>CM069405.1:29014901-29399901 GCA_035609135.1 Eleutherodactylus coqui
TCTTGCAGCCACTATGGAGGCACTATTATTACTGGGGACACTATTGGGGCCACTATTACTATTGTGGCCACTGAGGGAGTAACAATTAAAGTCTTACAATTATGATTGTGCCTTTGAAGGTATCTATAAGGCTGATGTGGCCTTTAGTGAAAATGAGTTTGACACCTGTGTTCTACTGTTTTTGATTCATGGGGGTTTGATAAATAGTGTATTTTACTTAAATCTCCCTTAACCCCTTAGTGACGGCCCCATCGGGAAACTACATCCTCAGTAAGTGGGCTTTAATCCTAGAGGACGTAGTTTTATGCATCCTCTTAGAATTAATGCCCACTTGCCGTGACTGCCCGCAGGTAGCTGACAGCATGAAGCTGTCATCCCAGGATGCGGGCAGTCACCCCCGGCATTGCGATCGGCACAATCCAATGGATAGCGCCGATCACAATAAAGTAAATAAAACAGTGTAAAAAAGTAAAGATTCAGCTGCCCTGATTCATTGGGGCAGCTGAAAATACTCACCCGCCTTCTCCGCGCTGCCCCTGAAGAATCTGGTCCTCCTGGATCCGCCGCCGGTCTTCTGCGCATGCGCGCCAGATGATGACGTCACGTGCATGCGCAGAAGCCCGTGAGCCCCCAGCAAATTTGAAATCTCCTGTCTCCCGGCTCCTGAAGGTAGTCGGGAATCAGGAGGTGTTACCAGGGACCGCGGTGAGCGGTCCCCAGGCCCGCGATCGCCGCTATTGTAAGGAGAATTTATGTGTTTATCAAAGAGAAGACGATCCCAGATCTCGTGCAGTAGTCTGGGCCCAGGAGAAATACAAATCACACCAGCCTGTGCGGTATCAGATGATTTCTACTTTATTCTAAGGTGTTCGAAGCTTATGTACCATAAATGACATCACAGCAAAAGTATATACCTCCAAGATTAATAAGAATACATGATAGGCTAAAACAAAAAATGATTAACATAAGTTACACCTCTTAAGGTGTAACTATAACATACAATAAAACCGTTATGAATTTAGGGAAAAGGAATGCAAGAGATATCAGAAGTCTGTCCTATTTCCTGTGGGCCTCATCTGTAAACATACATATATGGGTCGTCTAGCAGACTGTCTTATCTCGTCTGTCTCATCAGAAAACATGCACTGCTATAGAAGGGTTTCATTTAACCCCTTCACCACTTTATACTAGTATCATGCTATATATTTCTAGTCTACAATGCAATGAAAAGAACAATTAACTGATACATTGATCTACAATTTTCTTAACATTTCCCACTTTAGATCAATACATCAACACAGTATAATAGTAAATACACATATAAAATAACTCTACCACAGACCCCCTGGCTTCCTCCAGCCCGAAGCTTTATTACCAGAAGGCCTGGGTTCACACTTCAAGACTAAGTATGTAATTATTTCATATAACAGTATTACATTGATGCAAATATATCTATAAAAAGTTCTTCCCCCAATTGTATCCACAATTAGGCCCGCCTCCAAGAGAAGCTTGGCCTTGATTTATTATTATCCAATTGATGCTTCTTTCTTCATATATAAATGATTGTCCATCATGATATAAAATCTTACTTATCGAAGTGTCAATCAGTTATTTAGAGCAATTCTCCGGTACAATCAGAACGCACTGGAATCAAAAAGTCACACTTCAAAATCATCAAAGTAAAATGGCGCTTTTTTCATAGAACTTTTACCCATCACTTGTCAGACAGAGGTGGTCATCTGACCCAGTAAGTCATCTTGTTCTTCGTCATCTTGTATATTTTGGAACATCGTTTTGGTGATGGAAGTGTCAATAAGGTTTTGTAACAGTCCTCAAATACATAGAATACAGCAGCAACCACAGAGTACTAGAATGGAGGCACATACTGACACAGACTAGTGTGGAGTATATGACTTGTGACCAGCGTCCGAACAAGCTTTCAACCAGTCCCTGAATGGATCGTCTATGCCAGAGTTATCAGCTAGTTCATTTTATTATGCATTTAACCCTTCCAGTGCTCAGGTATCATCTGGTGCTGTGTTATTAGGAATGATAGTACAACAATATCCTCCAATCATTTTACAAACTCTGCTAGTAGCATATAACAAGAGCCATTCTATTTTGCCATGCCATAAGTGAGGTATGTCCTAGTTGTTCCTCTAGGCCCCTGATTGCATCTCTTGTATAATTAACAAATCTCTGTTGGTTATAGTATGTGTAATTAATCCAGTCTACATCTTTATTCACTGTTACCCACCACGCAAGAAGAGACTCAAACCCCCTGCAACCATCTGATTTCTCGCCCTATACTCGTCCGGTACCCCCCTTGGGACCCCAATGACGTCAGAGGAACCTTTGGGAGACGTGTTCCTAGTTCTCCGGACACGGCCCTTGCTGTTGCCCTTGGAGGTCATGACGTGCACAGGCATTATCAGTTGTACCAAGCACAATCCTGTTAGGGCTGTACCTGGCACCTGTTCTAGGCCCTGTCACCACACAACCATCACACGTCTGTGCGTGCTCTCTGTAGCTCAGGCCATATCCCAGAGACAGCGTGCCCTCCACGGTTCTCCTCTCCGCACAGTATCCCTCAGGCAGTCTCCCGTAATCTGCCTTGGTCCCATTACCAGGTAGCGCGAAGCAAGTATAACCCCAGGATCAGAGACAACAGCAGGTATTTGGTCCCCGCCCACAGGTGGAAACAGCAAACTCAATGTATAACATGGATCACTTATCTGTGGGGTGTGCGTACAGTTAAGAAGCTTAATCACACATTTTACGTTCATCACAGCTTGAGGACTTGGCATTAACTTTTATCTTGGGGTCAAGTCTTTCCATCACATATAATTATTAATAACATTCTCTATACACAATGTTTACTGCATAACATAAAGATTCACACAACTACTACTACTCCAATCATCTGCAGAGTCGCTTTGTCCTCCAACCTTTACAACCCTCCCCTCATGAATTTCTCTTATCAAGGAGAGGTGATGGAGTAAGATAAACAAAGCTTTAACTGTGTCTGGACTCCTACAGCTAGCTGCAGCATCCTTGGGATATTCTTCCATTAATAGGAACACTCGGGTCTCACATTATCAACAACTTAATTAGTATTTTTCTTACATGACATTATCACATTGAAAACACCATTTAACAATCAAAATCACTGCAAACCAATCACAGAACTGACATGTACACAAATAACAGCAAGAATGTATGTTCCCTATTCACACAAGTTTATACTAAACTTCATTCATGATCATCTTCATTACAAGTCTATTCATATCAAGCAAGCAGAGCATCGCTAGAGTCAGTCACACTCCCCCTCCCTTCTTCTCACTGAACTCTAAAGCTGAAAGGTGGGGGTGAGGGTGAAACAAGCATTCCAATGTAACAGATGATTTAACCATTTGTGAGCTGACCCCACCGCACAGAGCAGCACTCAAGCCATTGTCATCTTCATCTAATACTACTGTAAACTTTCATTCCTTCACTGTCTCATCCCAGGACTGTCTGCATCATGTAATCATCCCTTCTGTCCTGCTGCCTACTATCCCTGATCCTTGTCAGCACTACCGTCACCCATAGCACCCCGTGCCTCACTACCTGACACTTATCTGAAGGAGACCGTACATATTCCTCGCTATCCCGCAGTATCATACTGACCCTATCTTATAGCGCACACTTAATAAGGTAGACAACATATCATCAAGACACAGAGGACAGTGATGGAGGGTTCTGACTATTCCTATGCAATTCAGAGAAGGCTCTAATCACTGGTGTTGTGTACTACAAGTGCAAGCATTGGGATGCCAGGTAAAAGGTACATCTATGGGATGTAAGGAGCCAAGATGGCACCTGGGCGGCGGCTGAAGGTATTATAGCAGGTACTAAAATGGCCGCAGGCCATGACTAGCACTAAGATGGCCGCCAGGGACGTGGCCTGACTAGGAGTACTATCAAGCCAGGCAAGCATCTAGCCACACCTTATTCCTTCGTGTGCAATGCCAACAAGTTCCTCATCTGACACACATCTATAATAATCTTTGTGTATAGCGCCAACATATTCCGCAGCGCTTACATAGACAGGGGGAATACAGAAAGACAAAAGTACAAACATTACAGAACCACGGTTACATAGTAATCAGCTGATGGAGACAGTAGGGGTGCGGGTCCTGCTCCATCGAGCTTACATACTACAAGTAATGGGGTGATACAGAAGGTAAAGGGGCTGGAGATGTGCACGGTATGGCGGGGCTGGAGATGTGCGCGGTATGGCGGGGTGGAGAGGTATACGGTATGGCGAAGTGGAGAGTGAGGGATGCTATACACATAGACAATGGTCAGACATTTAGCCGTGTGACGGCAGAAACTGTGTGACTGCAGGGGTGGTTTATGATGAATAGCAGGGATTGCAGTCAGTAGGTCAGGGATCATATCTACCAGTATGGCGCTCGTCACTCCTTCTATAGAAGTTACACTCAAAGCTCTCCCAGCATCCCCCATGTGTAGGATCGGGTAATATGATGATCACCTCTGACAGTTTCAGGGCTGTCATCAATAGCATTTCCCAGATTCACCAATCCACCAAAAAGAAATGGCATTCCTGCCCCGAGGAGGCCATCGGGGAAGGGGTGTGGATTTCTTCACCGGTTTGAGACGAAGACCACCTAATGTGCCCCCCCCCCCCCCCTTTGTAGTGGGCTTTTAAACCAGACCCCCTCGGCACACTGTCCCTGCTCTGCCTGTGTCACCTTATTACAGGTAGATTGGTGAATCTAGATCTGCCATTCAGCAATCCTTATTGAAGTAGGAGTGGTTAGGAGTACCTGGTAAGTACAAGTGGTACCTGGTAAGGTCTTTCTCACTTTGGGGTTTTCCAGTTGTTTTTCTTTATCCTCTTGAGGACCCAATCACCTGGTATTATTTCCCTTAGTGATGCTTCAGCCACTGTGGCTTTATCCGCTGACCTGTGGGAAACACTTCTATCCACTTGGCTAAAGCATCCATGATAACTAGGCAGTATTTCTTACCTTCACATTAGTATGATTCTATGTAGTCCATACAAATGTGTTTGAAGGGATACTGAGGTGTAGGACGGCGCCCCCTCCTGGTCTTATACTACCTTCTGCATTGTGTTTAGCACAAATAATACAAGACAAAAAAATTTTTTTTAGAGTAGTTTGTAAACCCCTAGGCTGTGAATACTTTCCATATGAGTGCTACCAACCCCCTGTTGAGACATGACACAGGCCATGGCTGCACATCTGAAGAACGATTTAGGTAAGATTGTTTTTTTTTTTCCTTTTTTCTCTACGGAGATGTATAGCCCATCTACAAAGAGTGTATTCAGCATCCACAAGAGATACATCCTGCAGACCTTATGTGCCATCTCTCCTAGACAATTGTGTGGAGGACCGTCTGAAGAAATAGGCAGTAAGGTAGTTGGATGGAGCATAGTACATCCCTAGGTTGTCAGGTGTGGCTGTGAGAGCAGTAGTGTCCTGCAGGGGGATGTCCAGAAGGACTAAGATATGAGTATAACTAACTGTGTGCAGTATTTTCAGTGTGTGTGTGGGGGAACAGCACTATAGTGGCAGAAGGTCTGACTGCTTCAGCTGCCGCTACTACCGCTTGTACACAGGGTGAGAGCGCTCGGCCACTGGATCTAGTCTGCAAGAGTAGTATGCCAGCGGTCTGTTTCCCACCGTGTTCCAGAGTTAACACAGATGTGATATATCCTTCTCCTGAGTCAACAGTTAGCACAAAGGGCTTGCTGTAGTTCAGCAGCCCCCCAGACTGATGTGCCCACCAGAGTCTGTTTTAACCTGATAAAGACTTCCTCAGAGGGTGCATCTCACTGGATCCTGTCAGCTGCAGCCAGAGGGTCATCATAGATGAGTCTGGTAAGAAGTGCTGTCAGAGATGCAGAATTTGGGATCCAGGAGCTGCAGAAGATTGTCTGTTACGATCGTGTGGGCAGGCAAAGCACGGAACCCACGCGATCGTGACCAAAGGGGACGCACATGGGTATCACCAGAGTCACATGGGACTCACACCGGTTTCAGGCAACTGACCCTGTGCTAACGGGAGGTAGAAATGGCCCTACGTAAGCGGGGACATTGCCCCAATAAGGGCAGCCTAGCGGTCTTCGGATCTGGGCCCTAGCTGATCCTAGGAGCCACGCACCAGAACAGGATGCATTCACATGCCACATGACAGACCCAGAATACACTGCACACAACATGCAACCACTAGTAACAGATACAAAGCTGAATATAAATACCAGGTATTGGTTGACATGTTGTACAATATGTTGAAAGCTAGCCGGCCACTTCACGGCTCCTGGTTATACTGCTAGTCCCTACACTAACCAGGAGTCCAGCAGAACCAGACACTGTTCACACAGCACACTGCAACAGAACAAGACACAGATAGCAGGACACACAGCAAGCTAACACAAAACTGACAGAATTTAAATGTACAAACGGACATGAACCAAGTCACACTGCAAACCTCCACCAGACAAGCATTCATGACTGCTCACCTTAGGGGCCATACAGACTGACCAGGAGCTGGGTTTATATGTGAGCACAGATCCAGGGGATTGGCTAGCAGACAGTACCGCACCCAGCCAGCTCAATCATTAACCCTGAGAGTGCTATGCTGCTGGAATCACAATAGTACAACATGTCTCAGCAGCACACGTAACATTGTCATTCCCAAAGAGGACATTATTTGCTCATAGTTTTGGGACCTCCAGAATTGCTTACCTACCTTCATCTGACAGGTTATACCCCAAATATTTAACCGTTTGCTGACCGTATTGGAGTTTCTACCTGTTTACTTTATGGCCTTGCTCATAAATAAACCTCAAGAGTGCGACTGTGTCCCCCCCCCACAATTCTCTCCACTGTCTGCTGCTGGCTACCAACATACAGTAGTAGCTGACTACCTCTAAGAGGCTGGAACTGCACTAAGTGTGCTGACATAGCCTGGGAGAAAATTGTTGGAGATTCACAGCAGCCCTGAGGTACTCTGGTGAAGGTATACCTAATTTTATCATAATATCTCATCTCAACAATTTTACTGGACATTTTTGAGACTACATAATTTGACATTTCACAGGCTTATTTGTCTCTAGGTCTGTTATAACTGGTTCAGAGAGGGATTCCCTGTGGGTCCGGCCATTAACCCCTCTTACCAGGATATGACTATTACTACATTTTACATTGGCCACATATTGGGATGTATTAATGTCCTGGTGGCTCCTGAGCCCACCAGGAAAGTAATCATCTGCCCATTCACCTGGAGAGCTATCTCAGGCAGTAGAAATTACCAAGAGATCCTCCAAGTGTTGTACATCGACCCCTCCTAGTCATTTTTCCCCAAGGTGCCTGAGAACATTGTTTTTCAGGGCACTCTCGGGCAAAATCACTAGACTTCCCATAATTCAAACACACATTTAAATCCCCAAGCTGCATCCCACCTCTGCTTCTATCTCTGCCTCTACTTTCACATCCTCTCGCTGTCCAATGACCTCTCTGACTTTCTTGAACCATCATATCACATTCCTCTCCCCGTATAAAAACTCTCACTTTCTCACCCTTTTCTTTGTAACACTTTTCTGCATGTTTTGCATATTGCAAAACATCCTGCAAGGATCCCATCCTCAGGGTAACCATGTATCTCATTATATAACCTCCTATTTCCTTCTTTACTTCACTTACAAACACATTTCTTAATGGCTGATTAGGATCATCTCTCATTCCCCCTGATTATACTATGGAAGGGGTCTACCATCTCCTCCCCTCCCATTCTAATTTCCTTCTATAGAACTCCAATCTGGCTATAGAATTCTTCTATCTGCTCTCTCTATTTTTCATTCAATTGGAACTCCTCATTAACCCTTTGAATTGTTCATCAAACTGTCGGGGGTCTATTTTTATATGGGCGTGACAGTTTGGGGCTTCTTTTAACCAGACTTCAGCAGCGGATAATCCGTATTTCTGCTGATCTTTTAGCTGATTTTGTCCGTATTTTATCACATAATTCTTTACAACTAGGAACTTTTAATTAATTTATTTATTTTTTTTTAAATCCATATTTTTTCCACTTATGTCACAATATTTGACATAGTCAGGATCTAACTTGTGCATGTACTTCTTATCCCCTTGAAGGGCTTCCTGTCGTTGGCAACAACAACAGAGACATGCACAGGAGAATGCCTTACAGTTTATATTTCCCATTGTTAGTAATTATGTTCTTGGTGCCGATTTATAAGACAAACAACATAAAACAAGCCTCTGGCCACTAAAATGTTTAGTGAAAACGCAAAGGTCCCTTACCAGAATCGCTGCTTCGCTATATACACAAAGACCCCTTTTAATTTTACTGAGTAGGGCCTGTGAACATTGAACACAATAAGGGGCTTGTCCGAAAACAACCTGCGCAGCGAGGTTGGTCCTTAATGTGTCCTAGAGGTCAATGGCCATGTATCGGATCCACTCATCTCAATCACTCACACATTCGCTTCATGCAATATAAGACAGCAATACAAATATTACATTATGTTAGTAGGCGGCCGCCCTCTTTATATTCTTAGTTACTCTATAACATAATATCAAAGAGAAAGTAATAGAAAGATAAGAAGTAAAGTTCCTGGACACCCCTGTGTCCCATGACGTCATCTAACCGCTTCTTTTTACGTGTCGCACATTAATTCTTTCCTGTAGCCTTCTCACAATGGCTATGGTCTCACATAGACTACTGCTATTGCCCCTTGGCAACCCATTCGTCTATACTTCTCATTTACCTTACACATTTCACATAGACTACTGCTATTGTCCCTTGACAACCCATTCGTCTATACTTGCCTCTCATTTACAATACACATTGTAAATTCTACTAACACTAAAGTATACAGAAGAAGAAGAAGAGAGAAGAAAAGTTTAACCATTGTTATACTTACTACACATTATCTGGGAGGCTTCTAAATTCTCCGGCTAGTTCGGAAAAACTTCACTGTTTCAGACAGGATGCCCGACTGGCCTCTAATGACGTCTAAGCAAGACGGAGGTCTTTTAATGATCGGAGAGTACTTCAGACCCACCTTTTCACAGCCAGGCTGTCCTCTCCCTCTGCAGTGAGTCTTTCCGGCTCGAAGGACCAAAAATGTAAGGAGAATTTATGTGTTTATCAAAGAGAAGACGATCCCAGATCTTGTGCAGTAGTCTGGGCCCAGGAGAAATACAAATCACACCAGCCTGTGCGGTATCAGATGATTTCTACTTTATTCTAAGGTGTTTGAAGCTTATGTACCATAAATGACATCACAGCAAAAGTATATACCTCCAAGATTAATAAGAATACATGATAGGCTAAAACAAAAAATGATTAACATTAGTTACACCTCTATAACCAATGGATAACAGTGATCATTTAAAGTTAAAAAAAAAGTGTAAAAAAGTAAAAAAAAAAAAAAAGGCGTGGCCTAGCCTGGAGAGAAAGCAGTCGCACATCTAAAGAGCTCCTGCATCTGAAGACAGATACTCGGCTCTGAGCCGCTCTCTGAGCCTGTTACGCACTGCTAAACAAAAGCATCAGCTGTCCCACAGGCTAGGGATCAAGAAGAAGGGTTTTGAGCTACTCCGGACAACTTTAAAAAACGAGGCCTACTGCAAGGGCGCAGCCGGGACCTCGAGTTGAGGGCCGGGATGGACCGGAAGTTCGGTGCCCTCACTCCTATCGCAGAGAACCCGCTCGCGCTGCCGCTGGTTCGGACAACGGAGCTTCACCAGATTAAGGTCGGTGGGAAAGAGGAGTGTGGTGAGCAGAACGGAAGAAAGAGACAGCGGAGCGGCGGCCCGGCCCCCCCCTCCCCTCGACTCTCGAGGGTAAAAGAGCGGGAAGACTATACTCAGGCAAGCTGCATTAACGATCCTAAGCCGGACGCACAAGGTATATCCCATCACTGGGGAGACAGATCAAGACACAGCAGACAACCTGTAGCGCTCGGATACACAGCAACCCGCGGGGCAGCAAGAGCGCCCTCTCCTCCTCCCCCCCCCCCCTTCTGTGGAACCTGGAGCACATACCAGCTTCACAGCAGGGGATCCTGCCTGCATGCTCTCCCTTAGCCACTGAAACTGGGACTAAATAGTTAATCACTCAGTGGTAGGCTTGAGCCGGGGGGGATAGATCCTGGAAAGAGATAGTGAAAGACGGACTGCAACACTGCAATTTGAAGTTATTTAAAGAACTGGTGCACCCTGGAGAAGCCAAGACACCCAGCCAGTAAACCCGGGGATCTGCACACTACTTAAGTGAGACATCTTCCCCCTTATGACCCACCACTCTCCCACCACTAATAGAGAGAGGAGAAGCAGCACAGAAACTGACCGGAGGTCAACAAGCGCAGGCATAGCCTGAATTTTTACAGGTACTCCGAAAGGGGTACTGACCAGCTACATTTTTCAAGCATCTTAGACCAACCCCGCCAACCCGCACTCCCCCCCTCCCCCGCTGCCATATAAAGAAAACCTCCCAGCAAATAATCTGCATCTTCATCATCAACACAGGCTCAGCCTGAATTTTTTCGCCTACCAAGAGCGGCGCTAGAACCTTTACCACTCCAACTGGACTGACCAGGAATGCATACACCGCCCTTCCTCGGCGCCTAATCTCCTCAGTGCCCCGGAAGAGGGAAGTGTACTGTGTTGCCCACCTGCTTCCCGGTAGAGGATAAAGGTAGAAAAACCAAATTTATAATCTTGACCACCTGCCATACTGACCTAAATAATTCTTCAGTAGGGGCACACGCACAAAATGGCCCCCTGAACGGGCGGACTGAGCACAGGGCCCCATCACACGAATAATCCCGCAACATACCCCAGTACGTAATGGGGAAAAACAACAGGAGCAGTGACTCAATCGGCACCCCGAGACCATCTAAAGGACAGTCCGACATGCAAAAGTTCTTTAGAGAAAAAGTCTCAAGATCCCCACTCCCGACGAGCAAAAAGTCACTGAATTTAACTACACCAATCTCAGCCGACTTAGAGAGAGAAGATGCTGCGTCCTCGGAGGGGGAGGAAGGCAAGCAACTCTCGAGAAGTTTTATGAGGGACCTACTTACTAACTCCCTAAGGCCAATCAGAGCAGATCTCCTGGAGATCAAAGAGGACATTAAATCCATGGGGAAAAGGGTTGAAACCTTAGAATCCTCCTCAACAAACCTCATCAAGCACTCGACAGAATTGGCCCTCCTGGTACAAGAACATCACCACCAACTGAACCGTACCTTGATTCTTCAGGAAGATATCGAGAACCGCAATAGGCGGAACAACATTAGAATTAAAGGGCTTCCAGAGTCGTGGGCGGTGGAAGCGCTACCCAGAATAGCCTCAGAACTGTTTGCCTTACTGTTAGGTGAGGAAAGAGCTGCAAACATTCTGATAGAACGCATTCACAGATCATTGAGACCTCCACCCTCAGGCACAGACCCTCCCAGGGATGTAATCTGTAAGCTCCTGGCCTACCCAGACACACAAGCAGTGCTGGATGCCTCCAGAACCAAAAGAGAGCTGCAATATAACGGAGCCTCTATTCAATTTTACCAAGACCTCGCACCGACGACCTTGTCTAAACGACGTTTAATGAGACCCCTATTAGAAGCCCTCCGAGCGAAAAATATTAAACATTTTTGGCTCTTCCCCTTTGGGCTGGGCATCAACATGAAAGGTCGCAGACTAAACATCAGAACACCAGAGGATCTCCAGAACTGTTGGCAATTTTTAGAAATGGAGCCAATTGAAGTTCCATCATGGCTACCCTTACCAGATCTGCCTACACTCCCTTTATTGCCCTCGGTCACGATTGAGCAGCAGACAGGCGGCACCAAGTCACCCAGGGAGAGGAGAAAGAAAAATAGAGAGAGCACCGCGGATGAGGACACTTGAGAAGAAACAGAGCGAGTCGTCCAGACGGAGTAAACATAAAGAACTCTCAAATGTCTACTAATCAAAATAAGTATCTTGTTGCACTGATTTATACTAACCTCTCCTTTTTGACTTTAGCTCACGTTGCGCTTCTGTCTTCTGGTTACCCTATTCATATGTTTGAATTAAATTATGCAAGTGATGGGGCCCCCTTACTCGGGCCACCCATAGTTCAAAAAGTTCTATATCAACAAAAACCGGATCCGAGATCTCCCATCTAGGTGGGGGACCCCGGTGAAACGGTCCACAGGATCTCCCTGTTACCCGGTGGGTGACGGAGAGATATTGCCGGTGATTGACTGGCGATCAAGTTGAACCCAGTTGGGAAGAGTGATTAACACTATCCTCCTAATACTCTCCCCCTCTGTGACCCTTTCCCCCCCTCACCTGTTTCTCAATACCTAGATCTATCCCCCTTTCTCCGCTAATTCCTAGGCACTCCAGCGCGGGAGGCGACGAGTGGCTGGATTCCGGGGGCTCTTGGTGTACTAACGTTCAACTGCTCTGCTGAACTGAATAGAAAGTCGTTGTCTCATTCTCTCTCTCTTATTTATCCAGATTTACAGGTCCGGCTCCCGACAAGTAATTCCGGGACTAACATGGCCTCGATTCGCCTCACGTCATTCAACGCCTGGGGCCTCAATTCACCTCGAAAAAGACACAGTGTTGCACACCTCCTCAAGAAGTGTAAGACCAAAATTTTATTACTTCAAGAAACACATTTCAAAAAGAATAGACAGTTCCCATTGTCAGGGATGGGGTTCGAACAATACTATCACAACACACATCCCACTACAGCGGCCAAGGGGGTCACCATAGCGATCCACAAGTCAATCCCCTTTAAACTCGAAACGGAATTTCAGGATGGAGAGGGAAGAGTCCTCTTTTTAAGAGGCTCAATTAATAACATAAAATTGACAATCGCTAACCTTTATACTCCGAACTCGGATCAAGTCCCCTGGCTCATCAAACAGTTAGAAATCTTAAAACAATTCGCAATAGGGCGCATCCTATTGGGGGGGGACCTGAACGTCGCACTAAATCCCTTGAGGGACGCCTCGACGGGGCGCTCTCAGATCTCACAGACAAAAATAAACTGATTACTACGCTCCATTAAGGAATTGGAGATCCTGGATGCATGGCGTTCCCTTCACCCCTCCACTAGGGACTTCTCCCATTTCTCCCAGGTACATCACTCATTTCAAAGACTAGACTACTTCCTCATCTCTGCAAATCTACTCACCCACCTAAGTAAAGCGAGTATTGACCCAATCACCGTCTCGGATCATGCCCCCATTCGCATTGATATCAACCTACCGCAGTTCGCTCCTGGCGAATGGCGTTGGCGGTTAAACGACTCCCTCTTAGACTCCCCAGAGGAGAAAGCTAAATTAAGCGAGCTATTAGAAGAATATTTTGAATTCAACTCAATAGTATGGGAGGCACACAAGGCCTTTGTCAGAGGCCTCTTAATAGCTTTGGGTGCAAAGATGAAAAAACAGCATCAAAAAGAAGTAGATAGCTTGTTAACCCAAATAGCGAAACTGGAGCAAGTTACAAAACACTCGCAGTCCAAAAAAAATCTAGACGAACTAACGACCCTTAGACATCAGCTGAAGTGCCATCTAACAGACAAGTTTAACAAAAAACATATGCACCTTAAACAGACCTTCTATGCCCATGGCAATAGGGGGAGTAAGCTCATGACCCATATCCTAAAAAAGACCAAGAAAAGAAATGCGATCCTTACCATAAAAACGCAATCCGGCTCTCTGGCTTCTGCCACTATAGACATAGCGAAGGAGTTTCAACTCTTCTATTCAAAACTATACAACCTAAAGGAGGGGGAATGCACAATCCCCCAGCAAGACGCAATCAGCAGAATAGATGCCTTCCTGAGTTCACTTAAACTGCCGGAGCTGAGCGAAACGGATGCGTTCTCTCTACTGTCTACAATCACAGAAAGAGAGGTGGAACAGGTACTTAACTCCTTCCCACAGGGCAAAAGTCCAGGCCCGGATGGTCTAACAATTACCTACTACAAAGCATTCAAATCACAACTGGTCCCTAAACTCACCGACACGCTAAACGCACTTCTTAAAGGAGCAGATCTTCCCAGGCAAGCCCAAGAGGCACACATAACCCTTATCCTGAAGGAAGGTAAAGACTCGATGCAGTGTAGTAGCTATAGACCGATTTCACTAATCAATCTGGACACAAAGATTTGGGCCAAGCTACTAGCTAAAAGACTAGGAGAATTCATCCCCACATTAATTAATTCGGAACAGGCAGGATTTGTTCATGGGAGAGAGGGAAGGGGTAATTGCCCGAGACTTCTCCATGCCATCAAATACGCTCACTCCAGCAAAATCCCTGTAGCCTTTGTAAGCACTGATGCAGAGAAGGCTTTTGACAGGGTAGACTGGACCTTCATGGAGAGAGCCCTGCTGCGCTTTAACCTTCCACGACCTTTTATTTCGGCAATATTCACCCTTTACTCAAATCCCCATGCCAGACTCAAAATAAATGAAGCGCTATCATCAACTTTTGAGATCAAGAACGGGACCCGCCAAGGTTGCCCCTTGTCCCCCATATTATTTATTCTCTCACTAGAACCCTTGTTGCAGTGGGTAAGACAGGACACGGTCATGGAGGGCCTAAAGATTTATTCACATACCTTGTCTGCCGCGGCATTTGCGGACGACACTATGTTTGTTATCACGAAGCCAGAAAAGAGCCTGCCCAGACTGGTTTCTATCTTAAGCGACTTTGGCAAGTTATCAAACTTTAAAATCAATTTCACCAAGTCCACAATACTCAATATCTCAATCCCAGAAAAGAAGTGTGGCCCCTTGAGAGCAAAATCTCCCTTCACCTGGTCCGAGATGGTGACAGACTACTTAGGAATAAAACTCTCAAAAAGAACTGAAGAACTGTACGCACACAACTTCCACCCACTATTAGCCCAAATTAAAGCTATGCTACAAAAGTATGACTTACCTACCCTCTCATGGTTTGGTCGCAAGAACATCCTGAAGTCCTACGTCCTCCCTATAATAATATATAAATTACGCATGATCCCCATACATCTCCCGCTCTCCTTCTTCAAAGCTATCAAAGTGATATGTACGAGCTTTGTGTGGAAACAAAAGAGACCTAGGTTAGCATACAACTTAATGACCAAGAGGAGGGTGGAGGGGGGATGGATCTGCCATGTATCCAGGATTACTACCAAGCCATTCAACTCAATTACTGGACGGATTTAACATAACCGTCGAGGGACCCATTGCTGCAAGAGCTGGCTAGGGCCTCACACGGGAATTACCTAGTGGAGGACCTCTGGTTCCCTAAAAGAAGCCTCTACAGAGCAAGGGGTTTCAACGCTCTTCTCAGAGGCCCATGTGAGATCTGGGACAAACTTAAAGACAAGCTGGCCCCTACCCCATCTCCACTGATACCTATTCGCAGCCTGAACAGACTATTGGAGATCCCATCAGATCCGGGATCGCTGAGTGTCTGGACGCAATTCCAGGGTACCAAAATAGGAGACGTTCAGGTCCTGGCGCACAAGACACCCGAGGAAATTATCAAAACATTGGCCCCTAACACTAACAGTAACTCCTCATTCTTGCAGTTAGCACACATGAGAGAAGTAATTGGGAAATTCCTAACTGAATATAGTTCCACCAGACCAAGGACGAGCTTCGAAACTGCTTTAGAGAAAGATAGAGCCAACACTAGGAAAATCTCCTATACTAGGAGAAACTTCATAGCACCACCGTTATTCGCAAAGCCAACCTTTCTGTTATCATGGGAAAAAGAACTAAAAATAACCTTATCTCCAGAGGACTCTAAACTAATACTAAAACTGGCCTACAGCATGTCCATGTGTGTCCTGATGCAAGAAAGCCACTTCAAACTGCTGGTTAGGTGGTACAAAACCCCCCAATGGCTGAAGGCCTATAAACTAGCCGCCCACGACAGATGCTGGAGGTGTGACGCGGAAGTGGGCTCCTTCCTACACATCTGGTGGGAGTGCGGGCTGATTTCTCCCTTCTGGAGGGAGGTGGAGGGAGACCTGAGAGTCCTTTCCCCCAACCTGGTAATCACACCAGAAATGATCTTTCTCTGGAAACCTTCCACAAATTTTCATCCCTGTAGAAATAAATTGATAGCCTTTGCGATAGATGCAGCTAAGGCCCTGATCCCCTTAAACTGGCTACAACAAAAACCACCATCTCTTACGCAATGGAGAGAAAAGATGGATTTGATATGTAATCTTGAAGAACTAACAAGCTGGGCAAAAGGCACAAACAAGGACTTCATCCTCACATGGCACCCATGGAGAGAGGCAAGGAGGGGACATTGAGACCCATTGGTGCAGGGTTGTGGACCGAAGAAACCTGACCTGTGTTCCCTTAATCGAGTGGCACATCTGTCGGGACGGAGGGGACCCCGGGCGTTGATACGGAGGTGGAGTTTGCGAGGCTGTCGGAGCAACAGGACCTAGACAGAGAGGAGAAGAGCAACCACAGGAAAAGCGGTCTATCACACCGCTACCCTCATAGTCCATCCTTATTCCCCATCTTATCTTGTCTTTTGTCCCGTCTCATTCCAACGTCTCCCGCCCCTCCCCCCCTTCCACTCCCCCCCAACCAGCCCACCTATTCCTTACTTTATGAATACTGCAACTTTGCAGTTAAGTCTAAATTATTTTTCTACTTTTATTCCATGAGAAGTTAATTTTATATTTTCAGTTTATATCTTTTTTTTTTCCTGTCTTCGCAAATACAGTGTTTGCATATATCTTGTCTAAGTAATAAGAAAAAAGCAGTTATTGCCTTGCTTTATGCAATGTATGTTTGAAAAATATAATGAAAATCCAAATAAAACTTGATTTATTAAAAAAAAAATAAAAAAAAAAAAAGTGTAAAAAGTAAAAAAAAAGTTTAATTTTTTTTTAAAAAAAGTTAAAAAAGCTTATGTCTCATCACCCCCCACGGATCATATCCATAAGGCAGGATGAAATGACGTACCTAAGGCCCGCGGATTTATCCACGGACCTTACCCCAGCTTCTGCGCACGCGCCTGTCGCCAAAATGGCAGGCGCAGCGCAAAAGCCGTGGATTGCCAGGGTAATTTAAAATCTCCCGGCTCCTGGCTACAAAACTTAGCCAAGAGCCTGGAGATTTCACGGAGAGCCGCGGTGAGTGGTTCCTGGTCACGTGTTGGCCGTTATCCAATGGATAATGGCGATCACGTAAAAGTAAAAAAAAGGTGAAGGTTCATCTCCCCTCACCAATGCGATCGGTGAGAGGAGATGAAACTTTTTACCAGAGGGCTCCGTATTTGCACCCTAACGCGATCTTCCTCCGTGAACTTTCCCGGATTCTGCGCATGCGACCGCCGGCAAAACACCGGACACATGCGCAGGAGTCGGCGAGCACAGGAAATTTAAAATCTCCTTGCTCCCAGCGACCAACTGTCGCCGAGAGCCTGGAGCAGTGACGGGTGGCCTCGTTGAGTGGTCCCCGGTCACGTGATAAAAAGGTAGCGATCCACCTTTGGCCGGTCACTCACATGACCGGATAGGAATTACGGATTCCGCATGCTTCTGATCCGCGGTAATACGCAGATCAATCGCATTGGATAACACAATTCTGCTCACATTAGTGGGTTTGAATTGTGTAATCCACTCGCAGAAAAGAGAACGCAGCAGGTTCTATTTTACCGTGGATATCCGCAACATTGAGCCCATTGTGCTCCATGGTCGTGGATATACCCGCAGCCCATACACAACTACGTTGTATACGGGCTGTGGGTCAGTGTCATCGCTAAGCGACGGTGCGGGAAATACAAACAAAAAAAAAGTACTGCGAATGACCACCTGTGTGAGTAGGCGCTATGCGCAGTACATTACATGGCCATACGCAGGGTCACAGCCGGGCTCACAGCCGGAATCTGCTGCGGGCCTCCGCAAGCGGATTCCACATATAGCCGTGTGAACCCGGCGTTATTTAGACCGCTACCTGTAATATGCATTTTACAAGAAGCCCCGGGAACGCTCGCCTTCCTGCAGTTCCAGGAGCAGCTTGTTGAGCGCCTTCTGTGTGAGACCGCCGCACCTCATCAAGCTTACGGAGATTCACAGAGCGCCACTTTTTACACCCCATACCCGCTACTGAGGTCACTAAATACCCCCAAAAAGCATGAGAAGAGGGGGGAAACCCAGTTTTATTGCCCCATGTACCCCAACCAACCTCCATAATTACCCCTGTCTTCGGAAATACTACACAGTTCACATTATTACTTTTATCTAAGATTTGGGGAACGCCGAAAAGGGCGCGGAGTGTGTGGGCGGGGGGGAGGATTTTTTTAAGGTGTCAATTTTTATTCTGTACAAGTGGGCAATGGGGCTTGGAATTTATTCAGTTGTGCCCTGCAATCCAACGGGTGTTCCCTCCATTATAGGCCTAACCATGTGTCCTATAAGTAGATTAGGGCCACAACGGGAATGTTTTTGAACACGGGACAAATGGGGGTATCCATTTTGGGGTGAAGGTCTTCATTCCTATGTACACTGTACAAAAAAAACAGTTTTTAAATTGACAAAATTGCCAAAAAATGAAAATCGTAATTTTTTCCTTCTGCTTTGCTTAGATTCATTCAAATACTGTGGGGTCAAACTACGCAGTACACCCCTAGATGAATTCATTAAGGGGTCTAGTTTTTAAAATGGGGTCATTTGTGGGGTTTCTTTATCGTTTTGGATGCTCAATGGCTCTATAAGTGGACAATGGGGCCTGGAATTTATTCCGTTGTACCCTGAAATCCAACGGGTGCTCCTTCCATTATAGGCCTAGCCATGTGTCCTTTAAGTTGATTAGGGCCACAATGGGTATGTTTCTGAACACGGGACAAACAGGGGTATCCATTTTGGGGTGAAAATCTTCATTCCTATGTGTGCTGTACAAAAAAAAACTGTTTTTAAATTGATACAACTGCGAAAAAAATGAAAATTGTAATTTTTTCCTACTGCTTTGCTTAGATTTATTCAAAAATTGTAGGGTAAAAATACACAGTACACCCCTAGATAAATTCGTTATGGGGTCTAGTTTTCAAAATGGGATCATTTGATGGGGTTCTCTGTCGTTTGGGCTGCTCAAGGGCTCTACAAGTGGGCAATGGGGCCTAAATCACCTTCATGCTAAATTTTAGTTCTGAAAGCCACCGAGTACTCCTTACATTTTGGGCCCCGTTGTGCATCCAGACAAAATATTAGGGCCACAATGGGTATGTCTCTGAACACGGGACAAACAGGGGTATCTATTTTGGGGTGCAAGTCTTCACTCATGTGTGTGCTGTACAAAAAAAGCCGTTTTTAAAATGATTGAATTGTCAAAAAAACGAAAATCACATTTTTTTCCCTTTGCTTTGCTTGAATTCATTCAAGTGGGGTCAAAATAGGTAGCACACCCCTAGATAAATTCGTTAAGGGGTCTAGTTTTCAAAAGGGGGTCATTTGTGGGGGTTCTCTATGGTTTTGGGCGCTCAAGAGCCCCACAAATGTGCTATGGGGCCTAAAACGCCTTCAAGCTAAATTTATGTTCTGAAAGACACCGACTATTCCTTTCATTTTAGGCCCCGTTGTGCATCCAGACATAAGATTAGGGCCACAATGGGTATATTTCTGAACACGGGAGAAACAGGGGTATCCATTTTGGGGTGTCAATCCTCATTTTCATAGGCACTATAGGAAAAAAATATGTCTTAAAATAACATATTTGCAAAAATATGAAATGTTTTTTTCTCCTCTAAATTGAATTAATTCCTGAAAAAAATATGTGGGGTCAAAATACTCATGACACCCCTCAGTGAATACATTAAGGGGTGTAGTTTTTAAAATGGGGTCATTTGGGGGGTAACTATTATTCTGACACTCATGAGCCTTTGCAAACTTGGCTTGGTGCAGGAAAACAAAGTGTTCCTCAAAATGCTGAAGAGTAATGTTAAATTTGTACGTCATCTAAATGGTTAAAAAAAACAATAGTTTTTCAAATGTACATTCAGAATAAAGTAAACAGATGGAAATATATATCTTATCAAAAATCTGTACAGTATGTTTGGACATATTTGAGATATTACAGTTGAAAATGTAAAAAATGCCAATTTTTTCAAAATTTTTCCAATATTGGTACTTTTAATAAATATACACAAATTATATCGGACTCTTTTTACAACCAAAATGAAGTACAACATGTGGGAAAAAAACAATGTCAGAATCACTTGGATATGCAAAACCTTTACGGAGTTATTCTATGTTGAACGACGCATTTCAGATTTCCTAAATTTGGCTCCGTCACTAAGGCGCAAACAGGCTTCGTCACTAAGGGGTTAACCTATGTCATGTAACTCTTCTCATCATGTCTCCCTCCCTATTTTGGTGTTTGTGGTGAATAATTCTCTATTTCCCCTGTGTATAAACTTTAAAAAAATATTCCAATAATAATTAAAGATTTAAAAAAGCAAAAATGCATAAAAAATCTAATTTGTGACTAAAATTCTAACTCAGAGTGTTTTTCACATGGGTGATAAAATCTCACATGAATATTAAGCCCATTCTTTTGAATGGGAATATACACATGGGCAGTTTTTTTTTTTGCAGAAAATCTTGAGGTGTGCCCTTGCATCACATCTCACATTGATTTCAATGGTGCCAGCGGCAGCATCACACTGTGTGCTGGATGCATGCAGTGCAATCATATGTGAGGTTTCACATTGAAAACAACGGGATAAACTTTGCGACCCTCCACCAAAGCTGTCGCAACTTCCCTGGAGAGATGTGAGATGGTTTTTTATATAAAAGTATCTTGCATTTGCGGTGAAATCATAGGTTGGCGAGTGTGATATCAGATCATGATTTATGGCCCGATATCACACTCAACCATGTGAAATTAGCTTCAAGTAGACATGTCAGGGAATTAATGTAGATTCAACCACGTACTGCACCTCCTCACCAAATTTGAGATTTAAACTGTGTATCACTGGTATCATGTGTATGTTGTGTACTGCCGCAGTCCTCATAACTATAACCGGGATTGTCAAGTTTTACACAACCATATTTTTAATGCGCCGTTTGCTATGTTGAATCTTAGCCATGTAGCGTGCATTCCAAATAGCTAAACGTATTATTTACTCATGCAATTCCTATTAAGTCTAAGTCCAAAAAGCGGAACATAGTCATATATATAGTGGCAAGCCTCTTGGATCGCTGACCCCTCCCTCAGGAATGAGCTCCTCACGTGCACAAACATTCCAGAGACAGGACGTCTTTAAATCTGGTGCCTGACAGTTTTCACATCACAGCAAATGTGAAAGATGCATTAGCAAAATTGTACAGCACATAATGTCCAGGGTACATAACCCACATGGTTTCCATCATTAACCTCGTCTGGGGCATCTACAGGGCATCTTCCTTGATCAGACATGTGACAGGCCCAAACTGGTCCACGCCAGACCTAAGGCTCCCAGTCCTTATTGCTGCTTTTACAGCCTCTCTGACTAGCAGACAGCTTTCTCCTCCTGAGAGTTGCAGGAACTTATCCTTTTATCTCACTTCCTGCCACACCCACAGGTGCTGTCCCTCTCTGCAGGTATCAGAATGTCTGTCTATAACCCTCTGCATGCCATTCTGTACACTGGACTGATATATCTTACATCCCCCCTTTGAGGAAGGCTGTAGACTGAATTACAGCTTTTACCCCTGGGGTCAAAACTCCAGACTTGGGGGTCTCTCTTTTCTATTGGCACTTTCCTAGCTTTCACCTCATCTTTCTCATGCTAAATTTCTTCATGTTCTTGTATGGAGTCTGTCCCTACTGACTCTACTTTGCTACCCTCTTCAACCTCTTTTACAGGACTTCCTTCACCTGCAATTTCTGAGGCCTATTTTCCAGTCTATGCTTCTTCAGTTACTTGTTTAGCTTCAACAGCCTCACCTTCTGCCTTCTCTTTGGTCACTAGTACTTCAAAGGATTGCTCAGCCTCCATATGTTACTCAGTCTTCTGCTTCTCAGTGTCTTTACTATTGTTCACTGAGACAATTTCTTTCCTCAAGACTTTCCTAGTTTTCACAAACTATTCACCTGTAGTGCCCAGCTCACCTTCTAAGCATAATTTGGCAGGTTTCACTGCTTGTATCTCATTTTAACGTTTCTTGAACAAGATCTTTCTTTCTTTTACTTGCTGTCTGAACTGGATCCTAGACCTCTCTAGTCTCTGAACCTTCTTTTCAGCAACACGACTCTTTGATTCCCAGTGTTTCATCTTTATGCATAACTTCTCTGCACACTTTGAAACACAGCCTTTTCTTCTGTCAACACTTTCATGCTGCGTGTTATGGTCACTTTTCTGTACACTGCAATCTACAGTATATATACACATACACACTGGCACAAGGCCCCAAGGAGCCTGATGACACCCTCCCCAAGAAAAGGCACATGTGAATTATGCATCTAATCAACGGCTACCTTCAGCTGGTGAATAGCTGCAGCGTTCATGTGACCCCCTTGTTGTGTCGGTGAAAACGTCTCCTAAGGCCTCGGTCAGACGGGCTTTTTTCGTGCAATTTGCGCATGCGCATGCGTCCGGCGATTTTATAGAACTATTGCTTTGCAATGGTATCGGACACATGAGCGCTTTTTATGCGCTCGTCCGATAAATTATAGAACAGAAATCGCAGATCGCACCTATCTGCGATCTGCAATTCCTGTTCTCTTCTCTATATGCGCTCAATGGGATCGGCGGCAGCAGCGCCGACCCCAATGAGAACATATACTAGACAAATCATTCTCCTCTGCCACAGCTGTAACAGCTGTGGCAGAGAAGAATGATGTTTGCCCATTGAATTCAATGGAGCCGGCAATACAGCAGGCTCCATTGAAAGCAATGGGCTGCCGGCAAGCTGGGGATGAATTTTCGGGAAGGACTTAAAAATATAAGTCCTTTCCTGAAAATCATCCAAAACTATGTAAAAAGTAAAAAAAAAATACATACTCACCTTGTCCCGGCAGACGGAGTTCGGCCGCGGCCGGCCGGCAGTTCTCCTGAAATGCTGTGAGTAGTATTCAGCAGCCGGGGATTTAAAATCCCCGCCTGCTGAATGAGCTGCCTCTGATTGGTCACAGCCCTCACCAATCAGAGGCAGCTCTCACTCACCCATTCATGAATTCATGAATGGGTGAGTGAGTGCTGCCTCTGATTGGCTCAGCGCAGGGACCAATCAGGGGCAGCTCTCAGCTGAATGACCGGCTCCATTGAATTCAATGCGCTGGACAGCTCCGGCCCGCTTCTAATGAAACGCGGCTAGGAGCAGATTTTTCGGGCGATTTTTCGGCCCCGGTCACGCGATTTGCGGATGCGCATCCGTCGTGCGATCCGCAAATCGCGGCAAAAAACGCCTGTGTGACTGAGGCCTAAAAGTGTAGTTTTGCAGTAAACTGACGGACACCAGTGGTGGGGGCGCTAATACTTCCATGGAAAAGCATATTTCACTGATATGCAGTCTGCTCGTTATGCACTCCTTCTGTGTTTTCAGAGGAATAACAGTTTTTATATTGTGTTTTTAAAAAGACAGTACACAATAATTTAAAAAAAAACAACACTTTTTTCAAGTGCCCAAAAAGGTTAAGTAGGCATTAGTTTATAATATGGTCAAATGATGTAAAGATAAAAAAAAAAGTCTTTTAAATCACATTATTTTTAAGAAAAGCTTTTGATAAATAGGCAAAGATGTATCTGACAGAAGTCCACATAATGCAGGTCTATGCTGTGAAGTTTGATCCCCTGCATCACCTTGGGAGGTTGGTGCAACTGGATCATCAACCACAGCATTGTAGTAACCCGAAACACCTATTTCTGTACCCTCATAAATGTCATACGTCATGTCATCTGTGTAGATGCACTGTGCAAACTGTCTAGTCTCTTGTTATGTGTATTGCACAGCTACACAAGGAAAGGCTTAATGTCTGAATGTGGCTGGGATATGTCTGGAAAAATATCAATTTATGTCCTGTCATGTGGTATGTTAAACTCTATGAGTATGAGTATTTGAGCGCAAGGTGTAGTCTTTGGGTTAGTCTTTGTGTCAAGCTTCATCACCTTCAATGGTAAAGAGAGGAGTGGAGTGTTGGCTGGGTGACACTATACTGACACCCAGTCAGTCCCTGGAACTAATTAGCGTGGCTAATAGTTGCAGATGTGTAACGAAAACAAGAGAGGTATCCTGAGTTCCCCCATTCTGGGAATCATTTGTGAGAGAAAGAGAGGTGAAGAGTACGCCAGTCTGAATTGAGTGAATGCCTGTAGAGTGACCCTACCCCTATCCTCTCCTGGACAGTTCCCATTCTAGGAGCAGTACCTGACAGATAACGTGGACTGCAGGGCCGATATCCTGAGTTTCCTCCTGACCTCAACTCTACTGTCCTACCTGCACCAGTGTGTCTTAAGCTGTCCACTGTCAAGCTACACGTAAAGTTTTGCCAGCCCCTGACCATTAACAGGGACTGAGGTATTAAGGTTAATTGTGTGTGGACTTCCTTCATTTCTCCATCCGGTGACTAAAGGAATGTTGGCGTCACATGTGATAAGGGTGGCTTCACATGAGCGTGTTTTTGTGCGTATATAGGTGCGTACAAATGTGTGCACCCCTTTACGTGAAAAACCACGCGTGAATGAAAGTCTGTACATTGCCTTCAGTGGAGCCGTGGCTGCTGCCGGTTGCTCCATTGAAGGCAATGGTCTGCCGACACTCCTGAATTGTTTTTCAGGGAAGCGCTTTACATATAAGCCCTTCTCTGAAAATCAAGAATTTTAGTGTGGAAAAAAAAAAAATACTTACCTGTCTGCCGTTGCCGTTTCCTTCATCCCCACAAGGAAAAATAATTTTCTACTGCGCCTGCCACATCTGTGACAGATGCAGCAAAGGAATTCTTCATCCCTGCGGGGAATTTAAAATCCCCACCTGATGAAAACGCTGCTTCTGATTGGCGCTGTGATTGACTGAGGTGCTAGGGAATTCTTTTTCCTCGTGGGGATGAAGGAAACATCTGCCGCATGCGGGGACATGGCAGCGATGGACAGGTAAGTATTATTTCTTTTTTTACACTAAAATTCTTCTTTTTCAGGGAAGCGCTTATATGTAAAACTCTAGCCTGAAAAACAATTCAGGGGTGCCGGCAGACCATTGTCTTCAATGGAGCGTCCGTCAGCAGCCGCGACTCCATTGAAGACAATGCATGCATTCCCTATAGTGCACGCATGTCCTATCTTTACAGGTGCATGCGGCAGACATGTGCACACACCATAGGGAATGCATAGGTTCTAATAGAAGCATGTTTTTGTGCACGCGCATGCACACACAAAAACACGCTTGTGTGAAGCCACCCTAAATCTGCAGTTCACCACACGTATGAAGGCCATACCTGTCCCAACGTTGTCCAGAAGAGGCCTAGTGATACTTGAACTGAGGTGGTGTGTCTCCCTCCAGGGAGGAGTCTGGTAAGAGCCACCGTGACAAGTGCCAACTCTACCCTCCTAGGTGCTCAGCGCGGGCCTTGTGTCCTGGGTGGCCATTGGGGCACCACAGCATCATTAGTTGAGCAAAACACATTCTCGGGTTCCATCTGAGTAGTGCCCAGAAAATTCATCAGTTAGGGCTTCTTCACATGAGCATATGTGCAACTATGCTCACCACTATGGAGTGTATTTTGGCACTAACCAGTTTTTTTTTTTCTTGACTATTCAAACTTCACACCACAGCACTTAAGTTTGAAAAATAAAGTTAAAACACAGGTCCTGTCCTATCTTTCTTGTAAGTAGAAACGCTACTTGCAAAAAAGATAAGGCGGATTGTATTTTTTCTCACACATAGTATTAACACACAAGAATCCCGATAGTAAAACCAAAACCATTGAAATCAATGGTTTTGTGTTGTCCCGTTATGTGTCCATGAAAATCACGGCCGCATAACGGGACAAAAACATGTCCGTGTATTTAAGCCCTAAATGCTAAGTATCCAAAAGGTACATTCGACAAAGTGACGAGCTTGTGTGAGACTAAAATTAAAAACCCATCTCCTCTCTAGAGCAAAGGGGCGCAGAACGTGGGCTTCTTCTAAAAAGAAATATAAAATTATATGAGAGATCGTATATACATCACAATGGTACCATTAAAAACTACAGATTTGTCTCACAAAACTCACAGATATAGCTCTCCCTCCTCTAAAATGTTTTAACCCCGGGGATGCTGCAGTCAATGCTAACCATGGCATCTAAAAGTTTTTACAGAAAAAAAGTAAAAACTTTTTTCCCCTCACACGAGCCTTTGGATATTAAAAAAATGAAAAGAGCCAAAAAACTTACACATTATTGCTATTGCCAACTATCCTTTCACACTCCTATTCATTGTGCTTAATACATTGACAGGAAATATACAGCATTTTCTATTTTGCCGTGTATTACGAGCATTCAGGCCTGTTGTTCAACGTTATACTAAAGCAATATATTAAGACATAGTGGGAAATAAGAAAAAAAAATAGTCTTACTGTGCATAATGGCATGTGTGAGATATGCTGTCAGGCGCAGCAATAGGAGAAACATCAGAAACTGTTTTGGCAAGTTTATAACTAGTACAGCATTGTATATGGTGGTATTCTCCATTGTACCATTTGTAAAACTATTTGGCTGCAAGTCAAGAGCATAAAAACCAAATAGGAGACTAAAAATACTGAAAAAAAGCACAGAAGCCGGGAGAATTCAGGGGAGTCTTGTGGAAATCTGTTCTCAATAAAATGAAAAAATTAATGTTGTAACTTGTAATCTTCACACAGCAGAAGACTTAGAGGGAGGTGGCACATTAGTAAAGTGAGAAATATTCTCTTGGTGATTATCAGAGATTTTTGTATTTTATGTTGCATGTCAACCATGTTTTTGTACTGTGAAATCTAAATAGTTAAGAGTAGAATTTGCATATTAGAAGGCTAATCTCTAATAAGGCATAAAGGGATGTTATGTTATCCATGATGCCGCCTGGCAGAGGCTCTCAGCTGGCATCTAAGGCACTTTTTCACTTACTTTAAGCCATATAAGCTAAGCTTATGGTCTGAAGGTAGGTGACTTGCTGAATCCTGGGATGCAAGTGTTATACTTATCTTCCCCGTTGTTCCCCCAGTGTGAGTGAATTGATTTCACTTCCATAATTATTATTTTTTCCTTTGATGTGTATCTGATGCATATGTGCTTATCGTCAGTGTCTGTTGGCTATCTGATCTGTGATTGGATTATGAGTACATGAATCAAGCAGATGGATGTTCCGATTTTTTTTCTTGGTGCAATATTGGCCATGCTTTGGAAAACCCTCTACGATTCTGGGAGACCCCCTACGGATGCAAAATAGGTCAAGGGCGGCTTTGGTGTGAGATGGTAAGCTAACTGTAGTTCTACTGAATAACTCTTCTGCTGAATTCCTACATATATAGCAGAATCTTTCATGCTTAAATTACTACCTGTGAGTGAATAGATCACAATTAAATGGATATTCACATCTTGGCTTTTCATGGTCAAGATGGGAACTGCTGGCACTTTTTTTGTAGGTCCAAGCCACCTGACTAGTAACATGGCAGCGGCTTTCCATCCTGGTTATAAAAGCCAAGATGGGAACACCCCTTTAATTCTGTTTATAACAATAGAAATCCTTTATATTCATAATAGTTATATTTGAGTTTTTATAATAATTCTTTTTGATGTCACCTCAAACCAGAAACTGCACTAATCTTACCAGCTTTGCATTATTATGTCAGCCCTGCAATATACCAACCTACCCTCCATATTGTTATACCAGCCTTGTATTAGCAGTGCAGTTTCTGAGGCTAGAAGAGGTGAAGAACCGATAATGACATCATGGTCACATGACCAGAACTGGTCTTTCACCCAGTAGTGCAGTAGCAGCCTGCGGGAGGTAAGAGAGGTCTCTCTCTATAATCTCCCTCCAGTATCACCTATAATACTACAAATCTGAAAGGGGAGGTACAGATGTAGCAGCACCATCCTTGTAGACAGCGCACTGCGTTTTTGGTGTAGACTGTCCACAAGCCACCTCTATGCTATTTTCAGAGCATCTTCACTGCCATTCGATTTGAATGGGGCTGTGATATACAAATAGGATAGTCGAGTGAAGCCAAACTTCATTATCTAAGTAGCCAACTAATGTAAGATAGGAGTGCAATGTCTGTAAGAGGAACAATGCTGCTGTCAGTGGGGGAGGGGTAAAAAGAGAACAATGTTACTGCTGTTGGTGCCATACTGTGGTATTCTGAGCATCTGCAGAAGTATTTTGTGTGGCACTGCTGTATTTTGCACTCCTGTGCTGTAATCTGTTCACCTCATTGTGACATATGTTTAGCTCTGCTGCTCGTATAAAGGTTGCTACATATTGGCATTTGGCGCTGGAGGTCGTATCTCTTTGCTGGTGACACCCAAGGAAAAAGTATTTGAAAAGCCCTGCTTTATTGGATTTATCCTGTAGATAACTGTAGGTAATACTCACCATCCTCACTTGCAGGCTACTCTTCAGCTCCGAAAGTAAAGTAAATTTGTTTCGGCAATGATCAAGCACAACTGCTTTTTGGCAATATGGGGAGCGATATTGTATGTGGGCTGGTGGGGCTTGTGTGTCAGGGCTGCTGTTTAATCCCAATCCGGCCCTGCAGAATCTATTTTCCCACAACGCAATCCAACGTTTTTATTCCCCATCTGCATTTTTTAACAGATTACACCAAAACTGTGTTCAGTGTTGCCTCAAGCCTTTATGCTGCCTGAGGCAGCAAAGCATGGGGTGGGGGGGGGGGGGGAGGGGAAGGACTTGCTATTTGTATAGTGCCAACTTATTGCACAGCACTTTTAGGTTTTTTAAATTATTATCCCCGGCCAGCTGGGTACTCATTTTACCGAGCTCAGAAGGATGGAAAGCTGAGTCAACTTTGAGACGGGTACCTGAACCATGTGGGGAATGAACTCGCGACCTTAAGGTTGTGAGCGAGAGCCTAGGACTGCATTCTGCTGCCTTAACACTCTGCTCTGATTAAGGGCCACCTATGGAGCTCTCCTTCCCCCCAAAAATAGTAAAAAAAACAAATACAAATTTTACAGGCCAGTGCCAATGCACAAGATACCCAACACATATTTTATCCATTGAGACCTGTCTGAAATGACAGAATATTCATGTGCCCAGTAGTGACTCCAATAGAATGTGGTCCTCTTAGTGTCTCCAATAGTATTAATAGCCCTCTTAATGGCCACAGAAGTAATAGTGACCCTCATAGTAGTACCAGTAATACCCTAGTGCTAGCTTGAGTAGTAATAAAGAGATCTTTAGTGTCCCCAGTAGTAATAGTGACTCCCATAGTAGCCCCAGTATAATAACATTCCACATAGTGGCTCCAGTAGTAATAGTGACCTAATTGTTCTAGTAGTGATAGATGTCCCTGTTAGATGCCTAGGTAGTAATAATAATATTCACATATTGGCCCCAGTAGTAATATTAACACCCCGAAGGGGCCTCCGGCTGGGCAGAGACCGCACAAGCACTTCACTGACTTAGCCTGTCTGCAGCTCATGTTTCGCTACAGCCTCTACTGCTTAGCCTGTGACCACTATCCTCTCCCCAGCATCTGTGTTGTGTACAGTCCGGCATTTGCATCAGAATTGCAGATACCAGGGAGAGTGGTCATGTGTCATAGACTCAGTTGTAGGGGTTGCCACCAGATCAAGGCTGCAGGCAGTCCGAGAGAGTGAAATACTTGAGGGAGTGCCGCCTGGTGAGCTTGCAGCTGGCACTTTATTTACTGGCCAGTAAAAAGTAATTACCAGCTGGGTAGAAACTAGTCTCGCCTCTGAGATCATGCAGATTGCCACCTGAGGCAGCAGTCTCAGGTCACCTCATAGTAGGGACACCCCTGATTGTATCACAAGATCTGTAGGTCTTTATTTTCTTGAAAATATATAATTCTGGATTCACACTTAAAAATTTTCAATGGAAAGTAACTAAAATTCTAAGGGAAAGGCTGGCATTTTACTTCTCTTTTACATACACCATATGGAAAAAAGTATTTAGACACTGCAAAAAATCAGCAAATATGTAAATACTGAGTTTGCCGAACGGTATGCTGGGAAGAGCATGGGTGAAATAAAAAGCTGCTCATTTTGTAATAACCATTCATCAGATCGAGCACTTGTGGGATGAACTGGAGTGACAGGTATGACACCGCCACCCACGCCCATCTTTAAACAATCTCTTCTTACAGCCCAGACTCACAGATAACTTGTAGAAAGTATGCCTCAATGTGTTGCCGCTGTAATACAAGCAAAACAAGGGCCAACATGTCACTCAATAGAATAATAAAGCACTTCTTCTGAAAAACATGCAGTGTCCATATACTTTTGTTCATATAATGTATACTCCTGTGTTTGTCTCAAAACATGCCCCAAAAACTGTGGGTGTGAAATTGGTTTGATAGAGTTTGCCGCTCTTCATGCATTGGCTAGTGATTATAATTTATTTTTTCTTTTATTGAATCACTTTTTATTGAGAAGGTTTTTGATAGTATAAAACATTTGTTACAGCTTTTGTTAACTTCATACAATTTAACAGTGCACAACCAAATTTCTGTTTATATGGTAGAAGATAGAATACTGTAATAGTGACATTTATCAATAGTAACTTGTTATTTCTGTATTTCAGTAGTGTTATAAAGGCATTAATGTAACTAGGATAGAAAGAGGGAGGGGGGGGCACAAGGCAGGGAGGGGGGAGGGGGGAGGGGGAAGGGTGAGGGAATTCCATGAGACACCTTGGGTGATTATAATTTCTGAGGTTTGATATTCTATTTGTGTCTTTATGTCTCAGATGGTGATATTGCGAGACAGATTCAAAATACGATATAACGGGCGGAGTTACAAAAATATACAGTAATTATTTGTGAACAAAGAAATAGAAATGAGTTATGTTACAATTACTTTTCATGCTATTTTTAGATATGTAAACAGCAAAAGCAACAAATTATTGTGTAAATGTTGCATGATGCATAATTTGTAACTTTTTATGGCAGAAAGATTGGTGTTAAGCTTTTACTAAATGTCCCAGTTGAGAATTTTGAGGGAACGAGGCAAATGTCATTGTGCAGAGTGGGGGAGGAGGTGAGCTGTTACCATCACATCTTTATAATGATATAATCTTCATCTAAGCTTTGTAATAGACATGTTTTGTATAAAAAAAAATTATTATTTTTTCACTTTTCATGAATGTGATTGACATTCTCAAAATGTTATTTTCTCTAGTGGAAAGTCAATGTAAAAAACTGCTCGCACTCTGAGCACCATATAATACTATATTGTCTCTGCAGCAGCTGCCCACATCTTCTCTCGTAACTGCTGGACTCAGAAAACGAATGTGGCTCAAAAAGGATGTAAAGCAGGCAATGACCAGCAAAAAGAAAGTGTTTGAACTAATAAAACAAGAAGGAAGTGAAATAGCACTAAAAACCTATAAGGAAAAAATAAAGTAGGTAAAAAGCAGATAAAATCAGCAATACTCATTGAAGAAAAACAAAGGAACTAACTCCAAATTGTTCATTGATTATTTAAATAGTAAGATATTAAATATTTAGTATTCTACGTCCTTCTCTTTTTCCTTGTGTTCTCTGCTCATCTGTTTCCTGCTCTGCTCTGTTACATAGCTATGTAAATCTGAGACAATATAATTGCATTTACTGTATCTTTGAACTCTAATCACACAGAAAAATTTTAATAAAAATACTTGTTAAAGAAAATAATAAATATTTAAAGAGTTGGTCCTTTAATAAATAATGTAGGAAAAATGATATTTTTTTTTCTCCCGTGTAATTAAAGAGGAAAATTAAACATCAGATGAGATGCAGAGTGATAATATAAACTCTCTACTAAAGGTCACCAATTTAACCCTGGAAAAAGTGCAGAACCACCTTAAAAAGATGAAAATAGACAAATCACCAAGTCCTGATGGTATACACCACTGGGTTCTAAGAGAATTTAGCAATGTGAAAGACAAACCTTGTTTTGATATATTTAAGGACCCTATACTGACGAGGTCTATTCTACTCAATTGGCGCATGACCAATGTGATACCATATTCAAAAAGGGGTCAAAAGCTCAACCTGGAAACTACTGTCTTAAGGCCCTTTTACATGCAAAGATAATCTTTCAAATGAATGAAAGATTGAAAGATTTCGCAATACATTTGCATAATGTGTTAGGCCGCCTGCACACGGGCGGAAATCCCGTGGCAGGATTTCCCGCGGGATTTCCGCCGCTCAAAGCCTGCATAGGAGTGCATTACAATACGCACTCCTATGCAGACGGCCACGGTTTGGCCACGCGAAGTGTCGCGCGGCAAACAAACCGCGGCATGTCCTATTTTTTTGCGGGGCTCGCAGAGCCTCGCACAGAAACGTCACTCACCCGGCCACTGGCTCCGGTCTGCGCATGCGCCGGCTGCCCGGCAGCCGGCACATCAAAGAGACGGGGCCGTTGGGCGCGGGTGAGTACGCGCTCGTCTCTGCAGGCGCTCGGGTCGGGTCCCGGGGCGAGAATTCTCGCCACCGGATCCGACCCGCTTGTCTGCAGGCGGCCTTAATGGCCTTTAACACTTCATCACCTTCATTTGCCCAGCTGTGTAAACAGCTGTTAGCACATTCAATTGCTCTCTTCCTGGCTAGTATAAAGATGCCACAAAAAGAACTTTCTGCAGTCTTTTGAAAGATAAGCAAAATACATTCAAATGGAATGTATTTGCTCCGTCTTTCAGCAGCCAAATAATGGATTTTAAGTGAACCAAACTCCATAGTTCAAACTGAAACTGCATGATGCTTGCAGTTACATGCAACAATTATTGCTAATTTTCGGTCTTTTTGATGAATTTTGAGCGATAATCATATAAAAGAAAGGGCCTTTAGTTCTATTGGGGGTTACATTTTGCAGAGTTTCTAAGAGACGCTGTTCTGGAGTACCTCAAGGAAAACAGCTGTATAACTTCAGATCAGCGTGGGTTTATGATGGATTGCATCTGTCAAACCAATTTGATTAGCTAGTAGGTAGATTCTAGACTGGACCGGGGAGAATCATTGAATCTTGAATATCTGGACTTTTCCAAGTCATTTAATACAGTGACGAATAAAAGATTGGTATATAAAATGAGAATCCTTGGTATGGGTGATAATGTGTGTAAGTGGGTAAGTAAAAGTAACTGTCTCAGTGATGGAAAGCAAACGGTAATTATTTATGGCACATACTCTGATTGGGACCGTTACTAGGGGGTACCAAAGGGGGCAGTATTGGGCCCTATTTTTTTAATATATGACCTGGTAGAAGGATTGCACAATAAAATATCATTATTTGAAGATTATATGAAACTATGCAAACTAAATAACATAAGAGAGGACAGAATGTGGTTTCTAATGAATCTCGATAAGTTGGGGTCTTAGGCAGAAAGGTGGCGAATGAGGTGTAGCACCGATAAATATGTTGATCCAGGGATTATTCTGATTGTCAGACTGGGACTCAGAAAAGATTTTTTAACCTTAAGTTGGGAAAATAGACTATGTGGACCAATATGTCACAAAATACCATATGGGACCTGTATGCCTCCATGCCTACTCGTATCACATCTTGTATCTAAGCTAGAGGCATCCTAACAGGGTACTAGAGCCTCCATGCCCTTCAAGTATTACTATCACCTGTTTTACATTTTGACAAAATCTATTTTTTTCCTCCTTTTGGCTCAGAGCATTTATCATGTTGTTAAGAGAAAAGAATTCATCAAATATATTTTTATTTCCTCCTTTTTTTTAGATATCAGACCAGATCTGAGCCATTCTCTGCTTCCCTCTGACTATGATTACATAACTGGTTATTTCTTCTATCACAGAATCACCAGACATCTAACCAGATAACAGATTTGCATAGAAAACAAATATGTTCTAACAATTTACATGAGAGACAGACACAACATCACAATACAGAAGCCGAGAGAACCCGATCCTCACACAAAGCTTATCAGACTGCGGAGAAATAAGACTTCATCCCAAATATCCATCTGAAGGAAAAGAAGGATCATTGTTGATGTGATGGATCATCTTGGCTATGTACTTGCAGCTGTGCTGTATACTGAGTGCTTAGCCGGAATCATGGTAAATATGGTTATTTTGGCTGCTATCTTCCTGAAATGGAAAACTCACAGATCTCTTCAGACTATTTATAAGATCCTGGGCTGTTTGTCATTATCGAGATGTTTGTATTTGCTCAGCGTTTTATTCCATTACATTATTGTTGTTTTCCACCCCTGGGTTCTGCTAGGCACTATCTTTGTAACAGCAATACAAGTGGAGATAATGTTCCTGTACTACACTAATCTCTGGTTTGCCACCATCCTCTGTGTCTTTTACTGTGTGAAGATTACAAGCTACAACAATTCATTATGGATTTTCTTGAAGATGAAGATCTCCACAGTCATCTCTTGGTTCCTCTTAGCTTCTCTGCTTTTTTCAGTATCTTCTAGCTTTTCATTTGGTTTTAACATGTTTAACTTGGAGCCAGAAAGTTTATTAAATAGTACTATTGAATATATGACAGTATACAATAATGGAACAATTATACACTATCAAAAGCGGCTCCTGATATTCCTTATAGGCTCCTGTCCACCATTTCTAATATTCTGTGTCACAATCTGCCTGTTACTTCATTCTCTTTGGATGCACACCAGACGAATGAGGAGCTCTGGGTCTAACTTTAGATGCCCAAACTTAGAGTCTCACTTCAGTGCTGTGAAGAGTATGAGCCTCTTCTTGGTGCTACAGATGATATATTTCATAGTAACAATTGTGTCTATAGCAGGCAGAATGTATGATTATAACGTTTGGAGACTAGTCCTTCCAATAATATCATGTTCCTCTTTATTCCTCCATTCATTCCACATCATCTCTTCTAATAGTGACTTAAAGAAGACCTGTCTCTCCGTGCTTCACGCTATTAGAGGAGGTGATCATCGCTAGAAGAGTTTGTTTCCAGTGTAGATGTCCTGCTTGCATCTATATCATTGTAGTATGTTGATCATTTATTTACAACACGCTTTGTTAATTTGTATTATTTCTCACAATTAGGCCTCATTCACACAAGCGCTGTTTTTGCGTATTAGAGGCACAAGAAAAGAGCAATTCTCTAAAAACCAATAGTTTCCTATAGAAGCGTTCACATGAAGGAATTTTGAATGTGCTAAATACTCGCTCCAATCAAATATAGGACATGCGACTGCAAAGCTCACATCTAAGGTCTGTACTGTGAGAAGAGATAGGACCTGAACTATTTTTAATGCATACTTTCCATAGACTCCTATGGGAGCTGGATAACACATACCATGCACCTCTAATCATGTGAACGGGCAATTTCACCTCAGAACTTGAGAGCTGGAAATCACCCGTTCATGTGATCATTAGTGTGGTATAGCCGTGATGTTTTCACGTGTCTATGCTGCGCTAAAACTGCTAAAGCAGAGCTTGTGTGAATGAGGCCTTATATTTATTTTCTGATGAACTCTTGAATTTATAAAGTGCATGTAATATTTCTCTGAGACTACATGATGTGAGAGGTGAGTGTCCATGTGGAGGAATGTACAGTAATTGCTTCAGCTCACACAGCACAGCTCTGATATCACACCTGGAGGAGCTTGCCCATACTATAAGCATAGAAAGAGAGAAAATTGACATTTACACACACTGAGGATGAAAACACCCAAATCTGCAGAATACAAACAACATTTCTTACTGCACCACATCTAATACACATCTACAGCTGCCCGAGGACGGTGGACCATAAATTACATAACTAAAATGTATATTTTACTCCTTTTTTTCTCTAATATGAGGACAATTAACTTTTCCTTTCTTGAAGTATGTTTTTCCTTCTTCTGGACGGAAGGGTAATAGGCAGAATGTAGTGTACTTTGGTCATTTATCATTGCCATTAATCATTTCTCACTGTGTTATTCCACAAATTAAAATTGCATTAAATGTTCTTCTGAATGTCATCTTCTGTTGTGTCTTCTGTACTTGAAGGGTTATCGTTCCTGACACTATAAGAACAATCATTCTTCAGTGTTACAGACAGTGTTACAGACACATATTTAACCCCCCCATATTTGAAATAAACCTGTTTTTTTTTTAATCCAATGGTGCATTTACACGCGCGTGTGTGTATGCGTACACTGGTGCGCACAAACCGTGCACAAACACTCATGAATGCAGGTCCAGGCAGCATCGCTTTCAATAGGGCCGTGGCTGCTTTTCTTAAAAAAACATCCCTAGAATGTGTTAAAAATAGAGATGAGCGAGCACCAAAATGCTCGGGTGCTCGTTACTGGGGACGAAAATTTAGCGATGCTCGAGTGTTCGTTTCGAATAACGAACCTCATTGAAGTCAATGGGCAACCCGAGCATTTTTGTATATCGCCAATGCTCGCTAAGGTTTCCATTTGTGAAAATCTGGGCAATTCAAAAAAGTGATGGGAATGACACAGCAACGGATAGGGCAGGCGAGGGGCTACATGTTGGGCTGCATCTCAAGTTCCCAGGTCCCACTATTAAGCTACAATAGCGGTAAGAGTGGCCCCCCCCCCTCCAAACAATTTTTACTTCTGAAAAGCCCTCATTAGCAATGCATACCTTAGCTAAGCACCACACTACCTCCAACAAAGCACAATCACTGCCTGCATGACACTCCGCTCCCACTTCTCCTGGGTTACATGCTGCCCAACACACCCACCCCCGCACGACGCAGTGTCCACAGCGCACACCAAAGTGTCCCTGCGCAGCCTTCAGCTGCCCTCATGTCACGCCACCCTGATGTCTATTTATAAGTGCGTCTGCATGAGGAGGAAGCGCAGGCACACACTGCAGAGGGTTGGCATGGCTAGGCAGCGATCCTCTTTAAAAGGGGTGGGGCGATAGCCCACAATGCTGTACAGAAGCAATGAGAAATATAATCCTGTGCCACCGCCATCAGGAGCTGCACACGTGGGCATAGCAATGGGGAACCTATGTGCCACACACTATTCATTCTGTCAAGGTGTCTGCATGCCCCAGTCAGACCGCGTTTTTTTATAAATAGTCACAGGCAGGTACAACTCCGCAATGGGAATTCCATGTGCACCCACAGCATGGATGGCTCCCTGGAACCCACCGGCTGTACATAAATGTATCCCATTGCAGTGCCCTGGACAGCAGAGCTAACGTCAGATTAAATGCAGGTGGGCTTCGGCCCACACTGCATGCCCCAACCTGACCGGGCTTTTTAATTCATAGACACAGGCAGGTACAACTCCCTATTGTGAAGTCCCTGTGGACCGACAGCATGGGTGGGTGCCAGGAAGCCACCGGCGGCACATAAATATATCCCATTGCATTGCCCATCACAGCTGAGGTAATGTCATGTTTAATGCAGGTGGGCTTCGGCCCACACTGCATGCCCCAGTCAGGCTGGGGTTCTTTAGAAGTGCACACATGTAGTTACAACTCCGTGTGGACCGACAGCATGGGTGGCTCCCTGGAACCCACCGGCGGTACACAAATATATGCCATTGCAGTGCCCATCACAGCTGAGGTAATGTCATGTTTAATGCAGGTGGGCTTCGGCCCACACTGCATGCCCCAGTCAGACTGGGGTTCTTTAGAAGTGGACACATGTAGTTACAACTCCATGTGGACCGACAGCATGGGTGGGTGCCAGGAAGCCACCGGCGGTACATAAATATATCCCATTGCAGTGCCAATCACAGCTGAGGTAATGTCATGTTTAATGCAGGTGGGCTTCGGCCCACACTGCATGCCCCAGTCAGACTGGGGTTCTTTAGAAGTGGACACATGTAGTTACAACTCCGTGTGGACCGACAGCATGGGTGGCTCCCTGGAACCCACCGGCGGTACATAAATATATCCCATTGCAGTGCCCATCACAGCTGATGTAACGTCAGCTGTAATGCAGGTGGGCAAAAAATTAATTGGATTACACTGTAGGCGAGGGCCCCAAAAAATTGGTGTACCAACAGTACTAATGTACCTCAGAAAAATTTCCCATGCCCAACCAAGGGGGCAGGTGAAACCCATTAATCGCTTTGGTTAATGTGGCTTAATTGCTAACTAGGCCTGGAGGCAGCCCAGTTAAAATAAAAATTGGTTGAGGTGAAAGTTTCAACGCTTTAATGAGCATTGAAACATATAAAAATTGTTTAGAAAAATTATATGACTGAGCCTTGTGGGCCTAAGAAAAATTGCCCGTTCGGCATGATTACGTGAGGTTTCAGGAGGAGGAGCAGGAGGAGGAGGATGAATATTATACACAGATTGATGAAGCAAAAATGTCCCCGGTTTTGATGGTGATAGAGAACGATGCTTCCATCCGCGGGTGCAGCCTACGTATTGCTTAGGTATCGCTGCTGTCCGCTGGTGGAGAAGAGAAGTCTGGGGAAATCCAGGCTTTGTTCATCTTGATGAGTGTAAGCCTGTCGGCACTGTCGGTTGGCAGGCGCGTACGCTTATCTGTAGAGATGAGCGAGCACCAAAATGCTCGGGTGCTCGTTACTCGAGACGAACTTTTCGCGATGCTCGAGGGTTCGTTTCGAATAACGAACCCCATTGAAGTCAATGGGCGACCCGAGCATTTTTGTATATCGCCGATGCTCGCTAAGGTTTTCGTTTGTGAAAATCTGGGCAATTCAAGAAAGTGATGGGAACGACACAGCAACGGATAGGGCAGGCAAGGGGCTACATGTTGGGCTGCATCTCAAGTTCACAGGTCCCACTATTAAGCCACAATAGCGGCAAGAGTGGGCCCCCCCCTCCCAACAACTTTTACTTCTGAAAAGCCCTCATTAGCAATGCATAACTTTGCTAAGCACCACACTACCTCCAACAAAGCACAATCACTGCCTGCATGACACTCCGCTGCCACTTCTCCTGGGTAACATGCTGCCCAACCCCCCCCCCCCCACGACCCAGTGTCCACAGCGCACACCAAACTGTCCCTGCCCAGCCTTCAGCTGCCCTCATGCCACGCCACCCTCATGTCTATTTATAAGTGCGTCTGCCAGAGGAACCGCAGGCACACACTGCAGAGGGTTGGCACGGCTAGGCAGCGACAGTCTTTAAAAGGTGCGGGGCGATAGTCCACAATGCTGTACAGAAGCAATGAGAAATCCAATCCTGTGCCACCTCCATCTGGAGCTGCACACGTGGGCATAGCAATGGGGAACCTATGTGCCACACACTATTCATTCTGTCAAGGTGTCTGCATGCCCCAGTCAGACCGCGGTTTTTTATAAATAGTCACAGGCAGGTACAACTCCGCAATGGGAATTCCGTGTGCACCCACAGCATGGGTGGCTCCCTGGAACCCACCGGCGGTACATAAATATATCCCATTGCATTGCCCATTACAGCTGAGGTAATGTCATGTTTATTGCAGGTGGGCTTCGGCCCACACTGCATGCCCCAGTCAGACCGGGGTTCTTTAGAAGTGGACACATGCAGTTACAACTCCCTGTGGACCCACGGCATAGGTGGGTGCCAGGAAGCCACCGGCGGTACATTAATATATCCCATTGCAGTGCCCAACACAGCTGATGTTACTTCAGCTGTAATGCAGGTGGGCAAAAAATTAATTGGATTACACTGTAGGCGAGGCCCCCAAAAATTGGTGTACCAACAGTACTAATGTACCTGAGAAAAATTGCCCATGCCCAACCAAGAGGGCAGGTGAAACCCATTAATCGCTTTGGTTAATGTGGCTTAATTGGTAACGAGGCCTGGAGACAGCCCAGTAAAAATAAAAATTGGTTGAGGTGAAAGTTTCAACGCTTTAATGAGCATTGAAACGTATAAAAATTGTTTAGAAAAATTATATGACTGAGCCTTGTGGGCCTAAGAAAAATTGCCCGTTCGGCGTGATTATGTGAGGTTTCAGGAGGAGGAGCAGGCGGAGGAGGAGGAATATTATACACAGATAGATGAAGCAAAAAGGTCCCCGTTGTGGATGGTGATAGAGAACGATGCTTCCATCCGCAGGTGCAGCCTACGTATTGTTTAGGTATCGCTGCTGTCCGCTGGTGGAGAAGAGAAGTCTGGGGAAATCCAGGCTTTGTTCATCTTGATGAGTGTAAGCCTGTCGGCACTGTCGGTTGACAGGTGGGTATGCTTATCCGTGATGATTCCCCCAGCCACACTAAACACACTCTCTGACAAGACGCTAGCCGCAGGACAAGCAAGCACCTCCAGGGCATACAGCGCGAGTTCAGGCCACATGTCCAGCTGCGACACCCAGTAGTTGTGGGGGGCAGAGGCGTCACCGAGGACGGTCGTGCGATCGGCTACGTACTCCCTCACCATCCTTTTACAGTGCTCCCGCCAACTCAGCCTTGACTGGGGAGCGGTGACACAGTCTTGCTGGGGAGCCATAAAGCTGGCAAAGGCCTTGGAGAATGTTCCCCTGCCTGCGCTGTACATGCTGCCTGATCTCTGCGCCTCCCCTGCTACCTGAGCCGCGGAAATGCGCCTTCGGCCACTAGCGCTGTCGGATGGGAAGTTTACCACCAGTTTGCCCACCAGTGCCCTGTGGTATAGCATCATTCTCAAACCCCTTTCCTCTTCGGGAATGAGAGTGGAAAGGCTCTCCTTATACCGTGGGTCGAGCAGTGTGTACACCCAGTAATCCGTAGTGGCCAGAATGCGTGTAACGCGAGGGTCATGAGAAAGGCTTCCTAACATGAAGTCAGCCATGTGTGCCAGGGTACCTGTACGCAACACATGGCTGTCCTCACTCGGAAGATCACTTTCAGGATCCTCCTCCTCCTCCTCCTCTGGCCATACACGCTGAAAGGATGACAGGCAAGCAGCATCTGTCCCCTCAGCAGTGGGCCAAGCTGTCTCGTCCCCCTCCTCCTCATGCTCCTCCCCCTCCTCCTCAACGCGCTGACATATAGACATGAGGGTGCTCTGACTATCCAGCGACATACTGTCTTCCCCCGCCTCCGTTTCCGATTCCAAAGCATCTGCCTCTATGCTTTGCAGGGAACTTCTCAAGAGGCATAGCAGAGCAATGGTGACACTAATGATTGCAGCATCCCCGCTCAGCATCTGGGTAGACTCCTCAAAGCTTCCAAGGACCTGGCAGATGGCTGCCAACCAGGCCCACTCTTCTGTAAATAATTGAGGAGGCTGACTCCCACTACGCCGCCCATGTTGGAGTTGGTATTCCGCAATAGCTCTATGCTGCTCATAGAGCCTGGCCAACATGTGGAACGTAGAGTTCCACTGTGTGGGCACGTCGCACAGCAGTCGGTGCACTGGCAGATGAAACTGATGTTGCAGTGTCCGCAGGGTGGCAGCGTGCGTGTGGGACTTGCGGAAATGTGCGCAGAGCTGGCGCACCTTTCCGAGCAGGTATGACAAGTGTGGGTAGCTTTTCAGAAAGCGCTCAACCACCAAATTAAACACATGGGCCAGGCATGGCACGTGCGTGAGGCTGCCGAGCAGCAGAGCCGCCACCAGCTTACGGCCGTTGTCACACATGACCATGCCCGGTTGGAGGCTCAGCGGCGCAAGCCAGCGGTCGGTCTGCTCTGTCAGACCCTGTAGCAGTTCGTGGGCCATGTGCCTCTTATCTCCTAAGCTGAGTAGCTTCAGCACGGCCTGCTGACGCTTGCCCACCGCTGAGCTGCCATGCCGCGCGACACCGACTGCTGGCGACGTGCTGCTGACACATCTTGATTGCGAGACAGAGGTTGCGTAGGAGGAGGAGGAGGGTGGTTTAGTGGTGGAAGCATACACCGCCGCAAATACCACCACCGAGCTGGGGCCCGCAATTCGGGGGGTGGGTAGGACGTGAGCGGTCCCAGGCTCTGACTCTGTCCCAGCCTCCACTAAATTCACCCAATGTGCCGTCAGGGAGATATAGTGGCCCTGCCCGCCTGTGCTTGTCCACGTGTCTGTAGGTAAGTGGACCTTGGCAGTAACCGTGTTGGTGAGGGCGCGTACAATGTTGCGGGAGACGTGGTCGTGCAGGCCTGGGACGGCACATCGGGAAAAGTAGTGGCGACTGGGAACTGAGTAGCGCGGGGCCGCCGCCGCCATCATGCTTTTGAAAGCCTCCGTTTCCACAAGCCTATAAGGCAACATCTCCAGGCTGATCAATTTGGCAATGTGCACGTTTAACGCTTGAGCGTGCAGGTGCGTGGCGGCGTACTTGCGCTCGTGCTCAAACAGTGGCGCTAGCGACGTCTGGACACTGCGCTGAGAGACATTGTTGGATGGGGCCGAGGACAGCGGAGGTGATAGAGAACGATGCTTCCATCCGCGGGTGCAGCCTACGTATTGTTTAGGTACCGCTGCTGTCCGCTGGTGGAGAAGAGAAGTCTGGGGAAATCCAGGCTTTGTTCATCTTTATGAGTGTAAGCCTGTCGGCACTGTCAGTTGACAGGCGGCTATGCTTATCCGTGATGATTCCCCCAGCCGCACTAAACGCCCTCTCTGACAAGACGCTAGCCGCAGGGCAAGCAAGCACCTCCAGGGCATACAGCGCGAGTTCAGGCCACGTGTTCAGGTTCGACACCCAGTAGTTGTACGGAGCAGAGGCGTCACGGAGGATGGTCGTGCGATCGGCTACGTACTCCCTCACCATCCTTTTACAGTGCTCCCGCCGAGTCAGCCTTGACTGGGGAGCGGTGACACAGTCTTGCTGGGGAGCCAGAAAGCTGTCAAAGGCCTTAGAGAGTGTTCCCCTGCCTGTGCTGTACATGCTGCCTGATCTCCGCACCTCCCCTGCTACCAGGCCCTCGGAACTGCGCCTTCTGCCACTAGCGCTGTTGGATAGAAATTTTACGATCAACTTGTCCGCCAGGGTCCTGTGGTATAGCATCACTCTCGAACCCCTTTCCTCTTTGGGTATCAGAGTGGAAAAGTTCTCCTTATACCGTGCGTCGAGCAATGTGTACACCCAGTAATCCGTTGTGGCCAGAATGCGTGTAACGCGAGGGTCACGAGAAAGGCATCCTAACATGAAGTCTGCCATGTGTGCCAGAGTACCTGTACGCAACACATGGCTGTCCTCACTAGGAAGATAACTTTCAGGATCCTCCTCCTCAGGCCATACACGCTGAAAGGATGACAGGCAAGCAGCATGGATACCCTCAGCAGTGGGCCAAGCTGTCTCTTCCCCCTCCTCCTCATGCTCCTCCTCCTCCTCCTCAATGCGCTGAGATATAGACAGGAGGGTGCTCTGACTATCCAGCAACATACTGTCTTCCCCGGCTCTGTTTCCGAGCGCAAAGTGTCTGCCTTTATGCTTTGCAGGGAACTTCTCAAGAGGCATAGCAGAGGAATGGTGACGCTAATGATTGCAGCATCGCCACTCACCATCTGGGTAGACTCCTCAAAGTTTCCAAGGACCTGGCAGATGTCTGCCAACCAGGCCCACTCTTCTGTAAAGAATTGAGGAGGCTGACTCCCACTGCGCCGCCCATGTTGGAGTGGGTATTCCACTATAGCTCTACGCTGCTCATAGAGCCTGGCCAACATGTGGAGCGTAGAGTTCCACCGTGTGGGCACGTCGCACAGCAGTCGGTGCACTGGCAGATGAAAACCGATGTTGCAGGGTGCGCAGGGTGGCAGCGTCCGTGTGGGACTTGCGGAAATGTGCGCAGAGCCGGCGCACCTTTCCGAGCAGGTCTGACAAGCATGGGTAGCTTTTCAGAAAGCGCTGAACCACCAAATTAAACACATGGGCCAGGCATGGCACGTGCGTGAGGCTGCCGAGCTGCAGAGCCGCCACCAGGTTACGGCCGTTGTCACACACGGCCATGCCCGGTTGGAGGCTCAGTGGCGCAAGCCAGCGGTCGGTCTGCTCTGTCAGACCCTGCAGCAGTTCGTGGGCCGTGTACCTCTTGTCTCCTAAGCTGAGTAGTTTCAGCACGGCCTGCTGACGCTTGCCCACCGCTGTGCTGCCACGCCGCGCGACACCGACTGCTGCCAACGTGCTGCTGCTGACACATCTTGATTGCGAGACAGAGGTTGCGGAGGAGGAGGATGAGGGTGGTTTAGTGGAGGAAGCATACACCGCCGCAGATACCACCACCGAGCTGGGGCGCACAATTCTGGGGGTGGGTAGAACGTGAGCGGTCCCAGGCTCTGACTCTGTCCCAGCCTCCAGAAATTCACGTTGGTGAGGGCGCGTATAATGTTGCGGGAGACGTGGTCGTGCAGGGCTGGGACGGCACATCGGGAATAGTAGTGGCGACTGGGAACTGAGTAGCGCGGGGCCGCCGCCGCCATCATACTTTTGAAAGCCTCCGTTTCCACAACCCTATACGGCAGCATCTCCAGGCTGATAAATTTGGCTATGTGCACGTTTAACGCTTGAGCGTGTGGGTGCGTGGCGGCGTACTTGCGCTTGCGCTCCAACACTTGCGCTAGCGACGGCCGGATGGTGCGCTGACAGACATTGGTGGATGGGGCCGAGGACAGCGGAGGTGAGGGTGTGGGTGCAGGCCAGGAGATGGTAGTGCCTGTGTCCTGAGAGGGGGGTTGGATCTCAGTGGCAGGTTGGGGCACAGGGGGAGAGGCAGCGGTGCAAACCGGAGGCGGTGAACGGCCTTCGTCCCACCTTGTGGGGTGCTTGGCCATCATATGTCTGCGCAATCTGGTGGTGGTGAGGCTGGTGGTGGTGGCTCCCCGGCTGATCTTGGCGCGACACAGGTTGCACACAACTGTTCGTCGGTCGTCTGCACTCTCAGTGAAAAACTGCCAGACCTTTGAGCACCTCGGCCTCTGCAGGGTGGCATGGCGCGAGGGGGCACTTTGGTTAACAGTTGGTGGATTATTCGGTCTGGCCCTGCCTCTACCCCTGGACACCGCAATGCCTCTTGCAACCTGCCCTGCTGCTGCCCTTGCCTCCCCCTCTGAAGACCTGTCCTCAGTAGGCATAGCAAACCAGGTGTGGTCAGTCACCTCATCGTCCTGCTGCTCTTCCTCCGAATCCTCTGCGCGCTCCTCCCTCCGACTTACTGCCCTTACTACTACCTCACTGATAGACAACTGTGTCTCATCGTCATCGTCCTCCTCACCCACTGAAAGGTCTTGAGACAGTAGCCGGAAGTCCCCAGCCTCATCCCCCGGCCCCGGGAACTTTCAAAAGGTTGGGCATCGGTCACGACAAACTCCTCCAGTGGGAGAGGATTCGGAACTATTGCTGCCCATTCTGGGCAGGGGCCCGAGAACAGTTCCTGGGAGTCTGCCTGCTCCTCAGAATGTGTCATTGTAATGGAGTGAGGAGGCTGGGAGGAAGGAGGAGCAGCAGCCAGAGGATTCAGAGTTGCAGCAGTGGACGGCGCAGAACTCTGGGTGTTCGATAGATTGCTGGATGCACTTTCTGCCATCCACGACAGGACCTGCTCACACTGCTCATTTTCTAATAAAGGTCTACCGCGTGGACCCATTAATTGTGAGATGAATGTGGGGACGCCAGAAACGTGCCTCTCTCCTAATCCCGCAGCAGTCGGCTGCGATACACCTGGATCAGGAGTTCAGCCTGTGCCCACACCCTGACTTGGGACTCCGCGTCCTCGGCCGCGTCCACGTCCACGTCCTCTAGGCCTACCCCTATCCCTCAGCATGGTGTATTACCAGTAGTGCAGAAACAGAATGCTGTAATTAAATGTGCCGCTTATTGGCCTGTGGTTGGAGGCTGACTTCGCTTACGGAACGCACAGCAGAGCCAGGAAATAATTTTGCGCAAGCCTGCTGTAACACTTAGCTGGCTGCGTATGAATTAGGACAACTACCCCCAGCACAGACCCAGTACACTGAGGACGGTCACAGGCAGCCCAAATAGATTTTTTTCCCCAAATGTTTTTGGAAAGGCCCACTGCCTATATACACTAAATATGTCTTCTCTCTCTGCGTCACCACTACTGGCCCTGGACTATGTAAAATAACTGCAGACTGTTGCACTGTGGACTGGAATACAGCGGTGATGTAACAGCCAACACAGAGCCAGGAAATAATTTTGCGCAAGCCTGCTGTAACACTTAGCTGGCTGCGTATGAATTAGGACAACTACCCCCAGCAGAGACCCAGTACACTGAGGACGGTCACAGACAGCCCAAATAGATTTTTTTTCCCAAATGTTTTTGGAAAGGCCCACTGCCTATATGCACTCTATATAGGTTCTGTCCCTGCGTCACCACTACTGGCCCTGGACTATGTAAAATTACTGCAGACTGTTGCACTGTGGACAGGAATACAGCGGGGATGTAACAGCCAACACAGAGCCAGGAAAGAATTTTGCGCAAGCCTGCTGTAACACTTAGCTGGCTGCGTATGAATTAGGACAACTACCCCCAGCAGAGACCCAGTACACTGAGGACGGTCACAGGCAGCCCAAATAGATTTTTTTTCCCAAATGTTTTTGGAAAGGCCCACTGCCTATATACACTAAATATGTCTTCTGTCCCTGCCTCACCACTACTGGCCCTGGACTATGTAAAATTACTGCAGGGCGCAATGCTCTGCACGGCCGATATACAAAAAAAAAAAATGTGCAACACTGCAAAAAGCAGCCTCCACACTACTGCACACGGTTAGATGTGGCCCTAAGAAGGACCGTTGGGGTTCTTGAAGCCTACAATAACTCCTAACACTCTCCCTATAGCAGCTCCAGCATTAGCAGCACTTTCCCTGAGCTATGTCTGAATGCATCTGTGGCGAGCCGCGGGAGGGGACGATTTATATACTCGGGTGACACCTGATCTCGCCAGCCACTCACTGCAGGGGGGCGGTATAGGGCTTGAACGTCGCAGGGGGAAGTTGTAATGCCTTCCCTGTCTTTCTATTGGCCAGAAAAGCGTGCTAACGTCTCAGAGATGAAAGTGAAAGTAACTCGAACATCGCGTAGTGCTCGTTTCGAATAACGAGCATCTCGAACACGCTAATACTCGAACGAGCATCAAGCTCGGACGAGTACGTTCGCTCATCTCTAGTTAAAAATAAAAAAATATATATACTGTATACTCACCTCTCCTCAGCTGCCGAGGCTAAGGTGCATCCAGCCTGTCTTCTCCCTGCACTGCTCTGAATCTGTTTTAGCAGGCAGAGATTTAAAATCCCTGCCTGCTGAAAAGGCTGTATCTGATTTGCTTCAGGAAGGGTATTGGGGAAGTGGAACTTTAGATTAAGTACACTGGAAGAAATTCAAGTATAGTCATGGAGGGTGGATAAAAGATAATGGATTAGAAGGTATGTTGGGAAGTTGGATCAGGGAAAGTGAAGCCATAGATGAGATGAGTTATCAGAAAATGGAATATATAGGACATATGTACTATGCACCTCCTGATACTCAAATGCGCTATCCTCAGCTTTAAACGATCCGACCGGTTGGACCTGTAGGGTGTGCAGACAACAAAACTCTGACTGCAGAAACACCTGCCTTGTCTGTGAGGCTCCTACTGCGTTGACGGTAGGAATTTACCCCATGGTGACCAGAAGTAAGGCAGTGTCAGGGACATTGCAGGTAGAGATGGAGGGGGGGGGGGAGGTGGTAGTGAGTACCTTAATGCATCCACCACAAGGGTTAGTACCTCCTGGGTTACCGAACAGGCACCACAGACTCTGGCACTGGCTGAGTATAGACCTTGGACCCTGCAGGACATATGTCTCTAATACAGCAACTCCCAGATCCAATATCTAGACCTGCCTTTCTACAGGCAGATGGTTCAGATACAAAGCAAATATAATGACACCTGGGCAGATCTGGCCCCGTTAGTCACCCTTAAGGCTGGGGAAGCATTGGGGGGATACAGCATGTAGAGGACAAATGTGTAAATGACCATGTAGATAGAAGACAGGCTGCGTCCAGACTGTATTATAATACTGAACTGTTAAATTGGGCAAAGGCGAAACTACATGAATCAGGAAGGAATAGAATGTTTCTACTTCAGACCGGGTGGGCTGTCTTGGGATACAATGGTGTGGGAGAGATGGGAGACACAATGTTAGCTATGGAGTTTGTGGACTGACTAAAACCCTCCATCAGAAAGAAACTTCAGGATTACAAACCTGAATGGAAACAAAGACACCCCTCAGCCTTATTACAAGCAGCAAAGGGTATAGAACTAAATGAAAAATCTGAAAAAATCTGCCCCTACCAAAAACATCATGGTAGCCCAAGGACGGGGTAGACCCAAACAACACAATTTTAATTGTCATTTTTGTGGTAAGCCAAGTCATTTCAAGCGTGATGGCAGAATATTTTGGGGACAGAAGCAACAGTCTAACATTATGCCTCAGGAGGAGGAGGAACAGGTATGAGAAATGGGCGACCCCTTGGCCCTATTCTCCGTCACTGTAGAAACAGAAGGTACAGCGGTCTACATGAAGGTGGAAGTTTTACATCATAAGATTCAATTTCTTATAGATACGGGGGCTGCCATGTCCGTTATGCTGGGGTACCTTGTGCCTCCACCCCATAGACAGAAGAGTACACAATCAGTAGTGGGGGAGGGGGTAAGTCTGTTGCATTACAAGAAACCAAACCTCTTCCACTCAAATTTAGGGGTCATATGGTAATAGCTAAGCTGCTGGTCATCGATGACATTCCCATCTCTATTTTTGGCGCTCACATCTTACCAGCCTTATCCGCATCCTTCAAATTCACACCAGATGGATCAGTACAGGTTGACACCTCAGGTGCCAGTTCAAAAGAATTTAGCAAATTAACTGCTCTCTTGGTGGATCCGGCTCATGAATTTGTCCTGACAGTTGCAGAAGAAACCCAGCTTTCCATGGTTCCTGATAAACTGTGGCCACCTCCAAGACAGACATAGGAAAACTGAATGTACCCCTATAATGGTATATCTGAAACCAGGGTATACACCCCCCGGGTCAAACAGTATCTCCTTAGTTTCCTACATAAAGATGCAATTGGGGTATAGGTGGGAGACTTTGTTCAAATGGGGGATTTGCGGGAGATATACTCTCCAGCAAACACCCCACTTTTCCAGTCAAGAAAAAGACACAAAAAGGTCAGCCGGACACGTACGTATGGTCCATGACCTTCACGAGATGAATAAGGTTATGGTACTGGACACCCCTGTGGGGCCCAATCCCCACACCTTACTAGCACAGGTACCATCTTCTGCCACACACTTCACAGTGTTGGACTTAACAAATGCTTATTTCAGTGTGCACCTCCGCCCAGACTGCCAATACTTTTTTGCCTTCACCTTAAAGGTAAACGGTATGTGTGGATGGTTCTCCCGCAGGGAGCTCAACATTTGCCAACAATGTACACTCAGGCACTCCAGTCAGTATTGCAGGGTTGGCCTCTCCCACCTGGGGTGGTACTTCTGCAATATGTTGATGATCTTTTACTGTCTGTTGATGATCTGGAAGCTTACCAACAGGCCACCATCTCACAGTTGATTTTCCTTACAGAAAATGGCTGCAAAGCCTCAAAGGAAAAACGAAAGCCTGCTGTCCAGGCCATTCCTGTGCCTTTCTCTGTTGCCAAACTCCACACCTTTTTAGGCCTTGTCTCCTTCTGCCGTCCGTGGATCCGCTCTGCCTCCTCTCTCATGCAACCACTCACACCCTTCTCTCTAATCTCTGAAGCAACTGACAACTTCCACACTTTAAAACTCTCTATCCTCAGCTCCCCAGCCTTGGAAATTTCTAACTATACTTTACCTTTCACCCTCCTCTGCACTAAACTTTCTGGCCATGCAACAGCACTACTGACACAAAAACACGGAGGGCGTCCACGACCACTTGGATACTACTCCATGCGTCTGGATCCAGTAGCTTGAGGAGCTCCCTCATGTGTCCATGCGGTGGCAGCAGTACAAGCAATGATTGACAAATCCTCTAAATTGGTCTTGGACTACCCCGTAGGGGTCCTCACCCCCCATGACATCCAGAGCATACTTATGCAGGTTCAACCTAAGCGTTTTTCCCTGGCACGTCAAATCTGGCTACAATGTGCTCTTCTCATACCCCCTAACATCTCTTTTCAACAGTACACTACTTTGAACCCAGCTACTCTTCTTCCAATTGAGTACCCTGGTTCAAATGGGGGAGGGAGAGACATAGGTGATCTAGGTACTGCAGATCAGTTTTAAATTATTTCCAGCAAGATTCTAATCAATTTGAAGTAGAAAATCAGCACGATTGCCTAGTATTGATGCAACGAGAAACTGCAGGTTTTGAAACAGTTACTGAAACCCCTCTTGACAATGCATATGTTGAGCCTTTTGTAGATAGTTCCAGGTACCAGGGTGAGGATGGACGATTCCATACTGGATATGCAGTGGTCACACAACATTATGTCCTAAAAGCAGAAGCACTGTCTCCACATGTCTTAGCACAAGTAGCAGAACTGAAATCCCTCACTGAAGCTTGTAGAGTGGCAGAAGATAAGTCAAACATTTACACTGATTTCCGGTATGCATTTGGAATAACTCATGATCGCGACCCAATATGGAAGGCCACACAGTTTCTTACCTCAGATGGACAGCCAATTAAGAATGGTGCAGCAGTGCAGAGTCTCATTGAGGCCCTATTCCTACCTGAAAAAGTAGCAGTCCTCAAGGTGAAAGCTCACACCAAAGCTGACACTGAAGAAGAAAGAGGCAATGCCCTAGCAGACTTCACAGCAAATGCAGAGGCCCTCAAGCTGTGGAATAAAGAAGAAAAGAAGATATTGACAGCACAAGACAGAGACAAATACTTGGACATTGATATGTTAAAGACTTTACAGTTACAAGCCAGCAAGGAAGAAAAGGATAAATGGACTAAAATGGGAGCTCTAGAACAGGAGGGCGTATGGTGAACAGTCAGCAGAATTTGCCTACCACGGTCCCTGTACCCCATGATGGCCCAGCTGATGCACGGAAAGACACATCTATCAAAAGCAGCAATGATGTCGACGCTTGAACAAGGATGGGTGGCCCTTGGATTCTGTGTAGCTGCTGCGTCCTTTATCCAATCCTGCATGCTCTGTGCCATAAGCAACCCAGGACAGAAAGTAAAGGTGCCACAAAAACACTTGCCTAGGCCACTGTACTCATTTCAAAGATTGCAAATTGACTATATTCAGCTCCCACCTGTTGGGAAGTATGAATATGCGCTTGTTGTTGTTGTTGATGTCTTTTCAGGTTAGGTTGAGGCCTACCCTGTTACCAAGGCAACCTCACACATAACTGCAAAGGAGCTGATGAACAAGGTAATCTGAAGATACGGGGTACCGAAAGTGATTGAGTCAAACAGAGGTACACATTTTACAGGTGAAATAATGCAACACATCATGTCTGCTTTGGGTGTATCAAAGGCTTTTCACACACCCTACTATCCACAGAGTAGTGGGAAAGTAGAGAGGATGAATGGTACCCTGAAATAAAAAAATACAAAAGGCAAAGAAGGAAACGGGCAAACCATGGAGAGAGTGCTAGCCACTCGCCCTTCCACTAGCCCTTTTCTCAGTTAGGTAGATACCTAATGGGAAAAAAGGATTGTCTCCCTATGAAATTTTGTTTGGCAGTATGCTAAGACTCGGCCTGTACTTTCCTCAACAACTGCAGGCACAGTTTCGGACACTGACTGAGTATGTACAGTCCTTAAGCAAACATCTGAAAGTAACACATGATCCCAATTCTTTTGAAGGTACACATAAACTGCAGCCTGGAGATTAAGTTATCATCCGGAGGCAGATGATAAGAGTGCTGGAACCCAGATTTGATGGCCCTTACCAAGTCAGTGAAGCTGGAAGAAAAGCCAAATTACATACATGCCTCACATTGCAAGAAAGTTAGTGAAGCAGAAAAAATAGGCTCTGCGCTACTTAGAGAGAGCCCACTTGGAATATAAATACTGCAAAGAAACCTCAGCTAATAGCAAGGTTTTTTAATAATCATATAATATATTAAACAAGAGAGACAATCAGCCTCATACTGAACTTAAAGGGGTTGTCCCGTGATAGCAAGTGGTGTTAAGCACTTCTGTATGGCCATATTAATGCACTTTGTAATATACATCGTGCATTAAATATTGGCCATACAGAAGTTATACACTTACCCCTCCAGTGCTGGCGTCCCCGTCTCCATGGCGCCAACTAAAGCTGCCTTCTCCCTGGATTAAACGCGCTTGCGCTGTCTGCCCTCTTCTGTCCGGCTCCGGCGTGCTCGTGCTGCAGAGGTCTTCTGCGCAGATCACGGGACAACCCCTTTAAACAAAGTGCCTGATAAAATACATAAAATGCAAGAAAGTTGCTGCACCCCCAGAGGAAAAATGAAAACTGTATCCTTCATAGCATGCAGAATAACTGCAGTAGTCTTTGCATTCCTCCTTTTTGGTTTCCCACCAGCTAAGGAAACAGAGCAGCTAAGGCATAGAAGCGGTTAGATGCAATGGGAAGAAGGGCATACTAACTTGTGGGAATACTTGGCCCATGATGTATTAAATATTACTAATATGTATATGGCAAACCTTAAGAGTGGTAAGGACATACTTTGTACCTGTCTATTAGCAGTACCACCCTCAACATCAGTACTAAAAAAAGGAATTCTCAGTAAACCATAATGACACCGAGGTAGAGGAAAATGATATTCAGAATTTTGTAAATATCTATGAATACTGTCCAGGGTTCCCACAAGTAGGACAGACCCAGTAGGCAAACATGACCAAGTTTCAAGTCAAACAGGTGGCAGGAGCAGCAGTCTGCTAACACTTTACCTGCAATAAGTCTGAAGTAGGTAAATGTGCACAAGTATCACTTAACCAGACGTCAGCGACAAATGATTCAATGAGCCTGTGCAGCTGAACAAAGTGCCAAAATATGACCAATAGTATGAGGTGTAACAACACTGTAAAAAGTCATAGCCATATTGGACATGTCAAGTTACCTACCTTTCGGTTCTTTTCTTGTGGAAATATTACATATACTTACATTCCTCCAAATATTACAGGAGGACCATGTGCGCTGTCCAGTCTAAATATTTTTATTTATCAGAAGCCAGAATCTCTGCAATGGAGCAGGAGAGTGACCGAAGGGCTGGACGAGAACTGTGAAGGCCATCCAACCCTTCTAAGTAACTCCAAAGTAATAGCCCTAGGAGCCTCCATAGTAGGAGTATGGGACTTGGCAATATACAATGGGCGCGTAATAAATGGCATAGCATGTGACATGGCCAAGGCTCCGAATAGTACTTCTCAAGCCCTGTACTTGTTGCTTCTAGATGTACAAGCAGTACGAAAGACCACCTTGCAGAATAGGGCCACTATTAACTACATGTTGCTGGCCTTAAATCACCAGTGTGAGGAGTTTGAGGGAATGTGCTGTTTTAATTTGACTAACAATGCAGAATCCATACATAAAAATATGCAGGGGATACAATGCATAGTGCAATAAATAAAACAAGATAAGGATCAGGGATGGTTTGATTGGTTGTTTGGATCCCGGTTCAGCCAATCTTGGCTCCAACAGTTGTTTTGGATAGTAAGTGGGGTTGTGGTCATTTGTATATTGTTGTGTTGCTGCATACAATGCATACATTCTTTAATATCTCCATGTATAGGATGTTTTGCACATGCCAGAAACAGTCTTGATGAAACCCTCAGCTTAACCAACACGTTAAACAGAAGTAATAATGAGGCAATCTATTATTTTACCATGATAATTTTGTTTTCTTTGTATTTTATGTTCGATAAATATTTGGTTTTGCCAAGTATGGAGACAAGCAAGGAAACTTCAGGACACCTACCTGTACATGAGATAAAATGGCCACTAAAGAGTCAGTGATGGTGGGAAGCAGGGAAGAAAAACAGAAGAAAAATAAAAGGACAAGCCCCGCAGGGGTGGAATAGAAGCCTTGAATGTACCTTTAATGCAACGTTACCAAGAATCTTTAGATGAACTATTTTGTGGAAATACTCCACAAAACCATCTACCTTGACTTCATGAATCGAGTCTGTATCCGAAAATGGACATTGAATAGTAACCTCGCACACTGGAATACTTGATCTGGGTTAAAGGTAACTTTTGATAGACTGTTTTTTTTTCTAATTTATCGGTTGAGCCTTAAAAGACTCTTGTTTCTATATTATCTTGATATACCGATCTCACCCTTTGCGGCATGCAAAGAGCAATGTTCCAGAAGATGAAAAATTGTTATCTCTCACGTTTTATGTTGAAATAATAATATTTTAGGTGGGCTGAAAGGTTTGAATATGCAATGATGTATGTTTATAGCATATGAACTCTCTGTGGTGCTCGGGCAGGGTGGGCTCTAGGGGAATTTCTGCAGGGACATTATGTCGGGCATTGTAGGGTCCCGGAGTAGTCATATGAGAAATTGGCCCTCTGGGATCCTCTGCCGGATGCGCTGTCCAACTCAACTCAGCTTACCTAACTCAAATTAAGCTAATGCTTTTTAAATACAGTAAACTATACAGAAATAGAGTACTCTTACAACTTGGGAGGGGAGAGAGGATATGAGATTTTATAAATGTAGTTTGTTTTGTTATTGCTTTTTTTATTCTCTTCCCAGGAAAATATGGAGCAGACTTATTCAATGGTGGGACACTTCATCTTCAGGGGGTCATATAGCCCCCAGATGTTAGTGGTCCCTATAGCATATTAACTTGATTGTGTGTGGATCAGCATGATTTTGCTGCTATCAAATTTATCAATCTTTTTGTTGTACTGCTTTGTTGAAAACATCTTTTCTTATTGCATTCTGTTGCCATCTTCAGAGGCCTGTAACTTTCCTTTCCTTTTGATAAGTCTTGTTTTTTGTGGGCGACCAGTAGTTTCTATTGGTACAATTTTAGGCCTCATTCAGATGAACATGTTTATGTGTGTCCCACTTTAACCCCCAGATTAACTAGATGCGATCAGAGCAGGATGAATGGAGAAAGCCCTGGTGGAGGTGGGATTACCTGGGAAGGTAGTCAGTGAAAGGCCCGGCAGATGAATTATTACAAAGTGGAGGTAAAGGCTATGCCTGTTTGGCTCACTGGCAGGCTTGAGAAGAAAGCAGCACTGCTCCACCATACCTCCACCGCTCTCCTTTTCTGCACATGCGCGGTGGTCTTACTCAGACGCCGTGGACATATGGCAGCATGCAGTATGGAGGAAGTACGAATCACTATCAGTATGTAAGTTTCCCATGAGGTGTTATTAATTGGCTAATTGTGATTGACTGTGATTGGTTGTGGCTAGATACATCCTAGCTATAAATTACCTGTTTAGATTGCATTTTGTTAGCATGAAGAAGGCTTTCAGGAGCCGAAACGTCGCTGTCTGTGGGTAATGGGAAAATAAAGTCCATCTGATCTTACTGCATCCTGGAGTGCTGCCAGACTTCATTTATCTACCTGGCATATGATGGCCAAGCACCCTACGAGGTGGGACGAAGGCTGTTCTCCGCCTCCGGGTCGCACCACTGCCTCTCCCCCTGTGCCCCAACCTGCCACTCAGATCCAACCCCCCTCTCAGGACACAGGCACGAGCGCCTCCCGGCCTGCACCCACACCCTCACCTCCGCTGTCCTCGGCCCCATCCAGCAATGTTTCTTAGTGCAGCATCCAGCTGTCGCTAGCGCAAGTGCAAATACGCCGCCACGCACCCGCACGCTTAAGCTTTAAACATGCACATTGCGAAATTGATCAGCCTGGAGATGCTGCCGTAAAGGCTTGTGGAAATGGAGGCTTTCAAAAACATGATGGCGACGCCGGTCCCACGCTACTCGGTCCCCAGTCGCCACTTTTTTTCCCTGTGTGCCGTCCCAGCCCTACACCAGCACGTCTCCTGCAACATCAATCGTACCCTCACCAACGCGGTTACTGGGAAGGTCCACTTAACCACGGACACGTGGACAAGTACTGGCGGGCAGAGCCACTATATCTCCCTGACGGCACATTGGGTGAATTTGGTGGAGGTGTATGATACTGATGTATGATACTTTTATGCTTGACAAAGACCCCAAGAGGGTCGAAACGTAGCAAGATTTTGGAGGAATAAATCACTGTTTTGCATTACGCCTGGGATGCCGCCACTCTGTTATTGAGAGATTGGGACCAAGTCAGAGCCTGGGACCGCACACGTCCTACCCACACCCAGAATTGCGGGTCCTTCCTCGGTTCTGGTATCTGCGGCGGTCTATGCCACCTCCTCTAAACCCTCCCCCTCCTCCTCCTCCAATAATGAAAACATTCTTGGCAAATGCTTTTGCTTTGGTCCGTCTTGCGCCGGTCCAAGAATTTCACCTCTAGCGGCACAATACGAATGCCCCCGGCCGTCCCTCTTAATCATGTTCTGAAAACCAACAAAATAGAACCGGGGTCCTATTCAATTATTCCTAGCTGAATCATTCAGCCGACCCCCGGTATAAGGAGAACCTTTCCACTCTCATTCCCGAAGAGGAAAGGGGTTCGAGAGTGATACAATACCACAGGGCCCTGGTGGACAAACTGATGGTAAACTTCCCATCTGACAGCGCTAGCGGCAGAAGGCGCAGTTCCGAGGGCCAAGTAGCAGGGGAGGCGCGGAGATCAGGCAGCATGTTCAGCGCAGGCAGGGGAACACTGTCCAAGGTTTTTGCCAGCTTTATGGCTCCCCAGCAAGACTCCGTTACCACTCCCCAGTCAAGGCTGAGTCAGAGGGAGCACTGTAAAAAGATGGTGAGGGAGTATGCAGCCGATCGTACCACCGTCCTCCGTGATGCCTCTGCTCCATACAACTATTGGGTGTCAAAGCTGGACACGTGGCATGAACTTGCGCTGTATGCCCTGGAGGTGCTGGCTTGCCCTGCCGCTAGCATCTTGTTAGAGGGGGTGTTTAGTGCAGCTGGGGGAATCATCACTGATAAGCGTACCCTCCTGTCAACTGATAGTACCGACATGCTTACATTCATAAAGATGAACAAAGCCTGGATTTCCCCAGACTTCTCTTCTCCACTGGTGGAGAGCAGCGGAACCTAAAGATTCTTTTTGCTGCAACCACAGATAAAAGCACTCTTCTCTGTCACCGGTAAAATGGGGCATTTACCTTTGTCAATCAGTCTCTGACATTAGTCCTTCTCCTGCTACTCCTCCTCCAGAAACAACATGTCATCGCGCTGAACGGCCAATTTTTCTGCGGCCCAAAAGGCTAATCTACATCTGCCAATATTTTTACAATTTTTCAAAGTTTCAAAAGTATTGAGACTGTAACATGAACCAATTTTTTCAACAGGGCTGCCTACAGGCTCTGTTACAAATTAGGCAACAGTGAGCTGTATCTTTAAAAAAAAATGTTTATGGGTTTCACCTGCCCTCTCGGTTGATACATTTTTCACTTGTACTCTTGATACACTAATTTTTGGGGCCCACGCCTACACTCTTATCCAACAAATTTTTATAGCCTTCGCCTACGCTCATGGTATCCCAATGTTTCAGAGGTTGGCCTATACTATTACTACAGAAATCTTACTGGGGTCTGCCTGCCTATACTTCTGCTACAAGAAAGTTACAGGTGTCTTCCTATACTGCTGCCACAAGGATGTTACTGGGGTCTGCCTATACTGCTGCCACTTTAATTTTACAGGGGTTTGCCGATACTGCTGCCACAAGGATGTTACTGGGGTCTGCCAATACTGCTGCCACGTTAATTTTACTGTGGTTTGCCTATACTGCTGCCACAAGGATATTACTGGGGTCTGCCAATACTGCTGCCATGTAAATGTTACAGGGGTTTGCCTATACTTCTGCTACAGAAATGTTACTGGGATCTGCCTATTCTGTTCCTACAGAAATGTTACTCGGCTCTGTCTATACCGTTACCACAGAAGTGTTGGTGGGATCTGTCTATACTTCCGCCACGTTAATGTTACTGGGGTCTGCGTATAATTCTGCTACAAAAATGGTACTGGGGTCAGCCTATGCTACTGCTACATAAATGTTACAGGGGTCTGCTTATACAGCGGCGACAGACATGTTACTGGGGTCTGCCTTTACTTCCACAGAAATGGCACTGGGGTCTGCCAATACTGCTGGTACACAAATGTTACAGGGGTCTGCCTATACTTCTGCTAATGAAATGTTACTGGGGTCTGTCTATACTGTTACTACAGAAATGTTACTGGGGTCTCCCTAGACTTCTGCCACATAACTGTTACTGGGTTCAGCTTATACCTTTGCTACAGGAATATTACAGGGGTCTGTGTATACTATGGGTGCACTGCGTCTTCCGATCGTGGTGTTCTACCTATCTGGCCCGAAAAACCACCCAGACTGACTAGGGCATGGTGTGTGGGCCGCAGCCAACATGTATTTCCTCTCACGCAACCGCAGCTATCACGGGCCCTGCAATAGGATTTCTTTCTGTACCGTCTGTGTGTTCCTGCTAGTCACCCATGCTGCGGGTGCACACAGACTTACCATAGCGGAGTTGTACTTGCCTGGCACTTTTAAAAAAGACCAGAATGTCTAGGGCATGGCGTGTGGGCATCAGCCAACATGTATTTCCTATCACTCAACTGCAGCTATCCGGGGCACTGCAATGGGATTTCTTTCTGTACCGTCTGTGTGTTCCTGCTAGCCACCCATGCTGCGGGTGCACACAGACTTGCCATAGGGGAGTTGTACCTGCCTGGCACTTTTTAAAAAAAACAGAATGTCTAGGGCATGGCGTGTGGGCCTCAGCCAACATGTATTTCCTCTCACGCAACCGCAGCTATCCGAGGCACTGCAATGGGATTTCTTTCTGCACCGTCTGTGTGTTTCTGCTAGCCACCCATGCTGCGGGTGCACACAGACTTGCCATAGCGGAGTTGTACCTGACTGGCACTTTAAAAAAAAAACAGAATGTATTTCATGCTGTGAACAAGGACCCTGTTAGTCTGAAACTTGTACGCATTGATTGCTGTGCCATGAAACCTCTTTTGTACGGATTGTATAATGGTATAACAAAACAAGCAGATTTTATAAAATATTGGATGCAAAACCAGTCTGTGGCTTGATGGTTCTACGTCCGCTCATCCTGACACTCTTTATATCAACATATGTTAAATATTGTTGCTTTTTATTTTATTTCATGGCATTATGGCTCATAAGACATCTCATCATGGTTGAAGTCCAAACATGTGGCTTTCTAAGCAGTTTTTTTCAGCTGAAGCTACGAGTAGATCTGAAACGTAAAAAGGAAAGGCTGATATTTCAACACTCTTTTGTATCTCCTTTTGTAAGTAGCTAAATACAAAAATGAGTCAAACGTTGTAAAAAAAATAACTGTATGTGTGATTTTTCACCTTACTGCTTCTGTACCCAAGCATTTGCTTAAAAAAGGTGAGCTCTGATTGGTTTATATAGGCAAAAAGTTTAATTATCACACATACATTAATTAACGTACAAAACATAATGCAACAACAGTAAATGCCAAATTCATTGTCATATTAACCCCTTAGTGACCAAGCCTGTTTGCGCCTTAATGACCAAATCTGACGTATCATTTTAACATGGAAAAACACCAGAAAGGTTTTGCATATCCAAGCGATTCTGACATTGTTTTTTCGCCACTTGTTGTACTTCATTTAGGCGGAAAAAATAGACCGATAGAATTTGTGTTTATTTATTAAAAGCGCCAAAATTGGGAAAATTTTGAAAAAATCGTCATTTTTTCACATTTCCAACTGCAATATCTTAAATATGTGCAAACATAATATAGAAATTTTTGCTAAGATTTATATTTCCACCTGTTTACTTTATTTTGGGCGCACATTGGAAAAATCGTTTTTTTTTTAACCATTTAGGAGACGTAAAAAATTTAACATTACTTTTTAGCATTTTGAGAAACACTTTGTTTTCCTACACTAAGCCAAGATTGGAAAGACTCGAGAGTGTCAAAATAATAGATACCCCCACAAATGACCCCATTTTAAAAACTACACCCCTTAGTTTATTTACTGAGGGGTGTCATGAGTATTTTGACCTCACGGTTTTTTTTCAGGAATTAATTCAATTTAGAGGAGAAAAAGTAAAATTTCATATTTTTGCAAATCTATCATTTTAAAGACATATTTTTTTTCCTATAGTTTACATGAACATGGGGATTTACACCCCAAAATGGATACCCCTGTTTCTCCCGTGTTCAGTAATATACCCATTGTGGCCCTAATATTATATTTGAGTCCACAACGGGGCCCAAAACGAAAGGAGTAGTCAGTGTCTTTCAGAACAGAAATTTTGCTTGAAGTCCTTTTAGACCCCATAGCACACATGTAGAGTTCTTGAGCGCCCAAAACCATAGAAAACCCCCACAAATGACCCCATTTTGAAAACTAGACCCCTTAAGGAATTTATCTAGGGGTGTACTGCATATTTTGACCCCACAGTTATTGAATGAATTTAAGCCAAGCAAAAGGAAAAAATTAGAATTTTTGTTTTTTTGGCAATTCTGTCATTTTAAAACAGCTTTTTTTTGTACAGCACATATATGAAGGAAGACTTGCCCCCCAAAATGGATACCCCTGTTTGTGCTGTTTTCAGTAATATACCCATTGTGGCCCTAATCTTATGTCGGCATGCACAACGGGGCCCAAAATGAAAGGAGTAATCGGTGGCTTTCAGAACATAGATTTTGCTTGAAGTCCTTTTAGGCCCCATTGCCCACTTGTAGAGTTCTTGAGCGCCCAAAACCATATAGAACCCCCACAAATGACCCCATTTTAAAAACTAGGCTCCTTAACGAATTTATCTAGGGGTATACTGTGTATTTTGATCCCTCAGTTTTTAAATAAATTCAAGCAAAGCAAAAGTAAAAAATTGTGATTTTCGTTTTTTTGGCAATTCTGTCATTTTAAAAACAGCTTTTTTTGTACAGCACACATATGAAGGAAGACTTGCACCCCAAAATGGATACCCCTGTTTGTGCTGTTTTCAGAAATATACCCATTGTGGCCCTAATCTTATGTCCGCATGCACAACAGGGCCCAAAATGAAAGGAGTAATCGGTGGCTTTCAGAACATAGATTTTGCTTGAAGTCCTTTTAGGCCCCATTGCCCACTTGTAGAGTTCTTGAGCGCCCAAAACCATAGAGAACCCCCACAAATTACCCCATTTTGAAAACTAGACCCCTTAACAAATTTATCTAGAGGTGTACTGTGTATTTTAACCCTACAATTTTTGAATAGATCTAAGCAAAGCAGTAAGAAAAAAATTACGATTTTCATTTTTTGGGCTATTGCGTCAATTTAAAAACTGTTTTTTTTGTACAGCACACATATAAATGACGACTTTTACCCCAAAACGGATACCCCTGTTTGTCCCGTGTTCAGAAACATACCCATTGTGGCCCTAATAGACTTACAGGACACATGGCTAGGCCCATAATGGAGGGAACACCCTCTGGATTGCAGGGCACAACTGAATAAATTACAGGCCCCATTGCCCACTTGTACCGAATAAAAATTGACACCTTAAAAAATATCCTCCCCCCTCCACACATACACCCCCCCCTACCCCTCCACGCCCTTTTCGGCGTTCCCTAAATCTTAGATAAAAGTAATAATGTGAACTATGTAGTATTTCCCCTCCAGTGACAGTTTGGGGCTTCTTTTAACCAGACTTCAGCAGCGGATAATCCGTATTTCTGCTGATCTTTTAGCTGATTTTGTCCGTATTTTATCACATAATTCTTTACAACTAGGAACTTTTTATTTATTTATTTATTTATTTTAAATCCATATTTTTTCCACTTATGTCAGAATATTTGACATAGTCAGTATCTAACTTGTGCATGTACTTCTTATCCCCTTGAAGGGCTTCCTGTCGTTGGCAACAACAACAGAGACATGCACAGGAGAATACCTTACAGTTTCTATTTCCCATTGTTAGTAATTATGTTCTTGGTGCCGATTTACAAGACAAACAACATAAAACAAGCCTCTGGCCACTAAAATGTTTAGTGAAAACGCAAAGGTCCCTTACCAGAATCGCTGCTTCGCTATATACACGAAGACCCCTTTTAGTTTTACTGAGTAGGGCCTATGAACATTGAACACAATAAGGGGCTTGACCGAAAACAACCTGCGCAGCGAGGTTGGTCCTTAATGTGTCCTAGAGGTCAATGCCCACGTATCGGATCCACTCATCTCAATCACTCAGACATTCGCTTTATGCAATATAAGACAGCAATACAAATATTACATTATGTTAGTAGGCGGCCGCCCTCTTTATATTCTTAGTTACTCTATAACATAATATCAAAGAGAAAGAAATAGAAAGATAAGAAGTAAAGTTCCTGGACACCCCTGTGTCTCATGACATCATCTAACCGCTTCTTTTTACGTGTCGCACGTTAATTCTTTCCTGTAGCCTTCTCACAATGGCTATGGTCTCATATAGACTACTGCTATTGCCCCTTGGCAACCCATTCGTCTATACTTCTCATTTACCTTACACATTTCACATAGACTACTGCTATTGTCCCTTGACAACCCATTCGTCTATACTTGTCCTGTCCCTCTGCAGTGAGTCTTTCCGGCTCGAAGGACCAAAAATGTAAGGAGAATTTATGTGTTTATCAAAGAGAAGACGATCCCAGATCTCGTGCAGTAGTCTGGGCCCAGGAGAAATACAAATCACACCAGCCTGTGCGGTATCAGATGATTTCTACTTTATTCTAAGGTGTTCGAAGCTTATGTACCAGAAATGACATCACAGTAAAAGTATATACCTCCAAGCTTAATAAGAATACATGATAGGCTAAAACAAAAAATGATTAACATAAGTTACACCTCTTAAGGTGTAACTATAACATACAATAAAACCGTTATGAATTCAGGGAAAAGGAATGCAAGGGATATCTAGTAGTCTATCCTATTTCCTGTGGGCCTCATCTGTAAACATACATATATGGGTGGTCTAGCAGACTGTCTTATCTCGTCTGTCTCATCAGAAAACATGCACTGCTATAGAAGGGTTTTGTTTAACCCCTTCACCACTTTATACTAGTATCATGCTATATATTTCTAGTCTACAATGCAATAAAAGAACAATTAACTGATACATTGATCTACAATTTTCTTAACAGCTATCCATTGGATAGCGGGGATCGCAAAAAAGTTTAAAAAAGTGTCAGTTTCACCTCCCTTCATGGATCGGGTCCATGAGTGGAGGTGAAAATATTCACCTTGGTCCTCCCCGATGTCCCGGGTCCCGAAGTCCCCGTCTGCGCATGCGCGCCCGATGTCAATCATTGGGCGCGTGCACAGAGGGGCTAATGCCCCAGGAAATTCAAAATCCCTCTGCTTCTGGCTGCCATGTGTAGCCAGGAGCAATGGGATGTCACTGCAGAGATGATCACTGTTATCCAATGGATAACAGTGATCATTTAAAGTTAAAAAAAAAGTGTAAAAAAGTAAAAAAAAAAAAAAGACGTGGCCTAGCCTGGAGAGAAAGCAGTCGCACATCTAAAGAGCTCCTGCATCTGAAGATGGATACTCGGCTCTGAGCCGCTCTCTGAGCCCGTTACGCACTGCTAAACACAAGCATCAGCTGTCCCACAGGCTAGGGATCAAGAAGAGGGGTTTTGAGCTACTCCGGACAACTTTAAAAAACGAGGCCTACCTGCAAGGGCGCAGCCGGGACCTCGAGTTGAGGGCCGGGACGGACCGGAAGTTCGGTGCCCTCACCCCTATCGCAGAGAACCCTCTCGCGCTGCCGCTGGTTCGGACATCGGAGCTTCACCAGATTAAGGTCGGTGGGAAAGAGGAGTGTGGTGAGCAGAACGGAAGAAAGAGACAGCGGAGCGGCGGCCCTCCCCCCCTCCGCCCCCCCTCTCCCTCGACTCTTGAGGGTAAAAGAGCGGGAAGACTATACTCAGGCAAGCTGCATTAACGATCCTGAGCCGGACGCACAAGGTATATCCCATCACTGGGGAGACAGATCAAGACACAGCAGACAACTTGTAGCGTTCAGATACACAGCAACCCGCGGGGCAGCAAGAGCGCCCTGTCCTCCTCCCCCCCCCTTCTGTGGGACCTCGAGCACATACCAGCTTCGCAGCAGGGGATCCTGCCTGCATGCTCTCCCTTAGCCACTGAAACTGGGACTAAATAGTTAATCACTCAGTGGGAGGCTTGAGGCGGGGGAGATAGATCCTGGAAAGAGATAGTGAAAGACGGACTGCAACACTGCAATTTGCAGTTATCTAAAGAACTGGTGCACCCTGGAGAAGCCAAGACACCCAGCCAGTAAACCTGGGGGATCTGCACACTACTTAAGTGAGACATCTTCCCCTCTCCTATGACCCACCACTCTCCCACCACTAATAGAGAGAGGAGAAGGAGCACAGAAACTGACCGGAGGTCAACAAGCGCAGGCATAGCCTGAATTTTTACAGTTACTCCGAAAGGGGTACTGACCAGCTACATTTTTCAAGCATCTTAGACCAACCCCGCCAACCTGCACTCCCCCCCTCCCCCGCTGCCATATAAAGAAAACCTCCCAGCAAATAATCTGCATCTTCATCATCAACACAGGCTCAGCCTGAATTTTTGCGCCTACCAAGAGCGGCGCTAGAACCTTTACCACTCCAACTGGACTGACCAGGAATGCATACACCGCCTTTCCTCAGCGCCTAATCTCCTCACTGCCCCGGAAGAGGGAAGCGTGCTGTGTTGCCCACCTGCTTCCCGGTAGAGGATAAAGGTAGAAAAACCAAATTTATAATCTTGACCACCTGCCATACTGACCTAAATAATTCTTCAGTAGGGGCACACGCACAAAATGGCCCCCTGAACGGGCGGACTGAGCACAGGGCCCCATCACACGAATAATCCCGCAACATACCCCAGTACGTAATGGGGAAAAACAACAGAGATAGGAGCAGTGACTCAATCGGCACCCCGAGACCATCTAAAGGACAGTCCGACATGCAAAAGTTCTTCAGAGAATAAGTCTCAAGATCCCCACACCCGACGAGCAAAAAGTCACTGAATTTAACTACACCAATCTCAGCCAACTTAGAGAGAGAAGATGCTGTGTCCTCGGAGGGGGAGGAAGGCGAGCAACTCTCGAGAAGTTTTATGAGGGACCTACTTACTAACTCCCTAAGGCCAATCAGAGCAGATCTCCTGGAGATCAAAGAGGACATTAAATCCATGGGGAAAAGGGTTGAAACCTTAGAATCCTCCTCAACAAACCTCATCAAGCACTCGACAGAATTGGCCCTCCTGGTACAAGAACATCACCACCAACTGAACCGTACCTTGATTCTTCAGGAAGATATCGAGAACCGCAATAGGCGGAACAACATTAGAATTAAAGGCTTCCAGAGTCGTGGGCGGTGGAAGCGCTACCCAGAATAGCCTCAGAACTGTTTGCCTTACTGTTAGGTGAGGAAAGAGCTGCAAGCATTCTGATAGAACGCATTCACAGATCATTGAGACCTCCACCCTCAGGCACAGACCCTCCCAGGGATGTAATCTGTAAGCTCCTGGCCTACCCAGACACACAAGCAGTGCTGGATGCCTCCAGAACCAAAAGAGAGCTGCAATATAACGGAGCCTCTATTCAATTTTACCAAGACCTCGCACCGACGACCTTGTCTAAATGACGTTTAATGAGACCCCTATTAGAAGCCCTCCGAGCGAAAAATATTAAATATTCTTGGCTCTTCCCCTTTGGGCTGGGCATCAACATGAAAGGTCGCAGACTAAACATCAGAACACCAGGGAATCTCCAGAACTGTTGGCAATTTTTAGAAATGGAGCCAATTGAAGTTCCATCATGGCTACCCTTACCAGATCTGCCTAGACTCCCTTTATTGCCCTCGGTCACGATTGAGCAGCAGACAGGCGGCACCAAGTCACCCAGGGAGAGGAGAAAGAAAAATAGAGAGAGCACCGCGGATGAGGACACTTGAGAAGAAACAGAGCGAGTCGTCCAGAACTCTCAAATGTCTACTAATCAAAATAAGTATCTTGTTGCACTGATTTATACTAACCTCTCCTTTTTGACTTTAGCTCACGTTGCGCTTCTGTCTTCTGGTTACCCTATTCGTATGTTTGAATTAAATTATGCAAGTGATGGGGCCCGCTTACTCGGGCCACCCATAGTTCAAAAAGTTCTATATCAACAAAAACCGGATCCGAGATCTCCCATCTAGGTGGGGGACCCCGGTGAAACGGTCCACAGGATCTCCCTGTTACCCGGTGGGTGACAGAGAGATATTGCCGGTGATTGACTGGCGATCAAGTTGAACCCAGTTGGGAAGAGTGATTAACACTATCCTCCTAATACCCGCCCCCTCTGTGACCCTTTCCCCCCCTCACCTGTTTCTCAATACCTAGGTCTATCCCCCTTTCTCCGCTAATTCCTAGGTACTCCAGCGCGGGAGGCGACGAGTGGCTGGATTCTGGCGGCTCTTGGTGTACTAACGTTCAACTGCTCTGCTGAACCGAATAGAAAGTCGTTGTCTCATTCTCTCTCTCTTATTTATCCAGATTTACAGGTCCGGCTCCCGACAAGTAATTCCGGGACTAACATGACCTCGATTCGCCTCACGTCATTCAACGCCCGGGGCCTCAATTCACCTCGAAAAAGACACAGTGTTGCACACCTCCTCAAGAAGTGTAAGACCAAAATTTTATTACTTCAAGAAACACATTTCAAAAAGAATAGACAATACTATCACAACACACATCCCACTACAGCGGCCAAGGGGGTCACCATAGCGATTCACAAGTCAATCCCCTTTAAACTCGAAATGGAATTTCAGGATGGAGAGGGAAGAGTCCTCTTTTTAAGAGGCTCAATTAATAACATAAAATTGACAATCGCTAACCTTTATACTCCGAACTCGGATCAAGTCCCCTGGCTCATCAAACAGTTAGAAATCTTAAAACAATTCGCAATAGGGCACATCCTATTGGGGGGGGGGGGGGGGGGGACCTGAACGTCGCACTAAATCCCTTGAGGGACTCCTCGACGGGGCACTCTCAGATCTCACAGACAAAAATAAACCGATTACTACGCTCCATTAAGGAATTGGAGATCCTGGATGCATGGCGTTCCCTCCACCCCTCCACTAGGGACTTCTCCCATTTCTCCCAGGTACATCACTCATTTCAAAGACTAGACTACTTCCTCATCTCTGCAATTCTACTCACCCACCTAAGTAAAGCGAGTATTGACCCAATCACCGTCTCGGATCATGCCCCCATTCACATTGATATCAACCTACCGCGATTCGCTCCTGGCGAATGGCGTTGGCGGTTAAACGACTCCCTCTTAGACTCCCCAGAGGAGAAAGCTAAATTAAGCGAGCTATTAGAAGAATATTTTGAATTCAACTCTGAAGGAAACATAGAACTATCAATAGTATGGGAGGCACACAAGGCCTTTGTCAGAGGCCTCTTAATAGCTTTGGGTGCAAAGATGAAAAAACAGCATCAAAAAGAAGTAGATAGCTTGTTAACCCAAATAGCGAAACTGGAGCAAGTTACAAAACACTCGCAGTCCAAAAAAAATCTAGACGAACTAACGACCCTTAGACATCGGCTGAAGTGCCATCTAACAGACGAGTTTAACAAAAAACATATGCACCTTAAACAGACCTTCTATGCCCATGGCAATAGGGGGAGTAAGCTCATGACTAGAGATGAGCGAACGTACTCGTCCGAGCTTGATATTCGTGCGAATATTAGGGTGTTCGGGATGCTCGTTACTCGTAACGAGTACCACGCGGTGTTCCGGTTACTTTCAGTTTCCTCTCTGAGACGTTAGCGCGCTTTTCTGGCCAATTGAAAGACAGGGAAGGCATTACAACTTCCCCCTGTGACGTTCAAGCCCTATACCACCCCCCTGCTGTGAGTGGCTGGGGAGATCTGATGTCACCCGAGTATAAAAATCGGCCCCTCCCGCGGTTCGCCACACATGCCTTGTGACTTAGCTGAGGGAAAGTACTATCGTGCTGGAGCTGCTGTAGGGAGAGCGTTAGGAGTTAGTGTAGGCTTCAAGAACCCCAACGGCCCTTCTTAGGGCCACATCTACTAGTGTGCAGTACTGTGTTAGCACAGTATTTTTTTTTTTTTTTCCAAAATTGGATCTGCAGAGCATTGCGCCCTGCAATAGGGACAGAAGTGGGGGTTAGGCAGGGAGAGTGTTAGGAGTTAGTGTAGGCTTCAAGAACCCCAACAGTCCTTTCTAGGGCCACATCTATCCGTGTGCAGTACTGTCCAGGCTGCTGTTAGCAGTGTTGCATATTTTATTTTTTTTTCTCAAAACCGGCTGTGCAGAGCATTGCACCCGGCATTAATACTACAGGGATAGAATTGTGAAGGCAGGGCCAGAAGACATACATTATTCATTGAATACACGCAGTGTGGGTGTTCCTTGTAAAAAGCAGGGAAAAAATTATATTTGGCCTGCCTCTTGCAGTACTAAGGGCTCTGTGTACGTGTGTGCTGTGCGCTGAACGTTCAGAAAAAATCAGACGCAGTCAGCTACGTTTTACCGCAGGCATGCGGCAATTTTTTTCCTGCATGGGAAATCCCTGATCTGCTGTAGGTAGCGAATTACTTTGCATCACTGCAGTTCTGGGACAAATTGGCAGGGCCACAACACAGTTATTAAACTTAGTATTCATTGAATACACGCAGTGTGGGTGTTCCTTGTAAAAAGCAGGGAAAAAATTCTATTTGGCCTGCCTCTTACAGTACTCACGGCTCTGTGTACGTGTGTGCTGTGCGCTGAACGTTCAGAAAAAATCAGACGCAGTCAGCTACGTTTTACCGCAGGCGTGCGGCAATTTTTTTCCTGCATGGGAAATCCCTGATCTGCTGTAGGTAGCGAATTACTTTGCATCACTGCAGTTCTGGGACAAATTGGCAGGGCCACAACACAGTTATTAAACGTAGTATTCATTGAATACACGCAGTGTGGGTGTTCCTTGTAAAAAGCAGGGAAAAAATTCTATTTGGCCTGCAGGCTTGCGCCAATTTATTTCCTGGCTGTGAAATCACTGGTAATACAGCATGCTGAGGGGTAGGGGTAGGGGTAGGGCTAGAGGACGTGGACGCGGCCGAGGACGCGTAGGCCCAAGTGAGGGTGTGGGCACAGGCCGAGCTCCTGATCCAGGTGTGTCGCAGCCGACTGCTGCGCGATTAGGAGAGAGGCACGTTTCTGGCGTCCCCACATTCATCGCACAATTAATGGGTCCACGCGGGAGACCTTTATTAGAAAATGAGCAGTGTGAGCAGGTCCTGTCCTGGATGGCAGAAAGTGCTTCCAGCAAGCTATCATCCACCCAGAGTTCTGCGCCGTCCAGTGCTGCAAATCCGAATCCTCTGTCTGCTGCTCCTCCTTCCTCCCAGCCTCCTCACTCCACTACAATGACACATGCTCAGGAGCGGGAAGACTCTCAGGAACTGTTCTCGGGCCCCTGCTCAGATTGGGCAGCAGTGGTTCCTCTCCCACCAGAGGAGTTTATCGTCACTGATGCCCAACCATTGGAAAGTTCCCGGGGTCCGGGGGATGAGGCTGGGGACTTCCGCCAACTGTCTCAAGACCTTTCAGTGGGTGAGGAGGACGATGACAATGAGACACAGTTGTCTTGCAGTGAGGTAGTAGTAAGTGCGAGGGAGGAGCGCACAGAAGATTCGGAGGAAGAGCAGCTGGACGATGAGGTGACTGACCCCACCTGGTGTGCAACGCCTACTCAGGACAGGTCTTCAGAGGGGGAGGCAGCAGCAGGGCAGGTTGCAAGAGGCAGTGCGGTGTCCAGGGGTAGAGGCAGGGCCAGACTGAATAATCCACCAACTGTTTCCCAAAGCGCCCCCTCGCGCCATGCCACCCTGCAGAGGCCGAGGTGCTCAAAGGTCTGGCAGTTTTTCACAGAGACGCCTGAGGACCGACGAACAGTGGTGTGCAACCTTTGTCGCGCCAAGATCAGCCGGGGAGCCACCACCAACAGCCTCACCACCACCAGCATGCGCAGACATATGATGGCCAAGCACCCCACAAGGTGGGACGAAGGCCGTTCACCGCCTCCGGTTTGCACCGCTGCCTCTCCCCCTGTGCCCCAACCTGCCACTGAGATACAACCCCCCTCTCAGGACACAGGCACAACCGTCTCATGGCCTGCACCCACACCCTCACCTCCGCTGTCCTCGGCCAATGTCTCGCACCGCACAGTCCAGCCGTCGCTAGCGCAAGTGTTGGAGCGCAAGAGCAAGTACGCCGCCACGTACCCGCACGCTCAATCGTTAACCGTCCACATCGCCAAATTTATCAGCCTAGAGATGCTGCCGTATACGGTTGTGGAAACGAAGGCTTTCAAAGCTATGATGGCGGCGGCGGCCCCGCGCTACTCAGTTCCCAGTCGCCACTACTTTTCCCGATGTGCCGTCCCAGCCCTGCACGACCACGTCTCCCGCAACATTGTACGCGCCCTCACCAATGCGGTTAGTGGCAAGGTCCACTTAACTACGGACACGTGGACAAGCACAGGCGGGCAGGGCCACTACATCTCCCTGACGGCACATTGGGTGAATTTAGTGGAGGCTGGGACAGAGTTAGAGCCTGGGACCGCTCACATCCTACCCACCCCCAGAATTGCGGGCCCCAGCTCGGTGCTGGTATGTTCGGCGGTGTATGCTTCGTCCACTAAACCACCCTCCTCCTCCTCCTCCAACGCAACCTCTGTCTCGCAATCAAGATGTGTCAGCAGCAGCATGTCGCCAGCAGTCGGTGTCGCGCGGCGTGGCAGCACAGCGGTGGGCAAGCGTCAGCAGGCCGTGCTGAAACTACTCAGCTTAGGAGATAGGAGGCACACGGCCCAAGAACTGCTGCAGGGTCTGACAGAGCAGACCGACCGTTGGCTTGCGCCGCTGAGCCTCCAGCCGGGCATGGTCGTGTGTGACAACGGCCGTAACCTGGTGGCGGCTCTGCAGCTCGGCAGCCTCACGCATGTGCCATGCCTGGCCCACGTCTTTAATTTGGTGGTTCAGCGCTTTCTGAAAAGCTACCCACGCTTGTCAGACCTGCTCGTAAAGGTGCGCCGGCTCTGCGCACATTTCCGCAAGTCCCACACGGACGCTGCCACCCTGCGCACCCTGCAACATCGCTTTAATCTGCAAGTGCACCGACTGCTGTGCGACGTGCCCACACGGTGGAAATCTACGCTCCACATGTTGGCCAGGCTCTATGAGCAGCGTAGAGCTATCGTGGAATACCAACTCCAACATGGGCGGCGCAGTGGGAGTCAGCCTCCTCAATTCTTTTCAGAAGAGTGGGCCTGGTTGGCAGACATCTGCCAGGTCCTTGGAAACTTTGAGCAGTCTACCCAGGTGGTGAGCGGCGATGCTGCAATCATTAGCGTCACCATTCCTCTGCTATGCATCTTGAGAAGTTCCCTGCAAACCATGAAGGCAGCCGCTTTGCGCTCGGAAACGGAGGCGGGGGAAGACAGTATGTCGCTGGATAGTCAGAGCACCCTCCTGTCTATATCTCAGCGCATTCAGGAGGAGGAGGAGGAGGAGCATGAGGAGGATGAGGAGGAGGGGGAAGAGACAGCTTGGCCCACTGCTGACGGTGCCCCTGCTGCTTGCCTGTCATCCTTTCAGCGTGTATGGCCTGAGGAGGAGGAGGAGGAGGAGGAGGAGGAGGATCCTGAAAGTGATCTTCCTAGTGAAGACAGCCATGTGTTGCGTACAGGTACCCTGGCACACATGGCTGACTTCATGTTAGGATGCCTTTCTCGTGACCCTCGCGTTGCACGCATTCTGGCCACTACGGATTACTGGGTGTACACACTGCTCGACCCACGCTATAAGGAGAACCTTCCCAGTGTCATTCCCGAAGAGGAAAGGGGTTCGAGAGTGTTGCTATACCACAGGACCCTGGCGGACAAGCTGATGGTAAAATTCCCATCCGACAGCGCTAGTGGCAGAAGGCGCAGTTCCGAGGGCCAGGTAGCAGGGGAGGTGCGGAGATCGAGCAGCATGTACAGCCCAGGCAGTGCAACAGTCTTTAAGGGCCTGGACAGCTTTATGGCTCCCCACCAAGACTGTGTATCACCGCTCCCCAGTCAAGGCTGAGTCGGCGGGAGCACTGTAAAAGGATGGTGAGGGAGTACGTAGCGGATCGCACGACCGTCCTCCGTGACGCCTCTGCCACCTACAACTACTGGGTGTCGAAGCTGGACACGTGGCCTGAACTCGCGCTGTATGCCCTGGAGGTGCTTGCTTGTCCTGCGGCTAGCGTCTTGTCGAAGAGGGTGTTTAGTGCGGCTGGGGGAATCATCACAGATAAGCGTACCCGCCTGTCAACCGACAGTGCCGACAGGCTAACACTCATCAAGATGAACAAAGCCTGGATTTCCCCAGACTTCTCTTCTCCACCAGCGGACAGCAGCGATACGTAAGCAATACGTAGGCTGCACCCGCGGATGGAAGCTACGTTCTCTCTCACCATCCAAAACGGGGACATTTCTGCTTCATCAATCTGTGTCTAATATTCCTCCTCCTCCTCCTGCTCCTCCTCCTGAAACCTCACGTAATCACGCTGAACGGGCAATTTTTCTTAGGGCCACAAGGCTCACTCATCTAATTTTTCGAAACAATTTTTATATGTTTCAATGCTCTTAAAAGCGTTGAAACTTTAACTTGAACCAATTTTTCGTTAAACTGGGCTGCCTCCAGGCCTAGTTACCACTTAAGCCACATTAACCAAAGCGATTAATGGGTTTCACCTGCCATCTTGGTTGGGCATGGCCAATTTTTACTGAGGTACATTAGTACTGTTGGTACACCAATTTTTTGGGGCCCTCACCTACAGTGTAATCATAGCAATTTGTATGTTCTTCGCCTGCACTCATGGTACAGAAGTGTGTGTGGGGTTGGCCTACACTTTAGCTACATAAATGTAACTTGGGCCTTGGCTATACTGAAGCTACTGAAATGGAACTAAGACTGTGCTCCCACTATACTGCTGCTTCGGAATTGTTACTGGGGCCTGTCTTGAGTGCTACTATTACTGACATGGAACGAAGACTGCGCTCCCGCTATACTGCTGCTTCAGAATTGTTACTGGGGCCTGTCTTGAGTGCTACTATTGCTGACATGGAACGAAGACTGCGCTCCCGCTATAATGCTGCTAGTGATATGTTAGTGGGGCCTGTCCTAATGCTACGGCTGAAATGTTACGAATTCTGGGCTCTGCCTATACCGCTGCTAATGGTATGTCTCTGGGGTGTGGAAACAGAGGCTTCCCAAAGACATGATGGCGGCGAGGCCATTTCCCACCAACGCGGTTACTGTTAAGCTGCATATAACCATGGACACGTGGAGAGGACACGTAGTGCCTCAAAAACATCCCCCTCCTCCTCCAACAGGGAAAACATTCTTGGCAAATGCCTTTGCATTGGTTCGTCTGGTGCCAGTCCAAGAATTTCACCTTTACCAACACTACAAGAGAGCCCCCCCACCATCCCCCCGCCACAGCCCACTTAATCCTGGCCACATTCCGAAAACCAACAAAATAAAACCGCGCTACTAGGTCCGCAGTCACCATCACATTACCACCAACGCGGTTACTGTTAAGGTGCATATAACCACGGACACGTAGTGCCTCAAAAACATCCCCCCGCCACGGCCCACTTAATCCTGGCCACATTCCGAAAACCAACAAAATAAAACCGCGCTACTAGGTCCGCAGTCACCACCACATTACCACCAACGCGGTTACTGTTAAGGTACATATTACCAGTCTGACTGGGGCATGCAGACACCTTGACAGAATGAATAGTGTGTGGCACATAGGTTCCCCATTGCTATGCCCACGTGTGCAGCTCCTGATGGCGGTGGCACAGGATTATATTTCTCATTGCTTCTGTACAGCATTGTGGGCTATCGCCCCGCCCCTTTTAAAGAGGGTCGCTGCCTAGCCGTGCCAACCCCTCTGCAGTGTGTGCCTGCGGTTCCTCCTCATGGCAGACGCACTTCTAAATAGACATGAGGGTGGTGTGGCATTAGGGCAGCTGAAGGCTGCGCAGGGACACTTTGGTGTGCGCTGTGGGGGGGAGGGGGGGCGGTTGGTCAGCATGTAACCCAGGAGAAGTGGCAGCGGAGTGTCATCCAGGCAGTGATTGTGCTTTATTGTAGCTAGTGTGGTGCTTAGCAAAGGTATGCCATGCTAATGAGGGCTTTTCAGAAGTAAAAGTTTTTGGGAGGGGGGGGGGCCCACTCTTGCCGGTATTGTGGCTTAATAGTGGGACCTGTGAACTTGAGATGCAGCCCAACATGTAGCCCCTTGCCTGCCCTATCCGTTGCTGTGTCGTTCCCATCACTTTCTTGAATTGCCCAGATTTTCACACATGAAAACCTTAGCAAGCATCGGCGAAATACAAAAATGCTCGGGTCGCCCATTGACTTCAATGGGGTTCGTTATTCGAAACGAACCCTCGAGCATCGCGAAAAGTTCGTTTCTGAGTAACGAGCACCCGAGCATTTTGGTGCTCGCTCATCTCTACTCATGACCCATATCCTAAAAGAGACCAAGAAAAGAAATGCGATCCTTACCATAAAAGCGCAATCTGGCTCTTTGGCTTCTGCCACTATAGACATAGCGAAGGAGTTTCAACTCTTCTATTCAAAACTATACAACCTAAAGGAGGGGGAATGCACAATCCCCCAGCAAGACGCAATCAGCAGAATAGATGCCTTCCTGAGTTCAATTAAACTGCCGGAGCTGAGCGAAACGGATGCGCTCTCTCTACTGTCTACAATCACAGAAAGAGAGGTGGAACAGGTACTTAACTCCTTCCCACAGGGCAAAAGTCCAGGCCCGGATGGTCTAACAATTACCTACTACAAAGCATTCAAATCACAACTGGTCCCTAAACTCACCGACACGCTAAACGCATTTCTTAAAGGAGCAGATCTTCCCAGGCAAGCCCAAGAGGCACACATAAACCTTATCCTGAAGGAAGGTAAAGACCCGATGCAGTGTAGTAGCTATAGACCGATTTCACTAATCAATCTGGACACAAAGATTTGGGCCAAGCTACTAGCTAAAAGACTAGGAGAATTCATCCCCACATTAATTAATTCGGAACAGGCAGGATTTGTTCGTGGGAGAGACGGAAGGGGTAATTGCCCGAGACTTCTCCATGCCATCAAATACGCTCACTCCAGCAAAATCCCTGTAGCCTTTGTAAGCACTGATGCGGAGAAGGCTTTTGACAGGGTAGACTGGACCTTCATGGAGAGAGCCCTGCTGCGCTTTAACCTCCCACGACCTTTTATTTCGGCAATATTCACCCTTTAGTCAAATCCCCATGCCAGACTCAAAATAAATGAAGCGCTATCATCAACTTTTGAGATCAAGAACGGGACCCGCCAAGGTTGCCCCTTGTCCCACATATTATTTATTCTCTCACTAGAACCCTTGTTGCAGTGGGTAAGACAGGACACGGTCATGGAGGGCCTAAAGATTTATTCACATACCTTGTCTGCCGCGGCATTTGCGGACGACATTATGTTTGTTATCACGAAGCCAGAAAAGAGCCTGCCCAGACTGGTTTCTATCTTAAGCAACTTTGGCAAGTTATCAAACTTTAAAATCAATTTCACCAAGTCCACAATACTCAATATCTCAATCCCAGAAAAGAAGTGTGGCCCCTTGAGAGCAAAATCTCCCTTCGCCTGGTCCGAGACGGTGACAGACTACTTAGGAATAAAACTCTCAAAAAGAACTGAAGATCTGTACGCACACAACTTCCACCCACTATTAGCCCAAATTAAAGCTATGCTACAAAAGTATGACTTACCTACCCTCTCATGGTTTGGTCGCAAGAACATCCTGAAGTCCTACGTTCTCCCTATAATAATATATAAATTACGCATGATCCCCATACATCTCCCGCTCTCCTTCTTCAAAGCTATCAAAGTGATATGTACGAGCTTTGTGTGGAAACAAAAGAGACCTAGGTTAGCATACAACTTAATGACCAAGAGGAGGGCGGAGGGGGGGGGGGGGGGATGGATCTGCCATGTATCCAGGAATACTACCAAGCCATTCAACTCAATTACTGGACGGATTTAACACAACCGTCGAGGGACCCATTGCTGCAAGAGCTGGCTAGGGCCTCACACGGGAATTACCTAGTGGAGGACCTCTGGTTCCCTAAAAGAAGCCTCTACAGAGCAAGGGGTTTCAACGCTCTTCTCAGAGGCCCATGTGAGATCTGGGACAAACTTAAAGACAAGCTGGCCCCTACCCCATCTCCACTGATACCTATTCGCAGCCTGAACAGACTATTGGAGATCCCATCAGATCCGGGATCGCTGAGTGTCTGGACGCAATTCCAGGGTACCAAAATAGGAGACGTTCAGGTCCTGGCGCACAAGACACCCGAGGAAATTATCAAAACATTGGCCCCTAACACTAACAGTAACTCCTCATTCTTGCAGTTAGCACACATGAGAGAAGTAATTGGGAAATTCCTAACTAAATATAGTTCCCCCAGACCAAGGACGAGCTTCGAAACTGCTTTAGAGAAAGATAGAGCCAACACTAGGAAAATCTCCTATACTAGGAGAAACTTCATAGCACCACCGTTATTCGCAAAGCCAACCTTCCTGTTATCATGGGAAAAAGAACTAAAAATAACCCTATCTCTAGAGTACTCTAAACTAATACTAAAACTTGCCTACGGCATGTCCATGTGTGTCCTGATGCAAGAAAGCCACTTCAAACTGCTGGTTAGGTAGTACAAAACCCCCCAATGGCTGAAGGCCTATAAACTAGCCGCCCACGACAGATGCTGGAGGTGTGACGCGGAAGTGGGCTCCTTTCTACACATCTGGTGGGAGTGCGGGCTGATTTCTCCCTTCTGGAGGGAGGTAGAGGGAAACCTGAGAGTCCTTTCCCCCAACCTGGTAATCACACCAGAAATGATCTTTCTCTGGAAACCTTCCACAAATTTTCATCCCTGTAGAAATAAATTGATAGCCTTTGTGATAGATGCAGCTAAGGCCCTGATCCCCTTAAACTGGCTACAACAAAAACCACCATCTCTTACGCAATGGAGAGAAAAGATGCATTTGATATGTAATCTTGAAGAACTAACAAGCTGGGCAAAAGGCACACACAAGACCTTCATCCTCACATGGAACCCATGGAGAGAGGCAAGGAGGGGACATTGAGACCCATTGGTGCAGGGTTGTGGACCGAAGAAACCTGACCTGTCTTCCCTTAAAGGGGTTGTCCCGCGCCGAAACGGGTTTTTTTTTTTTTCAACCCCCCCCCCGTTCGGCGCGAGACAACCCCGATGCAGGGAGGTAAAGAAAGCTCACCGGAGCGCTTACCTGAATCCCCGCGCTCCGGTGACTTCTCTACTCACCGCTGAAGATGGCCTCTTCCTCCGTGGACCGCAGCTCTTCTGTGCGGTCCACTGCCGATTCCAGCCTCCTGATTGGCTGGAATCGGCACGTGACGGGGCGGAGCTACACGGAGCTACACGGAGCCCCATAGAAGACTGCAGAAGACCCGGACTGCGCAAGCGCGGCTAATTTGGCCATCGGAGGGCGAAAATTAGTCGGCACCATGGAGACGAGGACGCCAGCAACGGAACAGGTAAGTATAAAACTTTTTATAACTTCTGCATGGCTCATAATTAATGCACAATGTACATTACAAAGTGCATTATTATGGCCATGCAGAAGTGTACAGACCCACTTGCTGCCTCGGGACAACCCCTTTAATCGAGAGGCACATCTGTCGGGACGGAGGGGACCCTGGGCGTTGATACGGAGGTGGAGTTTGCGAGGCTGTCGGAGCAACAGGACCTAGACAGAGCGGAGAAGAGCAACCACAGGAAAAGCGGTCTATCACACCGCTACCCTCATAGTCCATCCTTATTCCCCATCCTATCTTGTCTTTTGTCCCGTCTCATTCCAACGTCTCCCCCCCTCCCCCCCTCCACTCCCCCCCAACCAGCCTACCTATTCCTTACTTTATGAATACTGCAACTTTGCAGTTAAGTCTAGATTATTTTTCTACTTTTATTCCATGAGAAGTTAATTTTATATTTTCAGTTTATATCTTTTATTTTTTCCTGTCTTCGCAAATACAGTGTTTGCATATATCTTGTCTAAGTAATAAGAAAAAAGCAGTTATTGCCTTGCTTTATGCAATGTATGTTTGAAAAATATAATGAAAATCCAAATAAAACTTGATTTATAAAAAAAAATAAAAGTGTAAAAAGTAAAAAAAAAGTTTAAAATTTTTTTAAAAAAAGTTAAAAAAGCTTACGTCTCATCACCCCCCACGGATCATATCTATAAGGCAGGATGAAATGACGTACCTAAGGCCCGCGGATTTAACCACGGACCTTACCCCAGCTTCTGCGCACGCGCCTGTCACCAAAATGGCAGGCACAGCGCAAGAGCCGTGGATTGCCAGGGTAATTTAAAATCTCCCTGCTCCTGGCTACAAAACGTAGCCAAGAGCCTGGAGATTTCACGGAGAGCCGCGGTGAGTGGTTCCTGGTCACGTGTTTGCCGTTATCCAATGGATAATGGCGATCACGCAAAAGTAAAAAAAAGGTGAAGGTTCATCTCCCCTCACCGATGCGATCGGTGAGAGGAGATGAAACTTTTTACCGGAGGGCTCCGTATTTGCACCCCGACGCGATCTTCCTCCGTGAACTTTCCTGGATTCTGCGCATGCGACCGCCGGCAAAACACCGGACACATGCGCAGGAGTCGGCGAGCACAGGAAATTTAAAATCTCCTTGCTCCCAGCGACCAACTGTCGCCGAGAGCCTGGAGCAGTGACGGGTGGCCTCGTTGAGTGGTCCCCGGTCACGTGATAAAAAGGTAGCGATCCACCTTTGGCCGGTCTCACATGACCGGATAGGAATTACGGATTCCGCATGCTTCTGATCCGCGGTAATACGCAGATCAATCGCATTGGATAACACAATTCTGCTCACATTAATGGGTTGGAATTGTGTAATCCACTCGCAGAAAAGAGAACGCAGCAGGTTCTATTTTACCGTGGATATCCGCAACATAGAGCCCATTGTGCTCCATGGTCGTGGATATACCCACAGCCCATACACAACTACGTTGTATATGGGCTGTGGGTACCTGTGTCATCGCTAAGCGACGGTGCGGGAAATACAAACAAAAAAAAGTACTGCGAATGACCACCTGTGTGAGTAGGCAGTTATGCGCAGTACATTACATGGCCATACGCAGGGTCACAGCCGGGCTCACAGCCGGAATCTGCTGCGGGCCTCCGCAAGCGGATTCCACATACGGCCGTGTGAACCCAGCATTATTTAGACCGCTACCTGTAATACGCATTTTACAAGAAGCCCCGGGAACGCTCACCTTCCTGCAGTTCCAGGAGCAGCTTGTTGAGCGCCTTCTGTGTGAGACCGCCGCACCTCATCAAGCTTACGGAGATTCACAGAGCGCCACTTTTTACACCCCATACCCGCTACTGAGGTCACTAAATACCCCCAAAAAGCATGAGAGGAGGGGGGAAACCCAGTTTTATTGCCCCATGTATCCCAACCAGCCTCCATAATTACCCCTGTCTTCGGAAATACTACACAGTTCACATTATTACTTTTATCTAAGATTTGGGGAACGCCAAAAAGGCGCGGAGTGTGTGTGGGGGTGGGAGGATTTTTTTAAGGTGTCAATTTTTATTCCGTACAAGTGGGCAATGGGGCTTGGAATTTATTCAGTTGTGCCCTGCAATCCAACAGGTGTTCCTTCCATTATAGGCCTAACCATGTGTCCTATAAGTAGATTAGGGCCACAACGGGAATGTTTTTGAACACGGGACAAACGGGGGTATCCATTTTGGGGTGAAGGTCTTCATTCCTATGTACACTGTACAAAAAAAACAGTTTTTAAATTGACAAAATTGCCAAAAAATGAAAATCGTAATTTTTTCCTTCTGCTTTGCTTAGATTCATTCAAATACTGTGGGGTCAAACTACGCAGTACACCCCTAGATGAATTCATTAAGGGGTCTAGTTTTTAAAATGGGGTCACTTGTGGGGTTTCTTTATCTTTTTGGATGCTCAATGGCTCTGCAAGTGGACAATGGGGCCTGGAATTTATTCCGTTGTACCCTGAAATCCAACGGGTGCTCCTTCCATTATAGGCCTAGCCATGTGTCCTTTAAGTTGATTAGGGCCACAATGGGTATGTTTCTGAACACGGGAAAAACAGGGGTATCCATTTTGGGGTGAAAATCTTCATTCCTATGTGTGCTGTACAAAAAAACCTGTTTTTAAATTGATACAACTGCGAAAAAAATGAAAATTGTAATTTTTTCCTACTGCTTTGCTTAGATTTATTCAAAAATTGTAGGGTAAAAATACACAGTACACCCCTAGATAAATTCGTTATGGGGTCTAGTTTTCAAAATGGAATCATTTGATGGGGTTCTCTGTCGTTTGGGCTGCTCAAGGGCTCTACAAGTGGGCAATGGGGCCTAAATCACCTTCATGCTAAATTTTAGTTCTGAAAGCCACCGACTACTCCTTACATTTTGGGCCCCGTTGTGCATCCAGACAAAAGATTAGGGCCACAATGGGTATGTCTCTGAACACGGGACAAACAGGGGTATCTATTTTGGGGTGCAAGTCTTCACTCATGTGTGTGCTGTACAAAAAAGCAGTTTTTAAAATGATTGAATTGCCAAAAAAACGAAAATCACATTTTTTTACCTTTGCTTTGCTTGAATTCATTCAAAAACTGTGGGGTCAAAATAGGTAGCACACCCCTAGATAAATTCGTTAAGGGGTCTTGTTTTCAAAAGGGGGTCATTTGTGGGGGTTCTCTATGGTTTTGGGCGCTCAAGAGCCCTACAAATGTGCTATGGGGCCTAAAACGCCTTCAAGCTAAATTTATGTTCTGAAAGACACCGACTACTCCTTTCATTTTAGGCCCTGTTGTGCATCCAGACATAAGATAAGGGCCACAATGGGTATATTTCTGAACACGGGAGAAACAGGGGTATCCATTTTGGGGTGTCAATCCTCATTTTCATAGGCACTATAGGAAAAAAATATGTCTTAAAATAACATATTTGCAAAAATATGAAATGTTTTTTTTCTCCTCTAAATTGAATTAATTCCTGAAAAAAAATGTGGGGTCAAAATACTCATGACACCCCTCAGTGAATACATTAAGGGGTGTAGTTTTTAAAATGGGGTCATTTGGGGGGTAACTATTATTCTGACACTCATGAGCCTTTGCAAACTTGGCTTGGTGCAGGAAAACAAAGTGTTCCTCAAAATGCTGAAGAGTAATGTTAAATTTGTACGTCATCTAAATGGTTAAAAAAAACACAAACGTTTTTCAAATATGCATTCAGAATAAAGTAAACAGATGGAAATATATATCTTATCAAAAATCTGTACAGTATGTTTGGACATATTTGAGATATTACAGTTGAAAATGTAAAAAATGACCATTTTTTCAAAATTTTTCCAATATTGGTACTTTTAATAAATATACACAAATTATATCGGACTCTTTTTACAACCAAAATGAAGTACAACATGTGGGAAAAAAACAATGTCAGAATCACTTGGATATGCAAAACCTTTACGGAGTTATTCTATGTTGAACAACGCATTTCAGATTTCCTAAATTTGGCTCCGTCACTAAGGCGCAAACAGGCTTCGTCACTAAGGGGTTAACCTATGTCATGTTACTCTTCTCATCATGTCTCCCTCCCTATTTTGGTGTTTGTGGTGAGTAATTCTCTATTTCCCCTGTGTATAAACTTTAAAAAATATTACAATAATAATTAAAGATTTAAAAAAGCAAAAATGCATAAAAAATCTAATTTGTGACTAAAATTCTAACTCAGGGTATTTTTCACATGGGTGATAAAATCTCACATGAATATTAAGCCCATTCTTTTGAATGGGAACATACACATGGGCAGTTTTTTTCTTTGCAGAAAATCTTGAGGTGTGCCCTTGCATCACATCTCACATTGATTTCAATGGTGCCAGCGGCAGCATCACACTGTGTGCTGGATGCATGCAGTGCAATCATATGTGAGATTTCACATTGAAAACAACGGGATAAACTTTGCGACCCTTCACCAAAGCTGTCGCAACTTCCCTGGAGAGATGTGAGATGGTTTTTTATATAAAAGTATCTTGCATTTGCGGTGAAATCATAGGTTGGCGAGTGTGATATCAGGTCATGATTTATGGCCCGATATCACACTCAACCACGTGAAATTAGCTTCAAGTAGACATGTCAGGGAATTAATGTAGATTCAACCACGTACTGCACCTCCTCACCAAATGTGAGATTTGAACTGTGTATCACTGGTATCATGTGTATGTTGTGTACTGCCGCAATCCTCATAACTATAACCGGGATTGTCAAGTTGTACACAACCATATTTTTTTTTTTATTTATTCTTTGTTTATTGAAAGAAGTCAAAAAGAAATGAACAACAATTGTGAAATTACAATATTAAGAACTGCATACAATCTTGGTTGAACACATCCATAAATAATATCGGTTTTCTTCTTTTTTTTTTGAATTAACAAGAAAATAATAAATTTAGGGGTGTGGGGTGAGGAATTAAAGGGAGAGGTTGGAGGGTTGGGAGGTAATGAGGAAGGAGGGGGGGGGAGGGATGGGTACCTCTTGCGTCACCAGCGGTGTCGAATTTATGCGAGAAAAGGTATGAGACATGTCAATGATTAGCTTACATCTTAATCGGCTAAGTCAACATAGTGTAATAGGCACTTCGAAATGCTTCCGCGATGTCTGGGAGTTAGTTTTTATTGCGTTGTGAGCGTCTGGGTAGTTACAGAACTCTCTCTGGTCCAGAGACCCCAAACTTCCTCAAATTGTATATGTGTTCTATTTGCCCAACTCGACAGCTCTTCAAACCTACGAATTTCATTGACCTTTGTCAACCACTGTGAAAAGGTGGGTGCCTGGGGTTGGAGCCAGTGTAAGGGAATAAGAGTTTTTGCTGCTGCTAGTAGGTGTGTAATCAGGTTTGTTTTTGATGGCCTGAAGTTTGCTGTCGGTTTAGCAAGGAAGATGTGTTCCGGGAGGAGACTGAAGTTGCTATTAGTTATATCTCTTATCTTAGATTCAATTTGGTCCCAGAAGGGTTTTATTCGCGGGCAGGACCACCAGATGTGCACCAGAGAGCCGATGTGTTCGCTGCACCGCCAGCATGTGTTAGAATTCGCGAGTTTGTAGGCAAAAAGCCATTCTGGAGTTTTGTACCAGCGTGATAATAGCTTGTAGTGGTTTTCTTGCAATCTGATGCACCTGGAGTGTCCATGGGCGTTTTCCAAGATAAATTTTACCTCCTTGTCTGACAGGTTAATTTTGAGCTCTGCTTCCCAGGATCTAATAAATGTGGGTCTGGTAATGTCCTGCTGGTCAATGAATTTCTTTTTGAGAGTTGAGAGTTTCCTGTTGTGTGTCTGTCTGGCTGAGGCTACTCTCTCAAAGTCCGTTAACGGGCGAGAAGATGTAAATGTTCTATTGAACTTATCAAGGGTTTTTGATAAATGTAAAGTTTGTAGCTGGCCGAGAGGGGGGTGCGAGATCAGAGCGAGTAGTTTTTCTATGAGCTGTGTATCTTTGGATATCCTATGAAACCATAGGTCATTTATGGTAAGTTTGTCTAGAAGGGCCCATAGTTGTTCTGTGTGTTTGTCTAGCTTTATATTTAGTAGCTCCGGAACAAGGGCCAAGGGTGCCATGGGGGAGGGGTAGGGAGCCAGTTCTCCCTGTAGAAGGTCCCAGGTTTCACAGGCGCCGCTTATGAGTGGGTCCGTTGAGGTTTTTTTGTAGATTTTGCTTGAGGGGCACCATAAGTCCTTTAAGAAAGTTGTCCCATATGAGGCATGTGCTAGAGAGCTTACAACTGGGTTTTTAGAGGGAATCACTAATTCGAGCCATCTATTGAGTTGAATAGCTTTATAGTATTGTTCTATATCTGGGAGGTTTATTCCTCCTCTCTCCCTTCTCTGCGTTAGTAATTTATGTGATAAGCGAGGGCGCCTATTGTTCCAAAGGAATTTGGAAAAATTTGATTTGATGCATTTAAAGAATGAGTTTGGTAAGCGAATTGGGATCATTTGGAGTTTATACAGAATTTTCGGTACAATATACGTTTGAATCAAGTTTTTCCTGCCGAACCAGGTTAAAAATGGCAAATTGTAGGATTTAAGTAACATTAACACTTCTTCCAGAAGAGGAGCGAAGTTTTTGTTATACAAATTCTCTAGGTTTTTTGAGATCTGTATCCCTAAGTAGTTAATGTGAGTTTTGGCCCAGCTGAAGGGTGAGGATTCCTTGAGAGTTTTTACAGAAGCTGCGGGGAGTGTGATATTTAATACGGTAGACTTAGCGGCGTTTACTTTAAAATCTGAAACCGCACCGTACGTTTGTAATATTTCGTTGATTTTGTTAAGGCTCTTTTCAGGGTTAGTTAGTATAAATAATATGTCATCTGCGAAAGCCAGGGTTTTTATTTGATATTGGTTTAATTTTAGTCCTTGTACTTCATTGCTTTGTCTTACCATCTGCAGCAAGATTTCCATTGAAAGAATGAAGAGGGTGGGAGATAAGGGGCAGCCTTGCCTTGTTCCATTCGATATTGAAAAGGGTATGGAGAATGTGTCGTTTACTTTTATTTTTGCGTGCGGATTAGAGTATAATGTGAAGATAGCTTGTGTGAGGACGGAAGGGAAGTTAAATTTGTCTAATACAGCTCGCATAAAGGTCCAATTTACTCTATCAAATGCTTTTTCAGCATCAATACCTAGCAGGGCTAGGGGAATTTTTTTGCTCTTAGCATATTTTATTATATGGAGAAGGCGCGCAGAGTTGTCTTTCCCCTCTCGACCAGCCACAAACCCAGATTGTTCTTCGTTGATTAACCTCGGAATTATTTTATTAATTCTTCTGGAGATTAATTTGGCCCATATTTTGACATCTAAATTTAGAAGCGAGATGGGACGATAGCTACTACATAAAAGGGGGTCTTTACCTTCCTTATGTATAAGGGTAACGTAAGCTTCTTGGGCTTGTTTTGGCAATTGTGCCCCCTCTAGTAGAGCGTTGAAGGAGAATACTAATTGGGGTAGTAGGATTCCTTGATACTTTTTGTAATAAGCCAGTGGGAGACCGTCGGGCCCGGGACTTTTATGTTGCGCGAAGCTATTAAGAACGGATGTAAGTTCCTCCAGAGTTACTGACTTTGTTAAATCCGAAGCCTCTTCTGCTACCAGGTTTGGGAGGTCTAATGGGGCAAGTAGGTCCTCTATTTTTTTCTTTTTATCCTCTAGTTCCGTATTGTCTGGTTTGTTTAAATTATATAATTCGAAGTAGAACTCCCGAAAAGCCTGGGCTATTTTTGTGGAGTTGTGATGCAAGTTTCCTGCTCCATCTGTAATTGTGGGGATATGTGTTTTACTCCTAGCTTTCTTAATGAGTGAAGTCATGAGTCTGCCTCCTTTATTGCCGTGTGCATACAGCTGATGTTTAAAGTAAAGTAGAGATTTTGCGAATTTATTATTTAAAATGTCTTTGAGTTTTTCTCTGAGTGCTGTTAATTTAGGTTGAGCTTCATGGGCTTTTTTTTGTTTTGCTATCCGTTCCAGTATAGAAATCTGCTGAAGTATGTCGTCGATCTCCCTCTGATTACACTTTTTCTGAGTTGCTCCTAGGGCTATGAATACCCCTCTGATCACCGCTTTGTGAGTTTCCCAAACCAACGGTTGTTTATCTTGAGTTTGAGCATTTTCCTTAAAAAAAAGTTCCAGGTTCTTAGCTATTTTTTCCGCTATTTCCTGATTCTCCAATAGAGATTCATTTAGTCTCCACGACCAATTTTTGCTCACTGAACTCGGTTTGGCAAGGGAAACTGTTACAGGGGCGTGGTCAGAGATTGTTATGTTTCCTATATTCGGGTTTTTTATTTGGTGTAATGAGGCTGAGGAGATAAAAATATAGTCAATTCTTTGATGCGATTTGTGTACTTGGGAGTAGAATGAATAGTCTTTGACTGTCGGGTTAAGGGTTCTCCACACATCTATGACTTGAAGGTTTTGTAATGTGCTAATTAGTTTTTTCCTCGCTTTCTGAGGTATCTGGGATTTTCCTGAGGATGAATCTAGGAGGGGATTCATAGTTAGGTTAAGATCGGCTCCTATTATTATCTTGCCCTCTGCAAATAATTTGAGTTTGTTTAAGGCTTCCAGCAGCCATGCGATCTGGTTTTGATTGGGGGTATAGAGGTTTACCAAAGTATATGTTTCGGAGTGTATTTTGCCCTTTAGGAAGAGCATTCTCCCTTCTGTATCCGTTAATTTTTTCTCTAGAACAAAGGGAACCGAGGAGTGAAGTGCTATAGCAACTCCTTTGGACGCACTTGAGGGGTGATTGCTAAAGTACCATTTGTCAAATTGTTTTTTGGGAAATTTTGGGGGGTTCTCGCCTTTAACGTGGGTCTCCTGTAAAAAGACTATTGAAGATTTTAGTTTTTTAAGAAGCCACGTTATTCTGCTTCTCTTTTGAGGTGAGTTCATACCCTTTGCGTTTAGAGTGGTGATTATGAATTCTTCCGCCATTAGAGGTTTCGGAGTAGGTAAGTACGTTGGTACTACAATTGCCAGAGGTAATTAAACGTATTATTTTGGAGGGGTAAGGTGCGGGTTTCAGGTTTGGCAATAGAAGGTGGGGGGGGGGGGACGACAAGGGATTGAAAAGAAAATTCTATGAGAGTGCTCCCGGTGGAGTCCGGGGGTAGATAACAACCCTTTCCAAGGTGGCGAAAAGGGTCGTAAAACTAAGTGTATAAAGTGTTGTAGAAGGAAAGTGCCCTACTCAACGCAGAAGTAGTGTCAATTAACATCTTGTAATTTTTCTTAGCATACTACATTCTTGTGTAACTATATCTGTGCACGAAAAACACCATGTTCAGCAATGATAAACAACCAACTAACATTATAGGCGTGCGCGTGACCGCCACCCGTCCCACCCAGTCGGAGCCAAGTAGGGGGGGGGGCGGGGAGGAGGCCAGACGCACCCCATCGGCATGAACAAGATATCAACAGGTCAATTCTTCCGAGAGGTCACCGGGGGAGCCCCGGCAGGGACCGCGCCGCCGCCGGAAGCAGAAAATTCCAGCGCCGGCCCGAGCCGCAGCCCACCCCGACAATCCAAACAGAGAGTGACACAATTCAGAGACTCGACACCCACCAACACCAATACACCACAGTATAGTCCTGTATTATTTAGTCTCTGAGTAGGTGTTACAGTAAGCAGATTGTTTAAACAGGTGACGGTGCATGGTGGTACTTATCGGTAGTAGATCGAGTCTTTTGTTCTAGCTGTGTCTTCACTCCAAGGCGGATTTGGACTCGCTGTAGGTGCGATTCGGACAGGTCCTCTGCTATGTGTGAAGAAGTTGAAAGCCAAGGAGAGAAGAGAACAAGCAAAAAAGGAATTGGAGAAGTAGAGAATAAAGAAATCAAAGTTAGTTTAGGCCGTTCGTGTTATGCAGATGGTAAATCCGATGGCCTACGAGTTGAGACCAGTCAAGTAAGTCACGTCTTTTACTTCAGCTCTGCCGCCACACGAACTCCTACCCATCTTGCGGTATGGAAGTCTCAGGGAGCTGTGCTTGCTGAAAGTCGAGTCTGGCCCTGGATCTCCTGTTTTTAGGGGACTTGGAGCGCGCGCCGTCTTTCCAGGGGGTTTGTTTCTCTGGTTTCCTGGCTCCCCCTCTCTCCCCCAGAGGCATCCATGAAGTGATCTGTATTGGCGAGATTCCCAGAGCACTCCACGCCTTCTCTAGGTCAGCTGGAGTGTGTATGGAGATCCGATTACCATCTTTTTGTATCGCCAGACCAAAAGGAAAAAGCCATGAGTACTGTAAGTTCTTGGCTCTGAGTGCCTCAAGGAGGGGTTTTAATTGCCTTCTCTTTGCAAGAGTAGACGGCGCCAGGTCTTGGTATAGTTGGATGCTTGCGTCCTGATATTTTATTTGGTTTCTGTCTCTAGAGGCTGTTAGTATTGCGTGTGTATCATTAAAAGACAGCAAACCGCAAATTATGTCTCTCGGCGGGTCTCCGGTTCTTGGTTTGGGTCTGAGGGCTCTGTGAATTCTTTCAATGGTTACTTGACTGGCTCGCTCTTCACCCAAAAGATTGGTAAATATAGATGCAGCCATACTTCTCAAGGATTCAGGTGGGATAGACTCAGGGAGGCCTTTAAGTCTGATGTTTCGTCTGCGGCTTCTATTTTCTTGGTCCTCAATTAGGACTAGGGCTCTGTCAAGCTGGTCTCTTTGTGTATCTACATGGTCGGTCAGGTCGTTTGTTTGTGCGATGAGATCAGTGCACGTATTTTCTAGATCTTCAACTCTATTACCTATTTGGTGAATTTCTGTTTTTATTTCTGTCAATTCTTTCAGTATAGGGTGTAGCGCTTGCGCTAGCGCTTTTTTAAGAAAGTTCTTGGTTATACTCGATCTATGTGCACTACTAATTTCCGCATCATTGTCGCTGTCTATATCGGATGCCGATATGTTATCTTCTTCTGTCACTGGCAGAGGATTTTTCTTAGAGGGACCCGCAGGGGAGTGAGCGCTTCGTTTTTTTAAATAACGCTGCATGTCGGGTTGGCTTTTGGAAATCACCTGCTGTCCGGGTGTGGAAACTGTTTTATCTTTTGCTGTCTTTACCATTTTAAAGGTAAGCCAAGAGCTAAGGCTTCTGCGTAGGGCACAATTTAGTGTGGGATTTAGAACATAATCGTTCTACAGACTTCCCCCCCCTTTTTTTTTTTGAAAGGTAATGGGGGGGGGGGGGAGAGGGCTTGAGTTACACTGTTATTCCTTTGGTAGGAATAGGGAGCACGGTGAAGGTATGTGGTTTTTTCCTTTTTTTCCTGTTTCCTTTATTAATAAGTGGGGGACGATGGTCACCTAAGCAGGTTAGGAGAGACTATTGCAGGTCAGCTCAGCCTCTGAGAAGCACTGCAGATGTTGTGCACTGTACTCTAGATGTGGCTGTCGGTTGGGTGCCTGTCCCAAATCTGGGCTGGAAGCCTGCTGTATTTGTAGGTGAATACTGTCTCCTTCTGGAGAAGGCACCGGCCTCCTTTGCAGGGAGCGGAGAGGTGAGCGGGGGCCCCTGTCTCTTTGGGAGCTCGTGAGGGTTAATCTGGTGTATACTGTAAGTGCCGGCTTACCGTTGCAGTTCCCGCGGCCGCCGCCGTCACGGAGCTTCCCGGGCCTTTTATTTTCAGCTCCGGCTCCACCGGTGAATGTGGCAGAGCAGGGAGGCTTCCCTTATCTTGTGGTGTGTCCCGGTTACCTCCGCCCGGCAGCGCTCAAGTCGCGGTCTCTTGCGGCCGGAAATCGAGTCCCCGGCTCCGGCCTGTCAGCTAGGCCTCAGCTGCTGCAGATCTATTCAACTTCTGCAGGGTCACCGCTCCGGTCCCGTCGCCCCCAACGTCCCTCGGAGGTCTTCTTTTAGCTTGAGGAGCCTTGGGTAAGTGGAGAGGGTGATAAAAAACCCTGTTTTTTAGGGATTCTCCAGCGAGCTCTCTCTCGGTGCGACTTCTTACTTCGGTGGTTAGGCCACGCCCCCCACAACCATATTTTTAATGCGCCGTTTGCTATGTTGGATCTTAGCCATGTAGCGTACATTCCAAATAGCTAAACGTATTATTTACTCATGCAATTCCTATTAAGTCTAAGTCCAAAAAGCAGAACATAGTCATATATATATATATATATATATAGTAGCAAGCCTCTTGGATCGTTGACCCCTCCCTCAGGAATGAGCTCCTCACGTGTACAAACATTCCAGAGACAGGACGTCTTTAAATCTGGTGCCTGACAGTTTTCACATCACAGCAAATGTGAAAGATGCATTAGCAAAATTGTACAGCACATAATGTCCAGGGTACATAACCCACATGGTTTCCATCATTAACCTCGTCTGGGGCATCTACAGGGCATCTTCCTTGATCAGACATGTGACAGGCCCAAACTGGTCCACGCCAGACCTAAGGCTCCCAGTCCTTATTGCTGCTTTTACAGCCTCTCTGACTAGCAGACAGCTTTCTCCTCCTGAGAGTTGCAGGAACTTATCCTTTTATCTCACTTCCTGCCACACCCACAGGTGCTGTCCCTCTCTGCAGGTATCAGAATGTCTGTCTAGAACCCTCTGCATGCCATTCTGTAAACTGGACTGATATATCTTACATCCCCCCTTTGAGGAAGGCTGTAGACTGAATTACAGCTTTTACCCCTGGGGTCAAAACTCCAGACTTGGTGGTCTCTCTTTTCTATTGGCACTTTCCTAGCTTTCACCTCATCTTTCTCATGCTAAATTTCTTCATGTTCTTGTATGGAGTCTGTCCCTACTGACTCTACTTTGCTACCCTCTTCAACTTCTTTTACAGGACTTCCTTCACCTGCAATTTCTGAGGCCTATTTTCCAGTCTATGCTTGTTCAGTTACTTGTTTAGCTTCAACAGCCTCACCTTCTGCCTTCTCTTTGGTCACTAGTACTTCAAAGGATTGCTCAGCCTCCATATGTTACTCAGTCTTCTGCTTCTCAGTGTCTTTACTATTGTTCACTGAGACAATTTCTTTCCTCAAGACTTTCCTAGTTTTCACAAACTATTCACCTGTAGTGCCCAGCTCACCTTCTAAGCATAATTTGGCAGGTTTCACTGCTTGTATCTCATTTTAACGTTTCTTGAACAAGATCTTTCTTTCTTTTACTTGCTGTCTGAACTGGATCCTAGACCTCTCTAGTCTCTGAACCTTCTTTTCAGCAACACGACTCTTTGATTTCCAGTGTTTCATCTTTACGCATAACTTCTCTGCACACTTTGAAACACAGCCTTTTCTTCTGTCAACACTTTCATGCTGCGTGTTACGGTCACTTTTCTGTACACTGCAATCTACAGTATATATACACATACACACTGGCACAAGGCCCCAAGGAGCCTGGTGACACCCTCCCCAAGAAAAGGCACATGTGAATTATGCAGCTAATCAACGGCTACCTTCAGCTGGTGAATAGCTGCAGCGTTCATGTGACCCCCTTGTTGTGTCGGTGAAAACGTCTCCTAAGGTCTCGGTCAGACGGGCGTTTTTTCGCGCGATGTGCGCGTGCGCATGCGTCCGGCGATTTTATAGAACCATTGCTTTGCAATAGTATTGGACACATGAGCGCCTTTTATGCGCTCGTCCGATAAATTATAGAATAGAAATCGCAGATCGCACCTATCTGCGATCTGCGATTCCTGTTCTCTTCTCTATATGCGCTCAATGGGATCGGCGGCAGCAGCGCTGACCCCATTGAGAACATATACTAGACAAAGTATTCTCCTCTGCCACAGCTGTAAAAGCTGTGGCAGAGAAGAATGATGTTTGCCCATTGAATTCAATGGAGCCGGCAATACAGCAGGCTCCATTGAAAGCAATGGGCTGCCGGCAAGCGCGGGATGAATTTTCGGGAAGGACTTAAAAATATAAGTCCTTTCCTGAAAATCATCCAAAACTGTGTAAAAAGTAAAAAAAAAATATATACTCACCTTGTCCCGGCAGACGGAGTTCAGCCGCGGCCGGCCGGCAGTTCTCCTGAAATGCTGTGAGTAGTATTCAGCAGCCGGGGATTTAAAATCCCAGCCTGCTGAATGAGCTGCCTCTGATTGGTCACAGCCCTCACCAATCAGAGGCAGCTCTCACTCACCCATTCATGAATTCATGAATGGGTGAGTGAGTGCTGCCTCTGATTGGCTCAGCGCAGGGACCAATCAGGGGCAGCTCTCAGCTGAATGACCGGCTCCATTGAATTCAATGCGCTGGACAGCTCCGGCCCGCTTCTAATGAAACGCGGCTAGGAGCAGATTTTTCGGGCGATTTTTCGGCCCCGGTCACGCGATTTGCGGATGCGCATCCGTCGTGCGATCCGCAAATCGCGGCAAAAAACGCCTGTGTGACTGAGGCCTAAAAGTGTAGTTTTGCAGTAAACTGAGGGACACCAGTGGTGGGGGCGCTAATACTTCCATGGAAAAGCATATTTCACTGATATGCAGTCTGCTCGTTATGCACTCCTTCTGTGTTTTCAGAGGAATAACAGTTTTTATATTGTGTTTTTAAAAAGACAGTACACAATAATTTAAAAAAAAACAACACTTTTTTCAAGTGCCCAAAAAGGTTAAGTAGGTATTAGTTTATAATATGGTCAAATGATGTAAAGATTAAAAAAAAAGTCTTTTAAATCACATTATTTTTAAGAAAAGCTTTTGATAAATAGGCAAAGATGTATATGACAGAAGTCCACATAATGCAGGTCTATGCTGTGAAGTTTGATCCCCTGCATCACCTTGGGAGGTTGGTGCAACTGGATCATCAACCACAGCATTGTAGTAACCCGAAACACCTATTTCTGTACCCTCATAAATGTCATACGTCATGTCATCTGTGTAGATGCACTGTGCAAACTGTCTAGTCTCTTGTTATGTGTATTGCACAGCTACACAAGGAAAGGCTTAATGTCTGAATGTGGCTGGGATATGTCTGGAAAAATATCAATTTATGTCCTGTCATGTGGTATGTTAAACTCTATGAGTATGAGTATTTGAGCGCAAGGTGTAGTCTTTGGGTTAGTCTTTGTGTCAAGCTTCATCACCTTCAATGGTAAAGAGAGGAGTGGAGTGTTGGCTGGGTGACACTATACTGACACCCAGTCAGTCCCTGGAACTAATTAGCGTGGCTAATAGTTGCAGATGTGTAACGAAAACAAGAGAGGTATCCTGAGTTCCCCCATTCTGGGAATCATTTGTGAGAGAAAGAGAGGTGAAGAGTACGCCAGTCTGAATTGAGTGAATGCCTGTAGAGTGACCCTACCCCTATCCTCTCCTGGACAGTTCCCATTCTAGGAGCAGTACCTGACAGATAACGTGGACTGCAGGGCCGATATCCTGAGTTTCCTCCTGACCTCAACTCCACTGTCCTACCTGCACCAGTGTGTCTTAAGCTGTCCACTGTCAAGCTACACGTAAAGTTTTGCCAGCCCCTGACCATTAACAGGGACTGAGGTATTAAGGTTAATTGTGTGTGGACTTCCTTCATTTCTCCATCCGGTGACTAAAGGAATGTTGGCGTCACACGTGATAAGGGTGGCTTCACATGAGCGTGTTTTTGTGCGTATATAGGTGCGTACAAATGTGTGCACCCCTTTACGTGAAAAACCACGCGTGAATGAAAGTCTGTACATTGCCTTCAGTGGAGCCGTGGCTGCTGCCGGTTGCTCCATTGAAGGCAATGGTCTGCCGACACTCCTGAATTGTTTTTCAGGGAAGGGCTTTACATATAAGCCCTTCTCTGAAAATCAAGAATTTTAGTGTGGAAAAAAAAAAAATACTTACCTGTCTGCCGTTGCCGTTTCCTTCATCCCCACAAGGAAAAATAATTCTCTACTGCGCCTGCCACATCTGTGACAGATGCAGCAAAGGAATTTTTCATCCCTGCGGGGAATTTAAAATCCCCACCTGATGAAAACGCTGCTTCTGATTGGCGCTGTGATTGACTGAGGTGCTAGGGAATTCTTTTTCCTCGTGGGGATGAAGGAAACATCTGCCGCATGCGGGGACATGGCAGCGATGGACAGGTAAGTATTATTTCTTTTTTTACACTAAAATTCTTCTTTTTCAGGGAAGCGCTTATATGTAAAACTCTAGCCTGAAAAACAATTCAGGGGTGCCGGCAGACCATTGTCTTCAATGGAGCGTCCGTCAGCAGCCGCGGCTCCATTGAAGACAATGCATGCATTCCCTATAGTGCACGCATGTCCTATCTTTACAGGTGCATGCGGCAGACATGTGCACACACCATAGGGAATGCATAGGTTCTAATAGAAGCATGCTTTTGTGCACGCGTATGCACACACAAAAACACGCTTGTGTGAAGCCACCCTAAATCTGCAGTTCACCACACGTATGAAGGCCATCCCTGTCCCAACGTTGTCCAGAAGAGGCCTAGTGATACTTGGACTGAGGTGGTGTGTCTCCCTCCGGGGAGGAGTCTGGTAAGAGCCACCGTGACAAGTGCCAACTCTACCCTCCTAGGTGCTCAGCGCGGGCCTTGTGTCCTGGGTGGCCATTGGGGCACCACAGCATCATTAGTTGAGCAAAACACATTCTCGGGTTCCATCTGAGTAGTGCCCAGAAAATTCATCAGTTAGGGCTTCTTCACATGAGCATATGTGCAACTATGCTCACCACTATGGAGCGTATTTTGGCACTAACCAGTTTTTTTTTTTCTTGACTATTCAAACTTTACACCACAGCACTTAAGTTTGAAAAATAAAGTTAAAACACAGGTCCTGTCCTATCTTTCTTGTAAGTAGAAACGCTACTTGCAAAAAAGATAAGGCGGATTGTATTTTTTCTCACACATAGTATTAACACACAAGAATCCCGATAGTAAAACCAAAACCATTGAAATCAATGGTTTTGTGTTGTCCCGTTATGTGTCCATGAAAATCACGGCCGCATAACGGGACAAAAACATGTCCGTGTATTTAAGCCCTAAATGCTAAGTATCCAAAAGGTACATTCGACAAAGTGACGAGCTTGTGTGAGACTATAATTAAAAATCCATCTCCTCTCTCCAGCAAAGGGGCGCAGAACGTGGGCTTCTACTAAAAAGAAATATAAAATTATATGAGAGGTCGTATATACATCACAATGGTACCATTAAAAACTACTAATTTGTCTCACAAAATTCACAGATATAGCTCCCCCTCCTCTAAAATGTTTTAACCCCGGGGATGCTGCAGTCAATGCTAACCATGGCATCTAAAAGTTTTTACAGAAAAAAAGTTAAAACTTTTTTCCCCTCACACGAGCCTTTGGATATTAAAAAAATGAAAAGAGCAAAAAACTTACACATTATTGCTATTGCCAACTATCCTTTCACACTCCTATTCATTGTGCTTAATACATTGACAGGAAATATACAGCATTTTCTATTTTGCCGTGTATTACGAGCATTCAGGCCTGTTGTTCAACGTTGTACTAAAGCAATATATTAAGACATAGTGGGAAATAAGAAAAAAAATTAGTCTTACTGTGCATGATGGCGTGTGTGAGATATGCTGTCAGGCGCAGCAATAGGAGAAACATCAGAAACTGTTTTGGCAAGTTTATAACTAGTACAGCATTGTATATGGTGGTATTCTCCATTGTACCATTTGTAAAACTATTTGGCTGCAAGTCAAAAGCATAAAAACCAAATAGGAGACTAAAAATACTGAAAAAAAGCACAGAAGCCGGGAGAATTCAGGGGAGTCTTGTGGAAATCTGTTCTCAATAAAATGAAAAAATTAATGTTGTAACTTGTAATCTTCACACAGCAGAAGACTTAGAGGGAGGTGGCACATTAGTAAAGTGAGAAATATTCTCTTGGTGATTATCAGAGATTTTTGTATTTTATGTTGCATGTCAACCATGTTTTTGTACTGTGAAATCTAAATAGTTAAGAGTAGAATTTGCATATTAGAAGCCTAATCTCTAATAAGGCATAAAGGGATGTTATGTTATCCATGATGCCGCCTGGCAGAGGCTCTCAGCTGGCATCTAAGGCACTTTTTCACTTACTTTAAGCCATATAAGCTAGGCTTATGGTCTGAAGGTAGGTGATTTGCTGAATCCGGGGATGCAAGTGTTATACTTATCTTCCCTGTTGTTCCCCCAGTGTGAGTGCATTGATTTCACTTCCATAATTATTATTTTTTTCCTTTGATGTGTATCTGATGCATATGTGCTTATTGTCAGTGTCTGTTGGCTATCTGATCTGTGATTGGATTATGAGTACATGAATCAAGCAGATGGATGTTCCGATTTTTTTTCTTGGTGCAATATTGGCCATGCTTTGGAAAACCCTCTACGATACTGCGAGACCCCCTACGGATGCAAAATAGGTCAAGGGCGGCTTTGGTGTGAGATGGTAAGCTAACTGTAGTTCTACTGAATAACTCTTCTGCTGAATTCCTACATATATAGCAGAATTTTTAATGCTTAAATTACTATGAATGAATATATCACAATTAAATGGATATTCACATCTTGGCTTTTCATGGTAGTAATAAAGAGATCTTTAGTGTCCCCAGTAGTAATAGTGACTCCCATAGTAGCCCCAGTATAATAACATTCCACATAGTGGCTCCAGTAGTAATAGTGACCTAATTGTTCTAGTAGTGATAGATGTCCCTGTTAGATGCCCAGTAGTAATATTAACACCCCCCAGGGACCTCCGGCTGGGCAGAGACCGCACAAGCACTTCACTGACTTAGCCTGTCTGCAGCTCATGTTTCGCAACAGCCTCTACTGCTTAGCCTGTGACCACTAACCTCTCCCCAGCATCTGTGTTGTGTACAGTCCGGCATTTGCATCAGAATTGCAGATACCAGGGAGAGTGGTCATGTGTCATAGACTCAGTTGTAGGGGTTGCCGCCAGATCAAAGCTGCAGGCAGTCCGAGAGAGTGAAATACTTGAGGGAGTGCCGCCTGGTGAGCTTGCAGCTGGCACTTTATTTACTGGCCAGTAAAAAGTAATTACCAGCTGGGTAGAAACTAGCCTCACCTCTGAGATTATGCAGACTGCCACCTGAGGCAGGTCACCTGATGCTAGGGGCACCCCTGCTTGTATCACAAGATCTGGAGGTCTTTATTTTCTTGAAAATATATAATTCTGGATTCACACTTAAAAATTTTCAATGGAAAGTAACTAAAATTCTAAGGGAAAGGCTGGCATTTTACTTCTCTTTTACATACACCATATGGAAAAAAGTATTTAGACACTGCAAAAAATCAGCAAATATGTAAATACTGAGTTTGCCGAACGGTATGCTGGGAAGAGCATGGGTGAAATAAAAAGCTGCTCATTTTGTAATAACCATTCATCAGATCGAGCACTTGTGGGATGAACTGGAGTGACAGGTATGACACCGCCACCCACGCCCATCTTTAAACAATCTCTTCTTACAGCCCAGACTCACAGATAACTTGTGGAAAGTATGCCTCAATGTGTTGCCGCTGTAATACAAGCAAAACGAGGGCCAACATGTCACTCAATAGAATAATAAAGCACTTCTTCTGAAAAACATGCAGTGTCCATATACGTTTGTCCATATAATGTATACTCCTGTGTTTGTCTCAAAACATGCCCCAAAAACTGTGGGTGTGAAATTGGTTTGATAGAGTTTGCCGCTCTTCATGCATTGGCTAGTGATTATAATTTATTTTTTCTTTTATTGAATCACTTTTTATTGAGAAGGTTTTTGATAGTATAAAACATTTGTTACAGCTTTTGTTAACTTCATACAATTTAACAGTGCACAACCAAATTTCTGTTTATATGGTAGAAGATAGAATACTGTAATAGTAACATTTATCAATAGTAACTTGTTATTTCTGTATTTCAGTAGTGTTATAAAGGCATTAATGTAACTAGGATAGAAAGAGGGAGGGGGGGGCACAAGGCAGGGAGGGGGGAGGGGGGAGGGGGAAGGGTGAGGGAATTCCATGAGACACCTTGGGTGATTATAATTTCTGAGGTTTGATATTCTATTTGTGTCTTTATGTCTCAGATGGTGATATTGCGAGACAGATTCAAAATACGATATAAGGGGCGGAGTTACAAAAATATACAGTAATTATTTGTGAACAAAGAAATGGAAATGAGTTATGTTACAATTACTTTTCATGCTATTTTTAGATATGTAAACAGCAAAAGCAACAAATTATTGTGTAAATGTTGCATGATGCATAATTTGTAACTTTTTATGGCAGAAAGATTGGTGTTAAGCTTTTACTAAATGTCCCAGTTGAGAATTTTGAGGGAATGAGGCAAATGTCATTGTGCAGAGTGGGGGAGGAGGTGAGCTGTTACCATCACATCTTTATAATGATATAATCTACATCTAAGCTTTGTAATAGACATGTTTTGTATAAAAAAAATTTATTTTTTTTCACTTTTCATGAATGTGATTGACATTCTCAAAATGTTATTTTCTCTAGTGGAAAGTCAATGTAAAAAGCTGCTCGCACTCTGAGCACCATATAATACTATATTGTCTCTGCAGCAGCTGCCCACATCTTCTCTCGTAACTGCTGGACTCAGAAAACGAATGTGGCTCAATAAGGATTTAAAGCAGGCAATGGCCAGCAAAAAGAAAGTGTTTGAACTAATAAAACAAGAAGGAAGTGAAATAGCACTAAAAACCTATAAGGAAAAAATAAAGTAGGTAAAAAGCAGATAAAAGCAGCAATACTCATTGAAGAAAAACAAAGGAACTAACTCCAAATTGTTCCTTGATTATTTAAATAGTAAGATATTAAATATTTAGTATTCTACGTCCTTCTCTTTTTCCTTGTGTTCTCTGCTCATCTGTTTCCTGCTCTGCTCTGTTAAATAGCTATGTAAATCTGAGACAATATAATTGCATTTACTGTATCTTTGAACTCTAATCACACAGAAAAAATTTAAAGGGGTTGTCCCGCGAAACAAAGTTGGGGTATACACTTCTGTATGGCCATATTAATGCACTTTGTAATGTACATTGTGCATTAATTATGAGCCATACAGAAGTTATTAACTTACCTGTTCCGTTGCTAGCGTCCTCGTCTCCATGGTGCCGTCTAATTTTCAGCATCTAATCGCCCGATTAGACGCGCTTGCGCAGTCCGGTCTTCTCCCTTCTGAATGGGGCCGCTCGTGCCAGAGAGCTGCTCCTCGTAGCTCCGCCCCGTCACGTGTGCCGATTCCAGCCAATCAGGAGGCTGGAATCGGCAATGGACCGCACAGAAGACCTGCGATCCACCGAGGGTGAAGATCCCGGCGGCCATCTTCGCAAGGTAAGTAAGAAGTCACCGGAGCGCGGGGATTAGGGTAAGTACTATCCGTTTTTTTTTTTAAACCCCTGCATCGGGTTTGTCTCGCGCCGAACAGGGGGGCTATTGAAAAAAAAAAAAAAACCCGTTTTGGCGCGGGAAAACCCCTTTAATAAAAATACTTGTTAAAGAAAATAATAAATATTTAAAGAGTTGGTCCTTTAATAAATAATGTAGGAAAAATGATAATTTTTTTTCTCCCATGTAATTAAAGAGGAAAATTAAACATCAGATGAGATGCAGAGTGATAATATAAACTCTCTACTAAAGGTCACCAATTTAACCCTGGAAAAAGTGCAGAACCACCTTAAAAAGATGAAAATAGACAAATCACCAAGTCCTGATGGTATACACCACTGGGTTCTAAGAGAATTTAGCAATGTGAAAGACAAACCTTGTTTTGATATATTTAAGGACCCTATACTGACGAGGTCTATTCTACTCAATTGGCGCATGACCAATATGATACCATATTCAAAAAGGGGTCAAAAGCTCAACCTGGAAACTACTGTCTTAAGGCCCTTTTACATGCAAAGATAATCTTTCAAATGAATGAAAGATTGAAAGATTTCGCAATACATTTGCATAATGTGTTAATGGCCTTTAACACTTCATCGCCTTCATTTGCCCAGCTGTGTAAACAGCTGTTAGCACATTCAATTGCTCTCTTCCTGGCTAGTATAAAGATGCCACAAAAAGAACTTTCTGCAGTCTTTTGAAAGATGAGCAAAATACATTCAAATGGAATGTATTTGCTCCGTCTTTCAGCAGCCAAATAATGGATTTTAAGTGAACCAAACTCCATAGTTCAAACTGAAACTGCATGATGCTTGCAGTTACATGCAACAATTATTGCTAATTTTCGGTCTTTTAGATGAATTTTGAGTGATAATCATATAAAAGAAAGGGCCTTTAGTTCTATTGTGGGTTACATTTTGCAGAGTTTCTAAGAGATGCTGTTCTTGAGTACCTCAAGGAAAACAGCTGTATAACTTCAGATCAGCATGGGTTTATGAGGGATCGCTTCTGTCAAACCAATTTGATTAGCTAGTAGGTAGATTCTAGACTGGACCGGGGAGAATCATTGAATCTTAAATATCTGGACTTTTCTAAGTCATTTAATACAGTGACGAATAACAGGTTGGTATATAAAATGAGAATGCTTGGTATGGGTGATAATTAGAGATGAGCGAACACGTTCGGCTCCGCCCCTTTTTCGCCCGAACATCGAACTTTGCGAACACTTCAGTGTTCGGGCGAAAAAGTTCGGGGGCCGCCGTGGCAGCGCGGGGGGGTGCGGCGGGGAGTGGGGGGGAGAGGGAGAGAGAGAGGGCTCCCCCCTGTTCCCCGCTACTGCCGCCCGCGCCGCCGCGCATCTCCCCGCCCCCCGGCGGCACCCGGACACTTACGCGCGAACACTGCAGTGTTCGGCAAAGCCGGTGTCCGGGTGCGGATGTGTCCGTAACGGACACGTTCGCTCATCCCTAGTGATAATGTGTGTAAGTGGGTAAGTAAAAGTAACTGTCTCAGTGATGGAAAGCAAACGGTAATTATTTATGGTACATACTCTGATTGGGACCGTTACTAGGGGGTACCAAAGGGGGCAGTATTGGGCCCTATTTTTAATATATGACCTGGTAGAAGGATTGCACAATAAAATATCAATATTTGAAGATGATATAAAACTATGCAAACCAATTAACATAAGAGAGGACAGAATGTGGTTTCTAATGAATCTCGATAAGTTGGGGTCTTAGGCAGAAAGGTGGCAAATGAGGTTTAGCACCGATAAATATGTTGATCCAGGGATTATTCTGATTGCCAGACTGGGAGTCAGAAAAGATTTTTTAACCTTAAGTTGGGAAAATAGACTATGTGGACCAATATGCCACAAAATACCATGTGGGACCTGTATGCCTCCATGCCTGCTCGTACAGGGTACTACAGCCTCCATGCTCCCCCTTATCACATCTTGTATCCAATCTAGAGGTAGTACAACAGGGAACAAGAGCCTCCCTTCAAGTATTACTATCACCCGTTTTACATTTTGGCAAAATCTATTTTTCCTCCTTTTGGCTCAAAGCATTTATCATGTTGTTAAGAGAAAATAATTCAAATATATTTTTATTTACTCTGTTTTTTAGATATCAGACCAGATCTAAGCCATTCTCTGCTTCCCTCTCGCTATGATTACAAACTGGTTATTTCTTTTATCACAGGATCACCAGACATCTGACCGGATAACAGATTTGCATAGAAACCAAATATGTTCTAACAATTTACACGAGAGATTGACACAACATCACAATACAGAAACCGGGAGAACCCGATCCTCACACAAAGCTTATCAGACTGCGGAGAAATAAGACTTCATCCCAAATATTCATCTCGGAGAAAAGAAGGATCATCGCTGATATGACGGATCATCTTTATTATACACTTGCAGCTGTGCTGTATACTGAGTGCTTAGCCACCATCATGGTAAATATGACTATTTTGGCTGCTATCTTCCTGAAATGGAAAACTCACAGATCTCTTCAGACTATTTATAAGATCCTGGGCTGTTTGTCATTATCCCGATGTTTGCATCTGCTCAGCATTTTATTCTTCTACATTATTGTTGTTTTCTACCCCTGGGTTCTGCTAGGCAATATCTTTGCAACAGCAGCAAAAGTGGAGATAATGTTCCTGTACTACACTAATCTCTGGTTTGCCACCATCCTCTGTGTCTTTTACTGTGTGAAGATCACAAGCTACAACAATTCATTATGGATTTTCTTGAAGATGAAGATCTCTACAGTCATCTACTGGTTCCTCTTGGCTTCTCTGCTTTTTTCAGTATCTTCTAGTTTTCCATTTGGTTTTAACATGGTTAACTTGGAGCCAGAAAGTTTAATAAATAGTACAATTGAATATACGACAATATACAATAATGGAACAGTTATAAAGCATCAAAAGCGGCTCCTGATATTCCTTATAGGCTCCTGTCCACCATTTCTAATATTCTGTGTCACAATCTGCCTGTTACTGCATTCTCTTTGGATGCACACCAGACGGATGAGGAGCTCTGGGTCTAACTTTAGATGCCCAAACTTAGAGTCTCACTTCAGTGCTGTGAAGAGTATGAGCCTCTTCTTAGTGCTACAGATGATATATTTCATAGTAACAATTGTGAATATAGCAGGCAGAATGAAGGATTATAAAGTTTGGAGACTAGTCCTTCCAATAATATCATGTTCCTCTTTATTCCTCCATTCACTCCACATCATCTCTTCTAATAGTGACTTAAAGAAGACCTGTCTCTCCGTGCTTCACGCTATTACAGGAGGTGATCGTCGCTAGAAGAGTTTGTTTCCAGTGTAGATTTCCTGCTTGCATCTATATCATTGTAGTATGTTGATCATTTATTTACAACACACTTTGTTCATTTGTATTATTTCTCACAATTAGGCCTCTTTCACACAAGCACTGTTTTCGCGCATTAGAGGCACAAGAAAAGAGCAATTCTCTAAAAACCCATAGTTTCCTATAGAAGCGTTCACATGAAGGAATTTTAAATGCGCTAAATACTCGCCCCAATCAAATATAGGACATGCGACTGCAAAGCTCACATCAAAGGTCTGTAGTGCGAAAAAAGATAGGACCTGACTAGAGATGAGCGAACCTACTCGGCCACGCCCCTTTTTCGCCCGTAATTACTCGAAAAGAGTATATTCGCTCATCTCTAGACCAGACCTATCTTTGATGCATTCTTTCCAAAGACTCTTATGGGAGCTGGATAACACGCACCACGCACCTCTGATTATATGAACGGTCAATTTTACCTTGGGACTTGAGAGCTGGAAATCACCCGTTCATGTGATCTTTAGTGTAGTATAGCCGTGATGTTTTACCATGCCTATACTGAGCTAAAACAGCTAAAAGAGTGCTTGTGTACACGAGGCCTTAGGGCTTTTACCCACTAGTGTTTTTTTTTTTAAACGCTGCAATATCGCTGCATTTTTTTCAATGGGACTTTCTAATGTTAACATTGCTTCGCACAAAAATCGCAAAAGCACAAACTTGCGATTTTTGTGCACTGCGATTTTAACATTATAAAGTCTAATTAAAAAAACTGCAGCGATATAGCAGCGTTTAAAAAAAAACGCTAGTGGGTAAAAGCCCTTATATTTATTTTCTGATGAACTCTTGAATTTATAAACTGCATCTAAGCTTCATCTGTGAGACTTCATGATGTGAGAGGTGAGTGTCCATGTGGACAAATGTATAGTAATTGCTTCAGCTCACACAGCACAGCTCTGATATCACACCTGGAAGAGCTCGCCCATGCTATAAGCATAGAAAGAGAGAAAACGGACATTTATAGAAACTCCCACTGGGGATGAAAACACCCAAATCTGCAGAATACAAACAACATTTCTCGCTGTCCACATCTTATACACATCTACAGCTGCCCAAGGATGGAGGACTAAAAATTACCTAAAATGTATATTCTACTTATTTAGCTATTATAATCCTTTTTTCTCTAATACGAGGACAATTAACTTTTCCTTTCTTGAAAGTTGTTTTTCCTTCTTCTGGACGGAAGGGTAATAGGCAGAATGTAGTGTACTTTGGTCATTTATCATTGCTATTTTGTTACTGTGTTATTTACTAATTAAAATTGCATTAAATGTTCTTCTAAATGTAATCTTCTGTTGTGTCTTCAGTACTTGAAGGGTTATCAGTCCTGACACTATAAGAACATTTATTCTTCAGTGTTACAGACACGTATGAAGAAATTTAACACCCCCAATAAACACATTGAGAGTGGAAAAATCCTCCAGAAAATTTTCAGTTTTATTGTAAATATATTTGACATAAACCTGTTTTTTTGAATCCCTTAAGGGTGCATTCACACAAGTGTGTGCGTATGCGTACACTGGTGTGCACAAACACGTGTGAATGCAGGTCCAGGCAGCATCGCTCCCAATGTGTTAAAAATAATATATATATATACCCTCTCCTCAGCAGCCCGGGCTCAGGCGCATTCAGCCTGTCTTCTCCCTGCATTGCTCTGGATCTGTTTCAGCAGGCAAGGATTTAAAATCCCCGTCTGCTAAAAGGGCTGTATTTGACTGGCTGAGCGCAGCCTGTGATTGGCTTAGTGCTGCCTGTGATTGGCTGACCGCTCAGACAATCAGATACAGCCCTTTCAGCAAGTGGGGCTTTAAATCTCTGCCTGCTGAAACAGATCTAGAGCAGTGCAGGGAGAAGACAGGCTGGACGTGCCTGAGCCCCGGCAGCTGAGGAGAGGTGAGTATATACTTTTTTTATTTTTAGCACATTCTGGGGATGATTTTCAGGGAAGGGCTTATATTTAAAACCCTTCTCTGAAAATCCCTGTAGGGCTTGTCGGCAGCCCATTGCTTTCAATGGGACTGCAGAAGCGCCGGTCCCATTGAAAGCAATGGGAGAACATTGTAATCGTCTGCCACAGCTGTCACCGCTGTGGCATGGACATTCTTTAGCCCTGTGAGAAGTTCCCTTGTCACTGAACACAGTGACAGTGCTGTCACAGTGTTCAGTGACCAGAGGATACCCTGCAGGGATGAAGAAATCCTTTGCCACAGCTTTGACAGCTGTGGCAGGGATTCTTTACTTCCCATGGGGAATATTTACACAGCAGCGGTGGAGAGGTGGCATTTTTTTTTAATGCTGCGATATATCGCTGCGTTTTTTTCAATGGGACTTTCTAATGTTAAAATCGCATCGCACAAAAAACGCAAAAGCACAAACTTGCGATTTTTGTGAGATGCGATTTTAACATTAGAAATAGAAATGAGCGAACATACTCATCCGAGCTTGATGCTCGCTCGAGTATTAGGGTACTTGAGATGCTCGTTACTCAAGACGAGCACCACGTGGTACTTGAGTCAATTCCATTTCTTTCCCTGCATGTTTTGCGCCATTTTCTGGCCAATAGACATGCAGGGAAGGCATTACAACTTCCTCCTGTGACGTTCCAGCCCTATCCCACGCCCCTGCAGTGAGTGGCTGGTGAGATCAAGTGACCGCCGAGTATTTAAATCAGTCCCGCCCGCTGCTTGCCTCAGACACACGCTGGCAGACATTAGGGAGGGTGCTGCTGGTGCTGTAGTTAGAGTGTTGGCGTGTTCAAGAACCCCAACGGTCCTTCTTAGGGCAAGATCTTACCAGTTGCATTACTGTTGTGGCTGCTGGGAGCAGTTTTGCACCATTTTTTTTTTCATCTTGGGCTGTGCAGACTATTGCGTTCTCAGTCTGCAGTGAATTATACAGAGTATAGGGGCAATACTGGTCAGGCAGGGACAGTGCTAGTGTAGAATCCTGTCAACAAGTACCCCAAAAAGCTCCTGCTTAGGGCTACCTCTGACCATGTGCATTACTGTTGTGGCTGCTGGGAGTTGCAGTGGCTCACTGTTAGCCAGCTAGGCCTTTCTGCAGGCCAGTGTATAATTTTTTGGGCCTACAGTGTGCATAACATAACCGCTGTCAGCCTCCAAGTGCAGGCAAATAATTGCCTAATTTTTTACACCGCTCTGTGCGTCCCGTCAACTTCACGCACAGCGTACGGCCACAGCCGCTGATAGAGGGAAAGACATATACACGCTATCTAGGCTGCTGTTTTTTAAAAAAAAAAAAAACTGAAAAAAAAATCCTCCTTAGGGCTACCTGTGAGCGTGTGCAGTTTACTGCGTGGCTGCTGGGAGTTGTAGTGGCTCACTATTAGCCAGCTTGGCCTTTCTGCAGCCTTGCATATAATTTTTTGGGCCTACAGTGTGCATTACAGTACCGCTGTCAGCCTCCAAGTTCAGGCCAATAATTGCCTAATTTTTTACAACGCCCTGTGTCTGCTGTATTTAAAATACACCATGCTGAGGGGTAGGGGTAGGCCTAGAGGACGTGGCCTTGGACGCGGGCGAGGACGCGGAGGTCCAAATGAGGGTGTGGGCACAGGCCGAGTTCCTGGTCCAGGTGAATCGCAGCCGGCTGCTGTGGGATTAGGAGAGAGGCAAGTTTCTGGGGTCCCCAGCTTCATATCACAATTTTGGGGTCCACGTGGTAGCCCTTTATTACAAAATGATCAGTGTGAGCAGGTCCTGTCGTAGATAGCAGAAAATGCATCCAGCGATGTATCGACCACCCAGTCTTCTACGCCATCCACTGCTGCAACTCTGAATCCTCTCGCTGCTGCTCCTTCCTCCCAGCCTCCTCACTCCATGAAAATGACACATACTGATGAGCAGGAAGACTCTGCTGTCCTCGGCCCCATCCAGCAATGTCTTTCAGTGCAGCGTCCAGCTGTCGCTAGCGCAAGCGTTGGAGCGCAAGCGCAAATACGCCGCCACGCACCCGCATGCTCAAGCATTAAACGTGCACATTGCCAGATTGATCAGCCTGGAGATGCTGCCGTACAGGCTTGTGGAAACAGAAGCTTTCAAAAACATGATGGCGGCGGCGGTCCCACGCTACTCGGTCCCCAGTCGCCACTATTTTTTCTGGTGTGCCGTCCCAGCCCTACACCAGCACGTCTCCCGCAACATCAATCGTGCCCTCACCAACGCGGTTACTGGGAAGGTCCACTTAACCACGGACACGTGGACAAGTACTGGCTGGCAGGGCCACTATTTCTCCCTGACGGCCCATTGGGTGAATTTGGTGGAGGCTGAGACCGAGTCATAGCCTGGGACCGCTAACGTCCTACCCACACCCAGAATAGCGGGTCCAACATCGGTGCTGGTATCTGCAGCGGTCTCTGTCACCTCCTCTAAACCCTCCCCCTCCCCCTCCTCCAACAATGAAAACATTCTTGGCAAATGCTTTCGCTTTGGTCCATCTTGCGCCGGTCCAAGAATTTCACCTCTAGTGGCACAATACGAATGCCCCCGGCCGTCCCTCTTAATCATGGCCCCAGTTCCGAAAACCAACAAAATAGAACCGGGGTCCTATTCTATTATTCCTAGCTGAAGCATTCAGCCGACCGGTAGAGCAATAGTGGAATACCAACTCCAACATGGGCGGCGTAGTGGGAGTCAGCATCCCCAATTCTTTACGGAAGAGTGGGCCTGGATGGCAGACATCTGCCAGGTCCTTGAAAACTTTGAGGAGTCTACCCAGATGGTGAGCGGCGATGCTGCAATCATTAGCGTCACCATTCCTCTGCTATGCCTGCTGAGAAGTTCGCTGCAAAGCATAAAGGCTGAGGCCTTGCGGTCGGAACAGGAGGCGGGGAAAGAGAGTATGTCGCTTGATAGTCAGAGCACCCTCATGTCTATATCTCAGCGCGTTTTGGAGGAGGAGGAGGAGGGGGAGAAGCAGGAGGAGGAGGGGGAAGAGACAGCTGCAACCATTAGTCTGTAGAGTCCCGGGTTTCTTAAAAGACAGTAAACATGTAATGCAACAATTGCAACACGTTGAATGGAGAAGTAGTTACCAGTGGGTCTTATGTAATGTTAAAGACTTATATTCTACCACATGCGGCATTGGAAGCTGTTCAATTTCATTTACAGTCCTTTAGTAATTACAACAATGAGTTGAAGGAATTTATTGTTCTGGCTACTGAATTTTTGTTGGAGAGGTGGGATGGGGGCGGGGCTAATTCTCGGAACTTAGCCCTGCCCCACCTCCTTTCATTGCAAATAGTTCAGAGGGGTGGAGAGGAGGCAGAGAGGGGGCGGGTGCTCAGTTCCTGCTCCTGGCTCTTCCTTCCCCCCCCCCCTTCCTGCACATGAGGAAACCGAGCCGATATACGTTCGTGGGAATGCACCCTAAGACTGTCTTATTTGTTTGCAGAGTGAAGGAAGATGATGAGAAAATATCGATATGTCATCTAGATAGACTATTACTGAAGAATACCGGAGGTATCGGAAGGCATTGTACACATGTTTTTGAAATATGACATGGGCATTACAGAAACTGAAAGACATGATGAGGTATTCATAATGTCCATCTCTGGTATTGAATACAGTTTTACACTCATCTCCCTCATGTATTCCGAAAATGTTATACACATAAAAAAAAACAAGTTTGTTAAAATAGTAGCCCTGTGTTTCCTGTCAAACAATTCAGAAATTAAAGGCAATGTTTATTTATTTTTGTTGTGACAGCATTTATACCTCCACAATCACAGGGAACCATATTTCTTACTATAAAAGAAGAACTAGATGCAGGCTGGTGAGGAAAACTTTCAAATAAATCCTCTCTCGAGATTTTCTTTAGTTTGCATAGACATGGCCTAAGTCTCCAGTAGAAATAATGGATAAACTTGACCTCTAGAATGTTATGCGCTTGGCAAGAGGTCAGTAGGGCAGTCATTAGATCTGCATGATTGTAGGGTCTCATCCTCCTTTTAATGAGCACATTTTCATACATAGAGTATTATTGAGATAGGCCTGGAAGTTCTAGAGAAACTTGTGGTTTTAAAGACTGGAACAAGAGAGCACATATAGTGGAGTTAGCAGTGGATGCTCAAACAAGAGATCTGCCCAGTATATCCGTTACTGACTGGAATATGCAGAAGGATCCAAGGAAGTCTCAAGAACACCAGGTTTATGGACCTGGTTAAAACCAGCAAAGAAATCTTCTGGCCAAATCAATATTAGACAAACATATTGGATTCCAGGTTCAGGATGCAGCTGGGTTCCTCAAATGCAGCACAAAATGTGGACAAGAAAGTCTGGAGATCAGTAGTCATGGAACTCTTGGCCTCCCATAATGGTGCAGTCCAGGCTAGAGCTTTGCCAGACAATAGAGCGATAACAAGTGCAATCTCAATGTGATCGGTATGGAACTATGCAGGTTTTAGTTATAAAATGTAACTGGCACTGTATCAAAAATCGTGGGGGTCTCAATCAAAGTGTGGCAGTAATGGCAGCTGTGGCCCAGTGGCAGGAGCAGAGGCAGAAGGCAGAGATGTAAGTTGGGCAGCCAGGTGAGTCATTAATGGACTGGTAAGCTTAATGACTACCTGTGTAGTAATTTGAGCAGCAATTTGAATTGAAACTTGTGCAAAGTGGGCATTCTTCAAGGAATCCAAGCTGGTTGAAACAGTCTGCAAGATCTACAAAAATTATTCTTGGAATGCACATTCACATACAACTGGATCCATCGTGTTGTTGGCAGCAATAGTGCTTATCATGGTGCTGATGGTCTAAACTGGAGTGTAGCTGAAAGACAGGCTTTAGTGGCACAGATGCATTAACAAGGTCCAAATGAAGTCCAGAACATAGAGTCAAGGTCAGGGAGCACAAAATAGATAAGTAAGTCAGCCAGGGGTTAAAAACGGAAGATAAACAAATGAGGGCTTTATGACAGTATGACACCAAATTGCATAGGCACCCTCCGTGAGGGGAGGATGCCTAATATAGCAGGGCATGGGTGCTGATTGGTAGGGAACTGGTTTAAGAAGCATACACTGGCCCTCTATGAAAGAGGGTTAAAGCTCATGCGAGGTATATGGTCAAAAGACTGAAAGTGAGCAGAAGTAGAGATGCTGTGTGCAGCATGTGACAGGTAGCAACATCGAACTGCAACAGGTGAGTGGGCTGAACAATAATTCTTGGGGAGACACAGTACCCCAAGTAAAAAAATGGAAGATTCAAATGGGAAAAATGTACATCGATGGAAGGTAGCTAGATAAATAGTTGAAGAAAGAGAAGGCAAGTTAGCAGTGGCAAGAAGATGTGATAGACTGCTGAAACAGGCAGGGTATTGGGGAAGTGGAACTTTAGATTAAGTACACTGGAAGAAATTCAAGTATAGTCATGGAGGGTGGATAAAAGATAATGGATTAGAAGGTATGTTGGGAAGTTGGATCAGGGCAAGTGAAGCAATAGATGAGATGGGTTATCAGAAAATGGAATATAAAGGACATATGTACTATGCACCCCCTGATACTCCAATCCTCAGCTTCAAACGATCCGACCGGTTGGACCTGTAGGGTGTGCAGACAACAAAACTCTGACTGCAGAAACACCTGCCTTGTCTGTGAGGCTCCTACCGTGTTGACAGTAGGAATTTACCCCATGGTGACCAGAAGTAAGGCAGTGGCAGGGACATTGCAGGTGGAGATGGAAGGGGGTGGAGGAGGTGGTGGTGAGTACCTTAATACATCCACCACAAGGACTCTGGCACTAGCTGAGTACCAACCTTGGACCCTGCAAGAACATGTGTCCCTAATACAGCAACTCCCGGATCAAATATCTAGACCTGCCTTTCTACTGGCAGATGGTTCAGATACAAAGCACATATAATGCCACCTGGGCAGATCTGGCCCTGTTAGTTACCCTTAATGCTGGGGAAGCATTGGGGGGATACAGCATGTAGAGGACAAATGTGTAAATGACCATGTAGATAGAAGACAGGCTGCGTCCAGACTGTATTATAATACTGGATTGCTACGTTGGGCAAAGGAGAAACTGCATGAATCACCTCTGCCCTTGTCTAATATAGTACAGGACAAGGGTGAAGGAGTAGAAAGTTTCTACTTCAGACTATTGACCGGGTGGGCTGTCTTGGGATACAATGGTGTGGGAGGGATGGGAGACACAATGTTAGCTATGGAGTTTGTGGACTGACTAAAACCCTCCATCAGAAAGAAACTTCAGGATTGCAAACCTGAATGGAGACAAAGACGCCGCTCAGCCTTATTACAAGCAGCAAAGGGGATAGAACTAAATGAAAAATCTGCCCCTACCAAAAACATCATGATAGCCCAAGAAGGGGGTAGACCACAACAACACAATTTTAAATGTCATTTTTGTGGTAAACCAGGTCATTTCAAGCATTATTGTAGAATTTTTGGGGGACAGAAGCAACAGTCTAACATCATGCCTCAGGAGGAGGAGGAACAGGTATGGGAAATGGGCGACCTCCTGCCCCTATTCTCCGTCATTGTAGAAACAGAAGGTACAGCAGTCTACATGAAGGTGGAGTTTTACATCATAAGATCCCATTTCTTATAGATACGGCGGCTGCCATGTCTGTCATGCTGGGGTGCCTTGAGCCTCCACCCCATAGACAGCAGATTACACAATCAGTAGTGGGTGTGGGAGGGAAACCTGTTGCATTACAAGAAACCAAACCCCTTCCACTCAAATTTAGGGGTCATATGGTAATGGCTAAGCTGCTGGTCATCGATGACATTCCCATCTCTATTCTCGGAACTCACATCTTACCAGCCATATCCGCATCCTTCAAATTCACACCTGATGGATCGGTACAGGTTGACACCTCAGGTGCCAGTTCAGAAGAATTTTGTAAATTAACTGCTCTCTTGGTGGATCCGGCTCATGTATTTGTCCTGACAGTTGCTAAAGAAACCCAGCTTTTCGTGGTTCCTGATAAACGAGGAGCTCCCTCATGTGTCCATGCGGTGGCAGCAGTACAAGCAATGGTTGACAAATCCTCTGAATTGGTCTTGGACTACCCCCTAGGGGTCCTCACCCCCCATGACATCCTGAGCATACTTATGCAGGTTCAACCTAAGCGTTTGTCCCTACCACGTCAAATCTGGCTACAATGTGCTTTTCTCATGCCCCCCTAACATCTATTTTCAACAGTACACCACTTTGAACCCAGCTACTCTTCTTCCAATTGAGTACCCTGGTTCAATTGGGGGAGGGAGAGACATAGGTGAGCTAGGTACTGCATATCAGTTTTAAATTATTTGCAGCAAGATTCTAATCAATTTGAAGTAGAACATCAGCATGATTGCCTAGCATTGATGCAACGAGAAACTGCAGGTTTTGAAACAGTTACTGAAACCCCTCTTGACAGTGCATATTTTGAGCCTTTTGTAGATGGCTCCAGGTACCAGGGTGAGGATGGATGATTCCATACTGGATATGCAGTGGTCACACAACATTATGTCCTAAAAAGCAGAAGCACTTTCTCTGCATGTCTCAGCACAAGTAGCAGAACTGAAAGCCCTTACTGAAGCTTGTAGAGTGGCAGAAGATAAGTCAGCAAACATTTACACTGATTTCCGGTATGCATTTGGAATAACTTATGATTGCGGCCCAATATAGAAGGCCACACAGTTTTTTACCTCAGATGGACAGCCAATTAAGAACGGTGCAACAGTGCAGAGTCTCATTGAGGCCCTACTCCTACCTGAAAAAGTAAGTGTCCCCAAAGTGAAAGCTCACACCAAAGCTGACACTGGAGAAGCAAGAGGCAATGCCCTAGCAGACTTCACAGCAAAGGCAGAGGCCCTCAAGTTGTGGAATAAAGAAGAAAAGAAGATATTGACAGCACAAGACAGAGACAATATACTTGGACATTGATATGTTAAAGTGTTTGCAGTTACAAGCCAGCAAGGAAGAAAAGGATAAATGGACTAAGATGAGAGCGCTAGAAAAGGAGGGCGTATGGCAAACAGTCAGCAGAATTTGCCTACCACGGTCCCTGTACCCCATGATGGCCCAGCTGATGCACGGAAAGACACATCTATCAAAAGCAGCAATGATGTTGACGCTTGAACAAGGATGGGTGGCCCTTGGATTCTGTTTAGCTGCTGCATCATTTGTCCAATCCTGCATGATCTGTGCCATAAGCAACCCAGGACAGAAAGTAAAGGTGCCACAAAAACACTTGCCTAGGCCACTGTACTCATTTCAGAGCTTGCAAATTGACTATATTCAGCTCCCACCTGTTGGGAAGTATGAATATGTGCTTGTTGTTTTTGTTGATGTCTTTTCAGGTTGGGTTGAGGCCTACCCTGTTACCAAGGCAACCTCACAGATAACTACAAAGGAGCTGATGAGCAAGGTAATCTAAATATACGGGGTACCGGAAATGATCGAGTCAGACAGAGGTACACACTTAACAGGTGAAATAATGCAACACATCGTGTCTGCTTTGGGTGTATTCCAGGCCTTTCATACACCCTACTATCCACAGAGTAGTGAAAAAGTAGAGAGGATGAACGGTACCCTGAAATTAAAAAATACAAATGGCAATGAAGGAAACGGGCAAACTTTGAACAGAGTGCCTTCCACTAACCCTTTTCTCAGTTAGGTTGATACCTAATGGGAAAAAAGGATTGTCTTCCTATGAAATTTTGTTTGGCAGTGTGCCAAGACCCGGCCTGTACTTTCCTCAACAACTGCAGGCACAGTTTGGGACACTGACTGAGTATGTACAGTCCTTAAACAAACATCTGAAAGTAACACATGACCTCTCTTCTATTCCAGATCCCAATTCTTTTGAAGGTACACATAAACTGCAGACTGGAGATTAAGTTATCATCCGGAGGCACGAGGAGAGTGCTGGAACCCAGATTTGACGGCCCTTACCAAGTCAGTGAAGCTGGAAGAAAAGCCAAATTGCATACATGCCTCACATTGCAAGAAAGTTGCTGCACCCCCAGAGGAGAAATGAAAACTGTAACCTTCATAGCATGCAGAATAACTGCCGTAGTCTTTGCATTCCTCTTTTTTGTTTTCCCCAGCAGCTAAGGAAACAGAACAGCTAAGGCATAGAAGCGGGTAGATGCAATGGGGAGAAGTGCATACTAACTTGTGGGAATACTTGGCCCATGATGTATTAAATATTACTAATATGTATATGGCAAACCTTAAGAGTGATAAGGACATACTTTGTACTTGCCTATTAGCAGTACCTACCTCAACTTCAGTGCTAAAAAGTGTATTCTCAGTAAACCATGACAGTAAATGACACCGAGGTAGAGGAAAATAATATTCAGAATTTTGTAAATATCTATGAATACTGTCCAGGGTTCAACAAGTAGGACAGACCCAGTGGGCGAACATGACCAAGTTTCAAGTCAAACAGGTGGCAGGAGCAGCAGTCTGCCAATACTTTACCTGCAATAAGTCTGAAGTAGGTAAATGTGCACAAGTATCACTTAACCAGACGTCAGCGACAAATGATTCAGTGAGCCTGTGCAGCTGAACAAAGTACCAAAATATGACCAATAGTATGAGGTGTAACAACACTGTAAAAAGTCATAGTCATATTAGACATGTCAAGTTACCTACCATTCGGGTCTTTTCTTGTGGAAATATTACATATACTTACATTCCTGCAAATATTACAGAAGGACCATGTGTGCTGTCCTGTCTAAGTATTTTTATTTATCAGAAGCAAGAATCTTTGCAATGGAGCAGGAGAGTGACGGAAGGGCTGGACGAGAACTGTGAAGGCCATCCAACCCTTCTAAGTAACTCCAAAATAATAGCCCTAGGAGCCTCCATCGTAGGAGTATGGGGCTTGGCAATATACAATTGGTGCGTAATAAATGGTATAGCATGTGACATGGCCAAGGCTCTGAATAGTACTTCTCAAGCCCTATACTTGTTGCTTCTAGATGTACAAGGAATACGAAAGGCCATCTTGCAGAATAGGGCCACTATTGACTACATGATGCTGGCCTTAAATCACCAGTGGGAGGAGTTTGAGGGAATGTGCTGTTTTAATTTGACTAACAATGCAGAATCCATGCATAAAAAGATACAGGAGATACAAAGCATAGTGCAATAAATAAAACGAGATAAGGATCAGGGATGGTTTGATTGGTTGTTTGGATCACGGTTCAGCCAATCTTGGCTCCAACAGTTTTGGATAGTAAGTGGGGTTGTGGTCATTTGTATATTGTTGTGTTGCTGCATACAATGCATACATTCTTTAATATCTCTATGTATAGGATGTTTTGTACATGCCAGAAACAGTCTTGATGAAACCCTCAGCTTAACCAACACATTAAACAAAAGTAATAATGAGGCAATCTGTTATTTTACCATGATATTTTTGTTTTCTTTGTATTTTATGTTCGATAAATATTTGGTTCTGCCAAGTATGGAGACAAGCAAGGAAACTTCAGGACGCCTACCTGTACATGAGATAAAACAGCCACTAAAGAGTCAGTGATGGTGGGAAGCGGGGAAGAAAAACAGAAGAAAAATAAAAGGACAAGCCCCGCAGGGGTGGAATAGAAGCCTTGAATGTACCTTTAATGCAATGTTACCAAGAATCTTTAGATGAACTATTTTGTGGAAATACTCCACAAAACCATCTACCTTGACTTCATGAGTCGAGTCTGTATCCGAAAATAGACATTGAAGAGTAACCTTGCACACTGGAATACTTGATCTGGGTTAAAGGTAACTTTTGATAGACTGTTTTTTTTCCCTAATTTATCTGTTGAGCCTCAAAAGACTATTGTTTCTACATTATCTTGATATACCAATCTCACCCTTTGCGGCATGCAAAGAGCAACGTTCCAGAAGATGAAAAATTGTTATCTCTCACGTTTTATGTTGGGCTGAAAGGTTTGAATATACAATTATGTATTTTTATAGCATATGAACTTGCTGTGGTGCGCGAGCAGGGTAGGCTCTAGGGGGATGTCTACAGGGACATCATGCCGGGCATTGTAGGGTCCCGGAGTGGTCATATGAGTAATGGGCCCTCTGGGATCCTCTGCCGGATGCGCTGTCCAACTCAACTCAACGTATCTAACTCAAATTAAGCTAATGCTTTAAATACAGTAAACTATGCAAAAATAGAGTACTCTTACAACTGGGGAGGGGAGAGAGGATATGAGATTGTATACTTGTAGTTTGTTTTGTTATTGCTTTTTTATTCTCTTCCTAGGAAAATATGGAGCAGACTTATTGGATGTTGGGACACTTCACCTTCAGCGGGACATATAGTCCCCAGATGTTAGTGGTCCCTATAGCATATTAACTGATTGTGTGTGGATCAGCATGATTTTGCTGTTATTAAATTTATATCTTTTTGTTGTACTGCTTTGTTGAAAACATATTTTCTTATTGCATTCTGTTGCCATTTCCAGAGGCCCATAACTTTCCTTTCCTTTTGATAAGTCTTGTTTTTTGGGGGGCGACCAGTAGTTTCTATTGGTACAATCTTAGGGTGGGTTCACACGAGCGTGTTTTGGTGCGTACTTAGGTGCGTACATACATCCGCACCTAGGTACGAGCAAAAACACGTGTGAACACAGCTGCGTGCTTGTTGTCAATGGAGCCGTGGCTGCTGCTGACGGCTCCATTGAAAACAATGCTGTGTCAGCCCCCTACATTCTTTTTCAGGGAAGGGCTTTACATTTTAGTGCAAAAAAAAAAATAAAAAAATAAAAATGTACCCCTCCGCCACTGCTCTGACCCCCTCGGGCATGAAGAACACATCTGGCGCATGCCCTGCTAGTTAAAAGAATTCCCTGCTGCTACATCTGCCACTATTGTCTTCAACGGAGCCGCAGGCAGCAGCAGCGGCTTCATTGAAGAGAATGCCTGCAATTTTTTTTTTTTTTTACACTAAAATCTTTCTTTTTCAGGGAAGGGCCCATATGTAAAGTCCTTCCCTGAAAAAAAATGCAGGGAGCCGGCAGACCATTGTTTTCAATGGAGCCGCCGGCAGCAGCCACAGCTCTATTGAAAACAATGCGTGCATTCCCTATGGTGCACGCATGTCCTATCTTTGCAGGCATTCACCTGTAAAACACGGACATGTGCACACACCATAGGGAATGCATTGTTGTACATACAAGTGTGTTTTTGTGTGTGCGTACGCACGCACCCAAACACGCTGGTGTGAACCCACCTTAGGCCTCATTCAGATGAACGTGTTTATGTGTGTACATACGTTGCCACCAAACCGGGCATCTATTAGAACCATTTGTTCCCTATGGTCTGTTCACATGTCCATGTGTTACAGGTGTGTACACGCGCGCACCTGCAAAAGATGAGACATGCGTGCACGGTGCATAAATATTCCTTGCAGGGAGTTCCTTCGTCACTGAACACTGTGACCACACTGTCACAGTGTTCAGTATTGATGGCACTCCTCTCAGGGAGTAAAAAATCTCCTGCCACAGCTGTCACAGCAGAGGATTGCAATGATTGCTATTGCTTTCAATGGGACCACCGCTGCTGCCAGTGGATCCATTGAAAGCAATGGTTTGCCGGCAACCCCTGAAGTGATTTCAGGGAAGGCTTTAAATATAAGCCCTTCCCTGAAAATCATTTTTTGCTCCCGTGGCCCAGACGCATCTAGCCTCTTAGTCTCTGCTACTGTAATGAAGTTCTTTCAGCAGACAGGGATTTAAAATCCCCACCTGCTGAAAGGGCTGCGTCTGATTGGCTGAGCGCTCAGCCAATCACAGGCAGTGCTCAGCCATTCATTGAATGACAGCAGAGTGCTGCATGTGACTGGTCACAGTGCTCAGCCAATCACAGGCAGCGCTCAGCCATTCATTGAATTCAATGAATGACAGCTGAGCACTGCCTGTGATTGGCTGAGCACTCAGCCAATCAGATGCAGACCTTACAGCAGGTGGGGATCTTAAATCCCCATCTGCTAAAAGAACTTCATTACAGTGCCGAAGACCAAACAGCTAGATGCACCTGAGCCCTGACAGTGACAAAGCTATGTGTATATATTTTTTTATTTTTTTATTACAGCTAGGAATGATTTTCAGGGAAGGGCTTATATTTAAAGCCCTTCCCCGAAAATCACTGTGAGGGTTCCGGCATCCTATTTCTTTTAGTGCGGCCGCCGGCTGCAGCCGCCCCATTGATGGCAATAGGCACGCAGCTTCGTTCACGCGTGTTTTAGCATGTGCATGGACATGCAGGCTTGTGCACACACACGCAACTGCAAATACACGCTCGTGTGAACGAGGCCTTAGGGGTACATACAATTTTTTATTGCTTTTAATTTTAATTTTTCTTGGAGACATGGTAAACCAAAATAGTGCAATTTGGACAATGTTTATTTTAATAGACCAGACTTTTACAGACAAAGTAATGCCATATATGTTTATTTTGTACATTAAAATTTGAAAAGGAAATTTTTATGATTTTTATTTTCTGCAATAGTTGAAAAAACTTCCACTTATTTTTACCTTATTTAAGAAATATATATTTTAAGGCCCCCACAATGGTCTTGATATAGCAATAGTGCATGACCACTTATACAGTATACTGCAATACAATAAACTTCAATACTAAAGTATTTCTGTAGATATTCTATTAAGCCTGTTTCCTGGATATGTTAGTGATCCTTTCTCTATAGAGGGTGGCTGACTATTGTGGTCATTCATGTCTCGCTATAGGTGTTATCACGTTGGTTTGATTCTCTGACTTTGGCTATCCCAGACTACATTCCCATCTCTGCTCCGGCCTGTTATGTAGAATATGCTTCTGTCTTCCCTGACCTCTGGCCTAATCTACTGTGCTGAACCCGCTATTCATGACTTGATCACTGGCTTGTCCCTCAAGGTAAAGTATGCTGCCTGCACTATCTAACTACACTCCGTTTAACACCATCTGGTGCTGTGTTAAGACTTATATTAGCATAAGCTGCCACACGACAAGGACTACTTCTTGAATAGTGGCATGAGGACCCCACAGTAAAGCATATATCTCAATTTGTGGGGTTAAAGCGTTAAAGCTAGGGTACCTTAGGTCTCCCAAGGAAAAGGTTATCATGTTGGAAATGAAAATAGTATTTCATGCTGTGAACAAGGACCCTGTTAGTCTGAAACCTGTAATCATTGATCGCTGTGCCATGAAACCTCTTTTGTACGGATTGTATAATGGTATAACAAAACAAGCAGATTTTATGAAATATTGAATGCAAAACCAGTCTGTGGCTTGATGGTTCTACGTCCGCTCATCCTGACACTCTTTATATCAACATATGTTAAATATTGTTGCTTTTTATTTTATTTCATGGCATTATGGCTCATAAGACATATCATCATGGTTGAAGTCCAAACATGTGGCTTTCTAAGCAGTTTTTTTCAGCTGAAGCTACGAGTAGATCTGAAACGTAAAAAGGAAAGGCTGATATTTCAACACTCTTTTGTATCTCCTTTTGTAAGTAGCTAAATACAAAAATGAGTCAAAAGCTGTAGAAAAAATAACTGTATGTGTGATTTTTCACCTTACTGCTTCTATACCCAAGCATTTGCTTAAAAAAAGGTGAGCTCCGATTGGTTGATATAGGCAAAAAGTTTAATTATCACACATACATTAATGTACAAAACATAATGCAACAACAGTAAATGCCAAATTCATTGTCATATTAAAGCGGCACTCCGGATCCAGTTCTAAATTCTTTCCAAGGACTTGAGGGGGAAACTGATATGTCATCTATCCTCCGCCCATTTCTCCTTGGATCCTCCAGGCCAACTTTTTTGCCTTGCATAATGGACACTGCATCCAGATTGAGGCATTTCAATGACTCTTTGATTGGCCAGTGCTGATCATATAAGCAGGTCTAGCCAGAGGATCTAGGGACTGTAATGCAGAGGATGGAGAGCAGGTAACAGACAATAACTCCCCTCTATGGCCCCTGAACATAATTTTGTCCTTTTCTTGATAAAAGAGTTTATTGAGCATAACAATATTACATGTTATAGTCACTAATTACTTCCCAAGGACTCAGAAAGGAATTTTTCCGCTTAAATGGGATAAATCTGCTACCTAATTGGTGTTTTTTGCCTTCCGCTGGATCAACATTGGGGGGGAAATAGGCTGAACTTGAAGGAAATATGTGTTTTTTTCAGCCTAACATACTATATTACTATTCAAACAAATAAAGTCCATGGCAGCATGGGTAGAAGCAGATAAAACATTACTTTTATTCCCCCATTGTACAAAGCTGCAACGTTTCAATCTTAGGATAGATCTTTGTCAATGCTTCCTAAAATCGAAACGTTGCAGCTTTGTACAATGGGGGAATAAAAGTAATGTTTTATCTGCATCTACCCATGCTGCCACGGACTTTATTTGTTTGAATTGCTTATTGTTGGGTACTTGATCCGGATCCCTGTCTGTGGCGAGCATATTGACCGATTCTGCCTTATTGGAATCTTGGTGAGTGCTGCTAGTGGTATTTCATATACTATTATACTATATTACTATGTTAGAATCGCTGAAGATCAGATATCCTCCCCCTCCTCCATCTTCCAAATATTTACTGTTTTTATTTAGATGGATTTATAGTGCAAAAAGTTCATACAAAGTACAAAATGTAAGGTGGTTTTTTATAATTCTATGTAATAGTGCTTAATTGAATATTACTAATATAAAGTTGCCTGTACATGCATCAGTTTTCTACTGCCAGATGCAGAGACATCACCACTGATTGCCTATGGTGCTTAGTCTTGTCATTGTTTCAATTGACAATACCAGGTTCTGACAAGCAATCAGCAGTGATCTATCGACGTTTTGTGACAGAGAAACAAAATAAAAATTGGCATGCGTAAGTATTCTGCATTTAAATGGACACATGCGGCAAGTCTACATAGGTAACAACCTATTCTAGGAATGGGTACCTCTTGTAAGAGTATGGAACATGCAGATACATGTCATCTTTAGTTCCCTGTTACAAGAGATGATGTAGAGTGAATGCAAGAATGAGGAGGAACATGTGATAGTTGAAGCAAGCACTTTCAAAACATAGTTAGGCAGTTTGCCTGAAATTAATACATTTATAAGCATAAAATATATGATTTGTAGCACTAAGAAGAGGCTCATACTCTTCACAGCACTGATGTGAGACTCTAAGTTTGAGCTTTGAAATCCTGACCCAGAGCTACTCATCCGTCTGATGTGCAAGCAAAGAGAATGAAGTAACAGGCAGATTGTGATGCAGAATATTAGAAATGGAGGACAGGAGCCTACAAGGAACATCAGGAGCCATTTTGACAAGTTAATAAGTGTTCCATTATTGTATATAGTCATATTTTGTGATGAATTGATTGTTAAATTCTGTGGCTCCTGGTTGAAACCATGAAAAAGAAATGGAAGACTAGACGATGCTGAAAGGAGCAGAGAAGCCAAGAGGAACCAGGAGATGACTGTGGAGATCTTCATCTTCAAGAAAATCCAAAACTTACAGTTGTAGCTTGTAATCTTCACACAGTAAAAGACACAGAGGACGGTGGCAAACCAGGCATTAGTGAAGAGAAGGAATGTGTTCATTACTCTTATTGTTACCATAATGACCTTGTCTAGTAGAGCCCATGGGTAGTAAGCAAAAGTGAAAATGAACAAAACGCTGAGAAGATGCAAACATCTGGATAATGACAAACAGATCAGAATCTTATAAATAGTCTGAAGAGATCTCTGAGTTTTCCATTTCAGGAAGATAGCAGCCACAATAGCCATATTTACCATGATGCCAGCTATGCACTCCATATACAGCACAGCTGTAAATATGTAGTCAAGATAATTCATCATATCAACGATGATCCTAATTTTCTCCGAGATCAATATCTGGTATGAAGTCTTATTTCTCCGCAGTCTGATAAGCTTTGTGTGAGGATCGGGTTCTCTTGGCTTCTGTATTGGGATGTTGTACCTATGTCTCATGCAAATAGTTAGAACATGTTTGCTTTCTATGCAAATCTCTTGTCTGCTTAGATGTCTGGGGATATTGTGATAGAAAAAATAACCAGTTATGTAATCATAGTCAGAGGGAAACAGAGAATAGGGCAGATCTGGTCTGATATCTAAAAGAGGAGGAAATAAAATTATGTTTGATGAATTATTGCTCCTCAACAATATGATAAATACTCTGAATCCAAAAAAGAAGAAAATAGATTTTATGGAAATATAAAAAATTAAAAGTACTTCAAATAATCACCATTTAGTATAGTTATAGTTAATGATTTCTCACAATTAGAGATGAGCGAGCGCACTCGTCCGAGCTTGATGCTCGTTGAGTATTATTGTCCTCGAGATGCTCGTTACTCAAGACGAACACCACGCAGTACTCGAGTCCCTGCATGTTTAGCGCCATTTTCTAGCCAATAAACATGCGGGGAAGGCATTACCACTTTCTACTGTGACGTGCCAGCCCTCTGCACGTCTACAGCAGTGAGTGGCTGGCAGGATTAGGTGACCGCCGAGTACTTAAACTGGGGCTGCCTGCGGCTCGCCTCACAAGCATGCTGGCAGAGGTTAGGGAAAGTGGTGCTGCTGATATAGGGAAAGTGTTAGAGTAGGATCCTCTCTTCAATAAACCAAACAGTCCTTCTTAGGGCTACTCCTCATTGTGTGCATTACTGTTGTGGCGGGCTGGGCTCAGTAGTGCACCAATTTCTTTTTTTTAAGTATCTAGGCCTGTGCAGAGCATTTCAGCTATACGATTCTCTGTGTGCAGTGCATTAGACAGATTTCTCATTTTTAAACAATATGCTAATATTTCCTGGGCTACTGCAGAGCATTTCAGCTATACCGTTCTGTGTGTGCAGTGCATTAGGCAGAGTTCTCATCGCTAAACACTACGCTAATATTTCCTGGGCCACTGCAGAGCATTTCAGCTATACCGTTCTCTGTGTGCAGTGCATTCGGCAGAGTTCTCATCGCTAAACACTACGCTAATTTTTCCTAGGTCCCTGCAGAGTATTTCACAGCTACCATTCCGAACGTGCAGTGCATTCGGCAAAGTTCTCATTGCTAAACACTATGCTAATATTCCCTGGGCCCCTGCAGAGCATTTCAGCTATACCGTTCTGTGTGTGCAGTGCATTCGGCAGAGGGCTCATCGCTAAATAGTACATTAATATTCCCTGGGCCCCTGCAGAGCATTTCACAGCTACCATTCACTTTGTGAAGTAGCCACAGTTATTAGCACTATCCACTGGCTTTATAGCTTTCTGCGCCTGTGCAGAGCATCTCACAATACCCTTTTCCTGGGTTCGGTGAAGAAGCTGCAGTTATTAGAGCTATCCACTGAATTTAGAGTTTTCTGCCCCTGCGCAGAGTGTCTCCCAATACTCCTTCTTCGGGTGCGGTGAAGTAGCCACAGTTATTAGCACTAACCACTGGCTTTCTAGTTTTCCCCCACTCCATACAGCCTCTCTTACTTAAAAGTCTCTGTGTGCGGTGAATTAGCCACAATTCTCAGTGCTATACTGTGGGTTAATTTATTTGGGTTTTGTTCTATCCTTAATTCGACATGATGAGGAGTAGGGGTAAGGGTCAAGGACGTGGACGTGGGCGTCCAAGTGAGGGTGTGGGCACAGGTCAAGGTCCTGGGCGGGGTGAATCACAGCCGGCTGCTGAGGGATTAGGAGAGCACCAAGTCCCTACGCTCCCCAGCTTCGTCTCACAATTTGCGGGTCCGTGTGGTAGACCTTTATTACAAGCAGAGCAGTGCGAGCAGATCCTGTCATGGATGGCAGATAACGCGTCCAGCAATGTATCAAACACCCAGTCTTCTACGCAGTCTACTACTCCTGGCCTAGGCACTGCACCTCTGAATCCTCTGGCTGCTCCTCTTTCCTCCCAGTCTCCTCACTCCATGAAAATGACATATTCTGAGCAGGCAGACTCCCAGGAACTGTTCCCGGGTCCCTGCCAACCTTTGGAAAGTTCCCGGAGTCCGGGTGATGAGGCTGGGGACTTCCGGCAACTGTCTCAAGAGCTTTTTGTGGGTGAGGTTGATGATGAGACACAGTTGTCTGTCAGTGAGGTAGTAGTAAGGGAGGTAAGTCCGAGGGAGGAGTGCAAAAGGGATTCGGAGGAAGAGCTGCTGGACGATGATTCCACTGACCCCACCTGGCTTGCTAAGCCTACTGAAGACAGGGCTCAGAGGGGGAGGCAAGTGCAGCAGTTTCTTCCTGTGTAATACCATCTTTGTGCACTCACAGCATAGGCAAACCAAAGGAACTGAAGGAAAGTATTAAACATGAAGCAATTACAGTGCCCAGACATGGCAGACTTTCACCTCGGCCTCTGCCCACACCCTCAGCAATCGTGGGCATAAAGCGGACTCCAATGCTAGTACAGCTGTGAACATCGCATATAATTAGTTGCGTTTGCTTTCACTGCTCTAAAGACTGGATTAACCAGGAAGAAGTTCCACGGACCCAACTTGGCGCAGTTGCATTTCCCCCAGGACATAGGCCTCTGCCCACACCCTCAGCAATCGTGGGCATAAAGCGGATTCCGATGCTAGCACAGTAGTGAGCATCTCATTAATGCAGTAACGCTCATTTTCTTTGGCCCAAACCAGTGGCTCAGATAACTGCGGTAACATGAGAGAAAACACATGTTGCTCAGTGTTGATCCCCGGACCCCAAGCATGAGGAGGAGGTGGTATTACAAGGCCAAGAAACCATGACCAGGACCCGCTATAGTCTGTAAGGGAAGTATGTGAGCGGGCCCTGCGTCAGGCTCGGTCCCAGCCTCCACCTTGTGCGACCCAAGGTGCCCTGAGTTACATAGCAATGGGAAATCCTTGTGTCCCCACACAGACAGCTCAACACCGCAAGGGGAACATTTTGTAAAAAGATACAGCTCGCTGTTGCTTAATTTGTAACAGAGCCTGGAGGCAACCCTGTGAAAAAATTGGTTTCTGACTGTTAAAGTATTAATACAATACTTTTGAAACTGACAAGTTGAAAAAAAAATTGTAAGCAGAGCCTTTTGGGCCGCAGAAAAATTGGCAGTTCAGCGTGATGACATGCTGTTTTGGAGGCGGAGTAAAAATATCCGAGAGTGATTGACAAAGCTAATTCCCTCTTTTTTTACGGTGATAGAGAATGCTTTTTTCACCGGTTGCAACAATCTTTAGGTTCCGCTGCTCTCCACAGGTTGAGAAGAGAAGTCTCGGGAAATCCAGCCTTTGTTCATCTTTATGACTGTAAGCATGTCGGCACTGGCAGTTGACAGGCGGGTACGCTTATCCGTGATAATTCCCCCAGCTGCAATAAACACCCTCTCTGACAAGATGCTAGCGGCACGGCAGGCCAGCACCTCCAGCGCATACAGCGCAAGTTCGTGCCACGTGTCTAGCTTTGAAACCCAATAGTTGTATGGAGCAGAGGCATCATGGAGGACAGTGGTACAATCATCTACGTACTCCCTCACCATCTTTTTACAGTGTTTCCTCCAACTCACTTTAACTGGGGAGTGGTGACACAGTCTTGCTGGGGAGCCATAAAGCTGTCAAAGGCCATGGAGAGTGTTCCCCTGCTTGCGCTAGACTTGCTGCCTGATTCTCGTGCCTCCCCTGCTACTTGGCCCTCGGAACTGCGCCTTCTGCCGCTAGTGCTGTCAGATGGGAAGTTTAGCATGACTTTTTCCACCAGGGCCCTGTTGTATTGCATCACTTTCGTACCCCTTTCCTCTTCGGGAATGAGAACGAAAAGGTTCTCCTGGGGTGAGAAGGGTGTACATCTAGTAATCCGTGTTGGCCAGAATGCGTGGGTCATGAGAAAGGCAGCCTAACATGAAGTCAGCCATGTGTGCCAGGGTACCAGTATGCAACACATCGCTGTCCTCACTAGGAAGATGACTTTTAGGATCCTTCCTCCTCCTCCTCCTTTTTAGCCCAAACACAGTGAACAGATGATAGGCAAGCAGCATGGTTACCCTCTGCAGTATGCCCAGCTGTCTCTCCCCCTCCTCCTCCTGCCCCTCCCCCTCCTCCAAAACACGCTGAGATATAGACATGAGCGTGGTCTGGCTATCAAGCGACATACTGTCATCCCCCGTCTCCTGTTCCAACTGCAAAGCATCGGCCTTTATGCTTTGCAGCGAACTTCTCAGCAGGCAAAACAGTGGGTTGGTAATGCTAATGATTGCCGCATCGCCGCTCACCATCTGGGTTGACGATATCTGCCATCCATGCCCACTCCTCAGTAAAGAATTGGGGAGGTTAAGTACTACTCCGCCGCCCATGTTGCAGCTGGTATTCCACTATTGCTCGTACAGCCTGGCCAACATAGCAGCTGAAACCGATGTTGCAGGGTCCTCAGGGTGGCAGCGTCCCTGGTGGACTTGTGGAAATGTGTGCAGACGCGGCACACCTTGCTGAGCAGGTCAGACAAGTGCTGGTAGTTTTTCTTAACCACCAGATTGAAGACGTGGGCCAGGCATAGCACATGTGTGAGGCTGTCGAGCTGCAGAGCCGCCACCAGCTTACGCCGTTGTGACACACGATCATGCCCGGTTGGAGGCTCAGCATCGAAAGTCAGAGGTCGGTCTGCTCTGTCAGACACTGCAATAGTTCGGGGGCCGTGTGCCTCTTCTCTCCTAAGCTGATTAGTTTCAGCACGGTCTGCTGACGCTTGCCCACCGCTGTGCTGCCACGCGATACCGACTGCTGGCGACATGCTACTCACACTTGTTAATTGAGAGGTAGATGTGGCGGAGGAGGAGTAGGGGGATGGGTGGAGGAGGTGGCATAAAACGCTGCAGATACCAGCACCGAGGAAGGACCCACTATTCTGGGTGTGTGTAGGACATGAGCGGTCTCAGGCTCTGACCCGCTCCCAGCCCCCACCAAATTCACCCAATGTGTCGTCAGGGAGATATAGTGGCCCTGCCCGCCAGTACTAGTCCATGTGTCCATGGTTAAGTGGACCTTCCCAGTAACCGCGTTGTTGAGGGCATGATTAATGTTGCGGGAGACGTGCTGGTGTAGGGCTGGGACGACACACCGGGAAAAATAATGGCGACTGGGGACCGAGTAGCGCGGGACCGCCGCAGCCATCATGTTTTTGAAAGCCTGTTTCCACAAGCCCATATGGCAGCATCTCCAGGCTGATTAATTTGCCAATGTGCACGTTTAAAACTTGTGCGTGCGGATGCGTGGTGGCGTATTTGCGCTTTCGCTCCAATGCTTGTGTTAGCGACAGCTGAACGCTGCGCTGAGAGTCATTGCTGGATGGGGCTAAGGATAGTGGAGGTGAGGGTGTGGGTGCAGGCCGGGAGGCGCTCGTGCCTGTGTCCCGAGAGGGGGATTGGATCTGTGTGGCAGGTTGAGGCACAGGGTGAAAAGGCAGTGATGTGACCGAGGGTGGGGAACGGCCTTTGTCCCACCTTGTGGTGTGCTTGGCCATCATATGCCTGCACATGCTGGTGGTGGTAAGGCTGGTAGAAGTGGCTCCCCGGCTGATGTTGATGCGACACAGGTTGCACACCACTGTTCGTCGGTCGTCCACGCTCTCACTGAAAAACATCCAAACCTTTGAAGACCTAGCCCTCTGCACGGAGGCTTGCCGCGAGGTGGTACTTTAGGAAACAGTTGGGGGATTCTTTGTACTGGCCTTGCCTCTCCCCTTGGCCACCCCACTGCCTCTTCCAACCTGTCCTGCTGCTGCACTTGCCTCCCCCTCTGAAGTCCTGTCCTCAGTAGGCTTAGCAAACCAGGTGGGGTCAGTCACCTCATCGTCCAATTGTTCTTCCTCCGAATCCCCTGTGCGCTCCTCCCTCGGACTTACTGCCCTTACTACTACCTCACTGACAGACAACTGTGTCTCATCATCCTCATCCACAAAAAGCTCTTGAGACAGTTGCCGGAAGTCCCCAGGCTCATCACCCAGACTCCAGGAACTTTCTAAAGGTTGGGCATCGGTCACGACATACTCCTCAGGTGGGAGAGGAACTGTTTTTTCCCACTCATGGCAGGGACCCGAGAACAGTTCCTGGGAGTCTGCCTGCTCAGACTATGTCATTTTCATGGAGTGAGGAGGCTGGGAGGAAGGAGGAGCAGCAGCCAGAGGATTCAGAGTTTCAGTCCCTAGGCTGGGACCTGTGCGGGAGTAGTGGACTGCGTAGAAGACTGGATGGTCGATACATTGCTGGATGCATTTTCTGCCATCCACGACAGGACCTGCTCACAATGCTCTGTTTGTAATAAAGGTATTACCATGCAGGGCGGCACGGGGTCCCGCGGACGGCGCGCGTCGCTACGGCGTCGGCTCCGGCGGCCTGGAGCTCTGTGTCGGGGTTCTCCCAGCGGCTTGGGGCGGCCGGTGGGCGGCGGCGTGGGTGTGTCCACCTGTAGGGTGCCGCCCACACTCCTCCGCTCTTCTTATACAGCAGTGGGTGGAGTTGCCTCCTCCCACTCTCCGCCCCTGGGCGGAGCCTTGTGGTTAAAAGACTGGCAGTGAATTGAGCTCACTGCCAGTTATTGGTTCTACTTGCATCTAGTCAGTCTGTCTGCAGTTACCCTCAGCCAGTCCCTAGTTGCCGGTCAGCTCCTTCTAGTTACCTATTGCTCAGTCTTGTTCTTGTTGGTTCTGTTAGCCTCTAGTCTAGTCTGTCTCAGTCAGCACTAGTTGCTACTCAGTATCCTTCCAGTTTGCCTGTGAGCTCCATCTCCAGCCTTACTCTGCCTTGTAGTTCTGTTGGTCTGTTCCACCTGCCTCTTCTGTCTGCACTCTGTCCCCCTTTAGGTAAGTTCCATCTAGGTAGTTGCCAGGTCCCTAGCCAGAGCAGGGACCGCTGCCCAGTTGTCCGCCTGGGGTTAGCCAGGGCCGAGGCAAGTAGGCGGGGACAGCGGGGTGCGGGAAGATCAGGGCACCCCACCTGGCGCTCGGGGGCAGAGTGCCGTAACAAAAGGTCTACCATGCCGACGCATAAATTGTGATATGAAGCTGGGGACCCCCAGAAACTTGCCTCTCTCCTAATCCCGCAGCAGCCGGCTGTGATTCACCTGGACCAGGAACTCGGCCTGTGCCCACGCCCTCACTTGGACGTCCGCGTCCACGTCCTCAACCCTTACCCCTACTCCTCATCATGGCGAATGAAGAATAGAGCAGGGCCCAAATAAATGACCCCACCGTACAGCACTGACAACTGTGGCTTAATTCACCACACACAGAGACTTGTAGATAAAAAAAAGTAACCCGCTGTCTTGCGCTGATACCTAGGGGTAATTTACTGCTCACAGAGACTTGTAGATAATAGAGAGTGTGTGGAGAGGGAGAAGACTCTAAATCCAGTGGATAGTGCTGGTAACTGCGGCTATCTCAACCCCACCAAGGAAAGGGTATTGTGAGGCACTCTGCACAGCGGCAGAGCTGAAATACTTTGCAGTTGCCCAGGTAATATCACAGTAATGTTTAGCGGTGAGACCTCTGTCTAATGCACTGCAGATAGAGAACGGTATAAATGAGGTAGTTCGCAGCAGGCTAGGAATTATTTGAGTGCAGTTTCATGATGAGAGCTGGTTTTACGGCACAGCAGCCTGACAATGCTATTACTGACACGCTGCAAACAGGCCTAGGCCCTAGATGCGTAATACAAAAATGGATGCACTACAACTCCCAGTAGGCCACAAGTAAAATGCACACGGTCAGATGTAGCCCTAAGAAGGAGCTTTGGGGTTTTTGCATGGAGGATATGGACTGTATAGTGTATATAACTTTCCCTATAGAAGTGACTGTGCCCCAACACTCTGTTATGCACTGCAGACAGAGAATGGTATAAATGAAGTTGTTCGCAGCTGGCTAGGAAATATTTGAGTGCAGTTTCACGGTGAGAGCTGGTTGTACGGCACTGCAGGCTGAGAACGCTATTACTGACAGGCTGGGAACAGGCCTAGATGAGTAATACAAAAATGGATGCAGTACAACTCCCAGCAGGCCACAACTAAAATGCACACGGTCAGATGTAGCTAACACGAAGGAGCTTTGGGGTTTTTGCACAGAGGATACGGACTGTATAGTGTATATAACTTTCCCTATAGAAGTGGCTGAGCCCCAACACTCTGCGTCTAATTCACTGCAGACAGAGAACAGTATAAACAAAGTCGTTCGCAGTAGGCTAGGAATTGAGTGCAGTTTCACGGTGAGAGCTGGCTGTACGGCACTGCAGCCTGAAAAAACTATTACTGAAAGGCTGCGAACAGGCCTAGATGCGTAATGCAAAAATGGATGCACTATAACTCCCAGCAAGCCACAAGTATAATGCACACGGTCAGATGTAGCCCAACAAAGGAGTTTGGGGGTTTTTCAAGACTGGATCCTACTCTAACACTTTCCCTATATCAGCAGCACTTTTCCTATACTCTGTATAATAGACTGCAGACTGAGAACGCTATAGATGAAATGGCCTGCACAGCCCAAGATGAAAAAAAAAATGGTGCACTACTGCTCCCAGCCAGCCACAACAGTAATGAGGCGAGCCGCGGGCGGGACGGCTTTAAGTACTCAGCGGTAACTTGATCTCGCCAACCACTCACTGCTGGGGGGTGGGATAAGGCTGGCACGTCACAGCAGGAACTGGTAATGCCTTCCCCGCATGTCTATTGGCTAGAAAATGGTGCTAAACATGCGGGGAAGGAAATGGAATTGACTCGAGTACCGCGTGGTGTTCGACTCGAGTAACGAGCATCTCGAGTACCCCTAATGCTCGAATGAGCATCAAGCTCGGACGAGTGTGCTCGCTCATCTCTAGTGATGATTCTTCGCGTGTTAGCAATTTTGTGGCAATAAAGAGCACTACTGGTTAATTGGAGTTTTTTCTTGCATGGATGAAAACTTGGGGATTTCTTAGGATTTATTATTAATCAAATAAAAAAAAAATCATATTAATTATATAGTCTTTAAAGGTGACTTTATAGTAAACTTACCTAACGTTACTATAAAACACTTTATTGTGTCACATAAAATCATACATTTGCTTATCCCTTCTTCCCAGTTTGTTCATATGTAGACCCCATACTACTCTAGGATATAATACGTGAACAATGGATGGTAGTAGTCCCCATGTCCTTAGTATGTATATATACTGTATATATATATTACATTGTAGTTATCATGGGGCAGTCATATTCACGATTTCTGGATAATACATTCAATATTGAAAAAGATAAATATTCACCAAAATGTTTCAGGATTGCTAGATAGAGTTTTGTGGGCTTTGGTAGTTTGTAAAGTCTGCCCAAAATTAACTTCTGTTGGGGTAAAGGGGACGCAAAAGCCCCTACAGGGTCATCAACAAGTACAGATCTGGCAAGATCTCCTGAGGATGTGATGTGTTATCACTTCAGTTGGAAGTTAAGGAAGCTGCTAGGAATGAGGTGAGAGCCAGTGTCATGTCTAGCATATTTCTGGGTAGGGTGGAAATAAATCATCTATTGTGCTCTCCATTTTAGTTCTACATTAATTGGCAATGATTGGACTATGGGGGATATTCTGGACAGTCTTTGACATGACATGAAGGCTTCTGTAATGCTTTTTAAGGACATTTATATTACTCACAGATAATTGACAGCAGTGGTCTCTATAGCACCAACATAATAATCTTTATTTATATAGATCCGACATATTCCACAGCACCAACCAAATGATGGAGACAGTAGGGGTGAGGAGCTCCAATGAGCTTATATACTACAAATAATGAGGTGATACAGAAGGTAAAGGGGCTGGAGATGTGCCTTGTATGGTGAGGTGGAGAGTGTGAGATGCTATACACATAGATAATGGTCAAATTGAGCCATATATTGGCCAAATCAGTATGACTGCAGGGCGGCGATTAATTGTGGCTAACAGGGATTGCAGCTAGCTAGCGATTAATTGCAGCAGGACAGGTAGCATGTTATCAGGTTGAGCCAAGAGGGGTTTGGTTTAGGAGGTACGGTATGCCTCCCCAAAGAGGTGCATTTTTAGAGCACACCTGGGTACATGCCTCAAATTCCTGGCGCACAATAGGTGCGCTTTAAAAATTCTAAGTAATAGTGTGTGGAGAAGAAATCTAATTGTGTTAATTGAAAATAAATTATTGGCATAAATATAAAAATTGCTATGAATAAATAAAAAAAGACACTGAAAGATGTAAGTAGTAAATAACAGGTAAACTATTCTACAAATAGGCACCTCTTGTCAGAATGTGAAACATGGAGATACAGCTCCTCTTTAAGTCACTGTTGGAAGAGATGATGTAGAGTGAATGGAAAAATGAGGGGAAACATTATTGTATTGAACACTCTCCAAACTTCATTACTTTCATCAATGTGCAGCTTGTGTGAAAAAATGTAAGCATTAAATAAATATCCTGTAACACTTAGAAAAGGCTTAGAAAAGGCTCACACTCTTCACAGCACTGAAGTGAGTCTATGTTTGGGCTTCAAAGTAACAGGCAGATTGTGATACCTGTTTAAAATAGTGGACACGATCTGATGAGACGACTCAGAAGATGGTTTTGCAATATATAACTGGTACATGATTGTATTCAGTTGTAGTTTCCATTGCTCCATTTGTTTCATGTTTTTCCTTGAAGTCATAATAATAAAATCCTAAAAGAAAACTAGAAGATGAAGAAAAGAGTAGAAAAGCCAGGAGCAACGAGGATACTCTAGTGGAAAGCTTTGTGCTCAAGAAAAGCAAACATTTACACTGGTAGCTTGTAATCTTTATGCAATTAAAGACACAGAGAATGCCAACAAATGGCATTAGTGTAATAGAGGAATATCCTGGAAAAATGTATTATTACTTCAGGAATCGTAAGTAGCCAAACATGTGGATAGAAACAAAAATAACATGCATGAGGAAGGTGCTGAGAAGCTGCAAACATCTGAACAATAAACAGCTCAGTATTAGAAATGAGCGAACGTACTCGTCCGAGCTTGATACTCGTTCGAGTATTAGCGTGTTCGAGATGCTCGTTACTCGTGACGAGTACCACGCGATGTTCGAGTTACTTTCACTTTCATCTCTGAGACGTTAGCGCGCTTTTCTGGCCAATAGAAAGACAGGGAAGGCATTACAACTTCCCCCTGCGACGTTCAAGCCCTATACCATCCCCCTGCAGTGAGTGGCTGGCGAGATCAGGTGTCACCCGAGTATATAAATCGGCCCCTCCCGCGGCTCGCCACAGATTTGTTCTGACATAGAGGAGGGAAAGTGCTGTTGGTGCTGGAGCTGCTATAGGGAGAGTGTTAGGAGTATTTTAGGCTTCAAGAACCCCAACGGTCCTTCTTAGGGCCACATCTAACCGTGTGCAGTACTGTGGAGGCTGCTTTTTGCAGTGTTGCACATTTTTTTTTTTTGTATATCGGCCGTGCAGAGCATTGTGCCCTGCAGTAATTATTCATACTCCAGGGCCAGAAGTGGTGGTTAGGCAGGGACAGAAGACATATATTGTGAGGCAGGGACAGAAGATATATTTATTGAATATAGACAGTGGGCCTTAGCAAAAACATTTGGGGAAAAAAATCTATTTGGGCTGCCTGTGACTGTCCTCAGTGTACTGGGTCTGTGCTGGGTGTAGTTGTCCTCCTAATTCATACGCAGCCAGCTAAGTGTTACAGCAGGCTTGCGCAAAATTATTTCCTGGCTCTGTGTTGGCTGTTAAATCACCGCTGTATTCCAGTCCACAGTGCAACAGTCTGCAGTTATTTGACATACTCCAGGGCCAGTAGTGGTGACGCAGAGAGAGAAGACATATACAGTGTACATAGGCAGTGGGCCTTTCCAAAAACATTTGGGGAAAAAAATCTATTTGGGCTGCCTGTGACTGTCCTCAGTGTACTGGGTCTGTGCTGGGTGTAGTTGTCCTCCTAATTCATACGCAGCCAGCTAAGTGTTACAGCAGGCTTGCGCAAAATTATTTCCTGGCGTTCCGTAAGCGAAGTCAGCCTCCAACCACAGGCCAATAAGCGGCACATTTAATTACAGCGTTCTGTTTGTGCACTACTGGTAATACACCATGCTGAGGGGTAGGGGTAGGCCTATAGGAAGTGGACGCGGGCGAGGACGCGGAGGCCCAAGTCAGGGTGTGGGCACAGGCCGAGCCAGTGTGGTGGCCAGGGGTAGAGGCAGGGCCAGACCAAATAATCCACCAACTGTTTCCCAAAGCGCCCCCTTGCGCCATGCCACCCTGCAGAGGTCAAGGTGCTCTACGGTGTGGCAGTTTTTCACAGAGACGCCTGATGACCGATGAACAGTGGTGTGCAACCTTCGTCGCGCCAAGATCAGCTGGGGAGCCACCACCACCAGCATGCGCAGGCATATGATGGCCAAGCACCCCACAAGGTGGGACGAAGGCCGTTCACCACCTCCGGTTTGCACCACTGCCTCTCCCCCTGTGCCCCAACCTGCCCCTGAGATCCAACCCCCCTCTGAGGACACAGGCACTACCGTCTCCTGGCCTGCACCCACACCCTCACCTCCGCTGTCCTCGGCCCCTTCCAGCAATGTCTCTCAGCGCAGTGTCCAGACGTCGCTAGCGCCACTGTTTGAGCGCAAGCGCAAGTACGCCACCACGCACCTGCACGCTCAAGCGTTAAACGTACACATTGCCAAATTGATCAGCCTGGAGATGCTGCCGTATAGGCTTGTGGAAACGGAGGCTTTCAAAAGCATGATGGCGGCGGCGGCCCCGCGCTACTCGGTTCCCAGTTGCCACTACTTTTCCCGATGTGCCGCCTCAGCCCTGCACGACCACGTCTCCCGCAACATTGTACGCGCCCTCACCAACGCGGTTACTGCCGAGGTCCACTTAACAACAGACACGTGGACAAGCACAGGCGGGCAGGGTCACTATATCTCCCTGACGGTACATTGGGTGAATTTAGTGGAGGCTGGGACAGAGTCAGAGCCTGGGACCGCTCACGTCCTACCCACCCCCCGAATTGCGTGCCCCAGCTCGGTGGTGGTATCTGCGGCGGTGTATGCTTCCTCCACTAAACCACCCTCCTCCTCCTCCTACGCAACCTCTGTCTCGCAATCAAGATGTGTCAGCAGTAGCAGCACGTCGCCAGCAGTCGGTGTCGCGCAGCACGGCAGCACAGCGGTGGGCAAGCGTCAGCAGGCCGTGCTGAAACTACTCAGCTTAGGAGAGAAGAGGCACACAGCCCACGAACTGCTGCAGGGTCTGACAGAGCAGACCGACCGCTGGCTTGCGCCGCTGAGCCTCCAACCGAGCATGGTCGTGTGTGACAACGGCCGTAATCTGGTGGAGGCTCTGCAGCTCGGCAGCCTTACGCACGTGCCATGCCTGGCCCATGTCTTTAATTTGGTGGTTCAGCGCTTTCTGAAAAGCTACCCACACTTGTTATACCTGCTCAGCGCACATTTCCGCAACTCCAAGACGGACGCTGCCACCCTGCGGACCCTGCAACATCGGTTTAATCTGCCAGTGCACCGATTGCTGTGCGACGTGCCCAAACGGTGGAACTCTACGCTCCACATGTTGGCCAGGCTCTATGAGCAGCGTAGAGCTATTGTGGAATACCAACTCCAACATGGGCGGCGTAGTGGGAGTCAGCCTCCTCAATTCTTTACAGAAGTGTGGGCCTGGTTGGCAGACATCTGCCAGGTCCTTGGAAACTTTGAGGAGTCTACCCAGATGCTGAGCGGGGATGCTGCAATCATTAGCGTCACCATTCCTCTGCTATGCCTCTTGGGAAGTTCCCTGCAAAGCATAAAGGCAGACGCTTTGCACTCGGAAACGGAGGCGGGGGAAGACAGTATGTCGCTGGATAGTCAGAGCACCCTCATGTCTATATCTCAGCGCGTTGAGGAGGAGGGGGAGGAGCATGAGGAGGAGGGGGAAGAGACAGCTTGGCCCACTGCTGAGGGTACACATGCTGCTTGCCTGTCATCCTTTCAGCGTGTATGGCCAGAGGAGGAGGAGGAGGAGGAGGAGGATCCTGAAAGTGATCTTCCTAGTGAGGACAGCCATGTGTTGCGTACAGGTACCCTGGCACACATGGCTGACTTCATGTTAGGATGCCTTTCTCGTGACCCTCGCGTTACACGCATTCTGGCCACTACGGATTACTGGGTGTACACACTGCTCGACCCACGGTATAAGGAGAACCTTTCCACTCTCATTCCCGAAGAGGAAAGGGGTTCGAGAATGATGCTATACCACAGGGCGCTGGTGGACAAACTGATGGTAAACTTCCCATCCGACAGCGCTAGTGGCAGAAGGCGCATTTCCGAGGGCCAGGTAGCAGGGGAGGCGCAGAGATCAGGCAGCATGTACAGCGCAGGCAGGGGACCATTCTCCAAGGCCTTTGCCAGCTTTCTGGCTCCCCAGCAAGACTGTCACCGGTCCCCAGTCCAGGCTGAGTTGTCGGGAGCACTGTAAAAGGATGGTGAGGGAGTACGTAGCCGATCGCACGACCGTCCTCGGTGACGCCTCTGCCCCCTACAATTACTGGGTGTCGAAGCTGGACACGTGGCCTGAACTTGCGCTGTATGCCCTGGAGGTGCTTGCTTGTCCTGCGGCTAGCGTCTTGTCAGAGAGTGTGTTTAGTGTGGCTGGGGGAATCATCACGGATAAGCGTACCCACCTGTCAACCGACAGTGCCGACAGGCTTACACTCATCAAGATGAACAAAGCCTGGATTTCCCCAGACTTCTCTTCTTCACCAGCGGACAGCAGCGATACCTAAGCAATACGTAGGCTGCACCCGCGGATGGAAGCATCGTTCTCTATCACCATCCAAAACGGGGACCTTTTTGCTTCATCAATCTGTGTATAATATTCCTCCTCCTCCTCCTGCTCCTCCCCCTGAAACCTCACATAATCACGCCGAACGGGCAATTTTTCTTAGGCCCACAAGGCTCAGTCATATAATTTTTCTAAACAATTTTTATACGTTTCAATGCTCATTAAAGCGTTGAAACTTTCACCTCAACCAATTTTTATTTTAACTGGGCTGCCTCCAGGCCTAGTTACTAGAGATGAGCCAGCACCAAACTGCTCGGGTGCTCGTTACTCGGGACGAACTTTTCGCAATGCTCGAGGGTTCGTTTCGAGTAACGAACCCCATTGAAGTCAGTGGGCGACCCGAGCATTTTTGTATATCGCCGATGCTCGCTAAGGTTTTCGTTTGTGAAAATCTGGGCAATTCAAGAAAGTGATGGGAACGACACAGCAACAGATAGGGCAGGCGAGGGGCTACATGTTGGGCTGCATCTCAAGTTCCCAGGTCCCACTATTAAGCCACAATAGCGGCAAGAGTGCCCCCCCCCCGCACTGTCAGCATAAAGATCGTACTCCTCTGCCATAGCTGTAACATTGATGATGTCATTGAATGGCTGTGATTGGCTGATGGCACGTGTGTTTCTGGAGGCGGGGATTTCAAGCCCTGCGTCCAGAAAGCAATGCTCTGCCGGGGACCAGGAGGGAGCGACAGCCTGCAGGAGCACCGCAGAACGCCAGGAGAAGTGAGTAATGATTTTTATTCTTTGCTCCACTGTATTCCCGGCGTATAAGGTGACAGTTGGGCAGTCGTCTTATACGCCCCGTCGCCTTATACGCCGGTATATACGGTATATATTTTTATTGTAACACATTTCTGGATGAATTGCAGGGAAGGGCTTATATATTTAAGCCCTTCCCGACAATTCATCCTGCGATCGCCGGCAGCCCATTGCTTTCAGTGGAACCTGCTGTATTGCTGGCTCCATTGTATTCAATGGGCAAACATCGTTCTTCTCTGCCACAGCTGTAACAGAAGAATGATTTGTCTTCTATATGTTCTCAATGGGGTCGGCGCTGCTGCCGCCGGCCCCATTGAGCGCATATAGAGAAGGGCAGATTTTAATACTCGGGTGACACCTAATCTCGCCAGCCACTCACTGCAGGGGGGTGGTATAGGGCTTGAACGTTGCAGGGGGAAGTTGTAATGCCTTCCCTGTCTTTCTATTGGCCAGAAAATCGCACAAATTTCTCAGGGAAGAAAATGAAAGAATCCGAACACCGCGTGGTACTCGTTACGAGTAACGAGCATCTCAAACACCCTAATACTCGAACGAGTATCAAGCTCGGACGAGTATGCTCGCTCATCTCTACTAGTTACCAATTAAGCCACATTAACCAAAGCGATTAATGGATTTCACCTGCCCTCTTGGTTGGGCATGGGTAATTTTTCTCAGCTACATTAGTACTGTTGGTACACCAATTTTTGGGGGCCCTCACCTACAGTGTAATCAAATGAATTTTTAGCCCACCTGCATTACAGCTGACGTTACATCAGCTGTGTTGGGCACTGCAATGGGATATATTTATCTACCGCCGGTGGGTTCCAGGGAGCCACCCATGCTGTGGGTCCACAGGGAGTTGTAACTGCATGTGTCTACTTCTAAAGAACCCCAGTCTGACTGGAGCATGCAGTGTGGGCCGAAGCCCACCTGCATTAAGCACGACATTACCTCAGCTGTGTTGGGCACTGCAATGGGATATATTTATGTACCGCCGGTGGCTTCCTGTCACCCACCCATGCTGTCGGTCCACAGGGAGTTGTAACTGCATGTGTCCACTTCTAAAGAACCCTAGTCTGACTGGGGCATGCAGTGTGGGCCGAAGCCCACCTGCATTAAACATGACATTACCTCAGCTGTGATGAGCAATGCAATGGGATAAATTTATGTACCGCCGGTAGCTTCCTGGCACCCACCCATGCTGTCGGTCCACAGGGAGTTGTAACTGCATGTGTCCATTTCTAAAGAACCCCTGTCTGACTGGGGCATGCAGTGTGGGCCGAAGCCCACCTGCATTAAACATGACATTACCTCAGCTGTGAAGGGCAATGCAATGGGATATATTTATGTACTGCCGGTGGCTTCCTGGCACCCACCCATGCTGTCGGTCCACAGGGACTTCACAATAGGGAGTTGTACCTGCCTGTGTCTATGAATTAAAAACCCCGGTCAGGTTGGGGCATGCAGTGTGGGCCGAAGCCCACCTGCATTTAATCTGACGTTAGCTCTGCTGTTCAGGGCACTGCAATGGGATACATTTATGTACAGCCGGTGGGTTCCAGGGAGCCACCCATGCTGTGGGTGCACACGGAATTCCCATTGCGGAGTTGTACCTGCCTGTGACTATTTATAAAAAACCGCGGTCTGACTGGGGCATGCAGACACCTTGACAGAATGAATAGTGTGTGGCACATAGGTTCCCCATTGCTATGCCCACGTGTGCACCTCCAGATGGAGGTGGCACAGGATTGGATTTCTCATTGCTTCTGTACAGCATTGTGGACTATTGCCCCGCCCCTTTTAAAGAGGGTCGCTGCCTAGCCGTGCCAACCCTCTGCAGTGTGTGCCTGCTTTTCCTCTGGCAGACGCACTTATAAATAGACATGAGGGTGGCGTGGCATGAGGGCAGCTGAAGGCTGGGCAGGGACAGTTTGGTGTGCGCTGTGGACACTGGGTCGTGGGGGGGGCGGTTGGGCAGCATGTAACCCAGGAGAAGTGGCAGCGGAGTGTCATGCAGGCAGTGATTGTGCTTTGTTGGAGGTAGTGTGGTGCTTAGCTAAGGTATGCATTGCTAATGAGGGCTTTTCAGAAGTAAAAGTTGTTGGGAGGGGGGGGGCACTCTTGCCGCTATTGTGGCTTAATAGTGGGACCTGGGAACTTGAGATGCAGCCCAACATGTAGCCCCTCGCCTGTCCTATCCGTTTCTGTGTCGTTCCCATCACTTTCTTGAATTACCCAGATTTTCACAAATGAAAACCTTAGCGAGCATCGGCGATATACAAAAATGCTCGGGTCGCCCATTGACTTCAATGTGGTTCGTTACTCGAAACGAACCCTCGAGCATCGCGATAATTTCGTCCCGAGTAACGAGCACCCGAGCATTTTGGTGCTCGCTCATCTCTATTCAGGGAGGATGGGTTGGTTAAAATCATGGGTCAGTTAGCAGAGAAAGAAATCTGTATACTAGCTGCATTTTGTCAGTTTTCAGAAACCCCTATAGCTGTATGCACACCTTTGTTGTCAGAGGAGGAGCTGGAACAATGCTTACAACAAGTTCCAGCCCCGCCTTTGGAGTGAGGGAACATCGGATATAGGCAGACTAGCAGTGCCACCTGTTTCCTGCCTGCTGATAGCTCTAATTGTGATTAGCTGAAGTGCTTCCGCCAATCACAATCAGAGCTACCAGCAGGCGGGGATTTTTAAATCCCCAGCTGCTGATAGCTCAGCAGTGCTACAGAGCCGGGGACAGCGGCAGAAGTCCCCGCTGAGCCCCAGCAGCTGTCACTTGCTTTGCAAAGCCTTTTAAAATAGTTTTAAAAAAAAATACTCACCTGCTGGGGCTCAGCGTTGACTTCTGCCGCTGTCCCCGGCTCTGTAGCTCTCAGCTATCAGCAGCTGGGGATTTAAAATCCCCGCCTGCTGATAGCTCTAATTGTGATTGGCTGAAGTGCTTCAGCCAATCACAATCAGAGCTACCAGCAGGTGGAGATTTTAAATCCCCGGCTGCTGATAGCTCAGCAGCGCTACACAGCCGGGGACAGCGGCAGAAGTCAATGCTAAGCCCCAGCAGCTGTCAATAGCTTTTCAGTAAAGGGCTTTATAAGCCCTTCCCTGAAAAGAAATTAAAAGTAGTGCAAAAAGAAAAAAAAACTTACCTGTCTGCCGCTGCTCTGTCCCCTGCAGAGGAAATCGTGAATTCTCTATCGCAGCTGTCACACATAAATATAAGCCCTTCCCTGAAAATCAAGTAAAAGTGGTTTAAAAAAAACAAAAAAAAAGATACTCACCTTCCTTCAGCTGCTGGGCCACAGCCGCGTCTTCTCCTACTGTCCCCTGCACTGTGGTGCTGATCTATCAGCAGCCGGGGATTTAAAATCCCTGCCTGCTGAAAGAGCTGAATGTGATTGGCTGAGGTACTCAGGTAATCACAGGCAGCTCTCACCTGCCATTTATTACAGTGCCGAAGACCAAATGGCTAGATGCACCTGAGCCCTGACAGCGACAGAATGCTAAGTGTATATTTTTTTTTTTTATTATTACATCTAGGAATGATTTTCAGGGAAGGCCTTATATTTAAAGCCCTTCCCTGAAAATCACTGTGAGGCTTCCGGCATCCTATTCCTTTTAATGGGGCCGCCGGCAGCAGCGGCCCCATTGATGGACATAGGCACGCAGCTTTAGCATGTGCGTGAACATACAGGTTTGTGCGCACACACGCAAGTACAAACACACGCTCGTGTGAACGAGGCCTTAGGGGTACATATAATTTTTTATTGCTTTTAATTTCAATTTTTCTTGGAGACATGGTAAACCAAAATAGTGCAATTTGGACAATTTTATTTTAATAGACCAGACTTTTACAGACAAAGTAATGCCATATATGTTTATTTTGTACGTTAAAATTTGAAAAGGAAATTTTTATGATTTTTATTTTCTGCAATAGTTGAAAAAACTTCCACTTATTTTTACCTTATTTAAGAAATATATATTTTAAGGCCCCCACAATGGTCTTGATATAGCATTAGTGCATGATCACTTATACAGTATACTGCAATACAATAAACTTCAATACTAAAGTACTTCTGTAGATATTCTATTAAGCCTGTTTCCTGGATATATTAGGGATCCTTTCTCTATAGAGGGTGGCTGACTATTGTGGTCATTCAGGTCTTGCTATAGGTGTTATCATGTTGGTTTGATTCTCTGACTTTGGCTATCCCAGACTAAATTCCCATCTCTGCTCTGGCCTGTTATGTAGAATATGCTTCTGTCTTCCCTGACCTCTGGCCTAATCTACTGTGCTGAACCCGCTATTCATGACTTGATCTCTGGCTTGTCCCTCAAGTTAAAGTATGCTGCCTGCACTATCTGACTACACTCCATTTAACACTATCTGGTGCTGTGTTAAGACTTATATTAGCATAAGCTGCCAAAAGACAAGGACTACTTCTTGAATAGTGGCATGAGGACCCCACAGTAAAGCATATATCTCAATTTGTGGGGTTAAAGAGTTAAAGCTAGGGTACCTTAGGTCTCCCAAGGAAAAGATTATTATGTTGGAAATAAAAATAGTATTTCATGCTGTGAACAAGGACCCTGTTAGTCTGAAACATGTACGCATTGATTGCTGTGCCATGAAACCTCTTTTGTACGGATTGTATGATGGTATAACAAAACAAGCAGATTTTATGCAATATTGGATGCTAAACCAGTCTGTGGCTTGATGGTTCTACGTCCGCTCATCCTGACACTCTTTATATCAACATATGTTAAATATTGTTGTTTTTTATTTTATTTCATGGCGTTATGGCTCATAAGACATATCATAATGGTTGAAGTCCAAACATGTGGCTTTCTAAGCAGTTTTTTTCAGCTGAAGCTACGAGTAGATCTGAAACGTAAAAAGGAAAGGCTGATATTTCAACACTCTTTTGTATCTCCTTTTGTAAGTAGCTAAATACAAAAATGAGTCAAAAGCTGTAGAAAAAATAACTGTATGTGTGATTTTTCACCTTACTGCTTCTGTACCCAAGCATTTGCTTAAAAAAAGGTGAGCTCCGATTGGTTGATATAGGTAAAAAGTTTAAAGGGGTTGTCCCGAGGCAGCAAGTGGGTCTATACACTTCTGTATGGCCATAATAATGCACTTTGTAATATACATTGTGCATTAATTATGAGCCATACAGAAGTTATAAAAAGTTTTATACTTACCTGCTCCGTTGCTAGCGTCCTCGTCTCCATGGTGCCGACTAATTTTCGCCCTCCGATGGCCAAATTAGCCGCGCTTGCGCAGTCCGGGTCTTCTGTAGTCTTCTATGGAGCCGCTCGTGCCAGAGAGCGGCTCCGTGTAGCTCCGCCCCGTCACGTGCCGATTCCAGCCAATCAGGAGGCTGGAATCGGCAGTGGACCGCACAGAAGAGCTGCGGTCCACGAAGACAGAGGATCCCGGCGGCCATCTTCAGCGGTAAGTATTGAAGTCACCGGAGCGCGGGGATTAAGGTAAGCGCTCCGGTAAGCTTCCTTTACTTCCCTGCATCGGGTTGTCTCGCGCCGAACGGGGGGGGGGGGTTGAAAAAAAAAAAAACCCGTTTCGGCGCGGGACATCTCCTTTAATTATCACACATACATTAATGTACAAAACATAATGCAACAACAGTAAATGCCAAATTCATTGTCATATTAAAGCGGCACTCCGGATCCAGTTCTAAATTCTTTCCAAGGACTTAAGGGGGAAACTGATATGTCATCTATCCTCTGCCCATTGCTCCTTGGATCCTCCAGGCCAACTTTGCCTTGCATAATGGACACTGCATCCAGATTGAGGCATTTCAATGACTCTTTGATTGGCCAGTGCTGATCATATAAGCAGGTCTAGCCGAGGATCTAGGGACTGTAATGCAGAGGATGGAGAGCAGGTAACAGACAATAACTCCCCTCTATGGCCCCTGAACATAATTTTGTCCTTTTCTTGATAAAAGAGTTTATTGAGCATAACAATATTACATGTTATAGTCACTAATTACTTCCCAAGGACTCCAAAAGGAATTTTTCTGCTTAAATGGGATAAATCTGCTACCTAATTGGTGTTTTTTGCCTTCCGCTGGATCAACATTGGGGGGAAATAGGCTGAACTTGAAGGAAATATGTGTTTTTTTCAGCCTAACATACTATATTACTATTCAAACAAATAAAGTCCATGGCAGCATGGGTAGATGCAGATAAAACATTACTTTTATTCCCCCATTGTACAAAGCTGCAACGTTTCAATCTTAGGATAGATCTTTGTCAATGCTTCCTAAAATCGAAACGTTGCAGCTTTGTACAATGGGGGAATAAAAGTAATGTTTTATCTGCATCTCCCCATGCTGCCATGGACTTTATTTGTTTGAATTGCTTATTGTTGGGATCTTGATCCGGATCCCTATCTGTGGCGAGCATATTGACCGGTTCCTGCCTTTTTGGAATCTTGGTGAGTGCTGCTAGTGGTATTTAATGTACTATTATACTATATTACTATGTTAGAATCGCTGAAGATCAGATATCCACCCCCTCCTCCATCTTCTAAGCATTTACTGTTTTACTCTAGATGGATTTATAGTGACAAAAATTCATACAAAGTACAAAATGTAAGGTGGTTTTTAATAATTCTATGTAATAGTGCCTAATTGAATATTACTAATATAAAGTTGCCTGTACATGCAGCAGGTTTCTACTGCCAGATGCAGAGACATCACCACTGATTGCCTATGGTGCTTAGTCTTGTCATTGTTTCAATTGACAATACCAGGTTCTGACAAGCAATCAGCAGTGATCTATCGACGTTTTGTGACAGAGAAACAAAATAAAAATTGGCATGAGTAAGTATTCTGCATTTAAATGGACACATGCGGCAAGTCTACATAGGTAACAACCTATTCTAGGAATGGGTACCTCTTGTAAGAGTATGGAACATGCAGATACATGTCATCTTTAGTTCCCTGTTACAAGAGATGATGTAGAGTGAATGCAAGAATGAGGAGGAACATGTGATAGTTGAAGCAAGCACTTTCAAAACATAATTAGGCAGCTTGCCTGAAAGTATTACATTTATAAGCATAAAATATATGATTTGTAGCACTAAGAAGAGGCTCATACTCTTCACAGCACTGATGTGAGACTCTAAGTTTGGGCTTTGAAATCCTGACCCAGAGCTCCTCATCCGTCTGATGTGCAAGTAAAGAGAATGAAGTAACAGGCAGATTGTGATGCAGAATATTAGAAATGGAGGACAGGAGCCTACAAGGAACATCAGGAGCCATTTTGACAAGTTAGTAACTGTTATATTATTGTATATAGTCATATTTTGTGATGAATTGATTGTTAAATTCTGTGGCTCCTGGTTGAAACCATGAAAAACAAATGGAAGACTAGAAGATGCTGAAAGGAGCAGAGAAGCCAAGAGGAACCAAAAGACGACTGTGGAGATCTTCATCTTCAAGAAAATCCAAAACTTACAGTTGTAGCTTGTAATCTTCACACAGTAAAAGACACAGAGGACGGTGGCAAACCAGAAATTAGTGAAGAGAAGAAATATGTTCAATACTCTTATTGTTACCACAATGACTTTGTCTAGTAGAGCCCATGGGTAGTAAGAAAAAATGTAAATGAACAAAACGCTGAGAAGATGCAAACATCTGGATAATGACAAACAGATCAGAATCTTATAAATAGTCTGAAGAGATCTCTGAGTTTTCCATTTCAGGAAGATAGCAGCCAAAATAGTCATATTTACCATGATGCCAGCTATGCACTCCATATACAGCACAGCTGTAAATATGTAGTCAAGATAATTCATCATATCAACGATGATCCTAATTTTCTCCGCGATCAATATCTGGTATGAAGTCTTATTTCTCCGCAGTCTGATAAGCTTTGTGTGAGGATCGGGTTCTCTTGGCTTCTGTATTGGGATGTTGTACCTATGTCTCATGTAAATAGTTAGAACATGTTTGCTTTCTATGCAAATCTCTTGTCTGCTTAGATGTCTGGGGATATTGTGATAGAAAAAATAACCAGTTATGTAATCATAGTCAGAGGGAAACAGAGAATAGGGCAGATCTGGTCTGATATCTAAAAGAGGAGGAAATAAAATTATGTTTGATGAATTATTGCTCCTCAACAATATGATAAATACTCTGAATCAAAAAAAGAAGAAAATAGATTTTATGGAAATATAAAAAATTAAAAGTACTTCAAATAATCACCATTTAGTATAGTTATAGTTAATGATTAGAGATGAGCGAGCACCAAAATGCTCGGGTGCTCGTTACTCGGGACGAACTTTTTGCGATGCTCGAGGGTTCGTTTCGAGTAACGAACCCCATTGAAGTCAATGGGCGACCCGAGCATTTTTGTATTTCGCCGATACTCGCTAAGGTTTCCTTGTGTGAAAATCTGGGCAATTCAAGAAAGTGATGGGAACGACACAGCAACGGATAGGGCAGGCGAGGGGCTACATGTTGGGCTGCATCTCAAGTTCCCAAGTCCCACTATTAAGCCACAATAGCGGCAAGAGTGGGGCCCCCCCCTCCCAACAACTTTTACTTCTGAAAAGCCCTCATTAGCATGGTATACCTTAGCTAAGCACCACACTACCTCCAACAAAGCACAATCACTGCCTGCATGACACTCCACTGCCACTTCTCCTGGGTTACATGCTGCCCAACCGCCCCCCCCTCCCCCCCACAGCGCACACCAAAGTGTCCCTGCGCAGCCTTCAGCTGCCCTCATGCCACACCACCCTCATGTCTATTTAGAAGTGCGTCTGCCATGAGGAGGAACCGCAGGCACACACTGCAGAGGGTTGGCACGGCTAGGCAGCGACCCTCTTTAAAAGGGGCGGGGCGATAGCCCACAATGCTGTACAGAAGCAATGAGAAATAGAATCCTGTGCCACCGCCATCAGGAGCTGCACACGTGGGCATAGCAATGGGGAACCTATGTGCCACACACTATTCATTCTGTCAAGGTGTCTCTGCATGCCCCAGTCAGACCGGGCTTTTTAATTCATAGACACAGGCAGGTACAACTCCCTATCGTGAAGTCCCTGTCGACCGACAGCATGGGTGGCTCCCTGGAACCCACCGGCGATACACAAAAATATCCCATTGCATTGCCCAACACAGCTGAGGTAGTAATGTCGTGCTTAATGCAGGTGGGCTTCGGCCCACACTGCATGCCCCAGTCAGACTGGGGTTCTTTACAAGTGGAAACAGATGCATTTATAATTCCCTGTGGACCCACAGCATGGGTGGCTCCCTGGAACCCACCGGCGGTACATAGAAATATCCGATTGCAGTGCCCAACACAGCTGAGGTAGTAATGTTGTGCTTAATGCAGGTGGGCTTCGGCCCACACTGCATGCCCCAGTCAGACTGGGGTTCTTTACAAGTGGAAACAGATGCATTTATAATTCCCTGTGGATCCACAGCATGGGTGGGTGCCAGGAAGCCACCGGCGGTACATAAATATATCCCATTGCATTGCCCATCACAGCTGAGGTAATGTCATGTTTAATGCAAGTGGGCTTCGGCCCACACTGCATGCCCCAGTCAGACTGGGGCTCTTTAGAAGTGGACACATGTAGTTACAAGTCCGTGTGGACCCACGGCATGGGTGGCTCCCTGGAACCCATCGGCGGTACATAAATATATCCCATTGCAGTGCCCAACACAGCTGATGTAATGTCAGCTGTAATGCAGGTGGGCAAAAAATTAATTGGATTACAGTGTAGGCGAGGGCCCACAAAAATTGGTGTACCAACAGTACTAATGTACCTCAGAAAAATTGCCCATGCCCAACCAAGATGGCAGGTGAAACCTATTAATCGCTTTGGTTAATGTGGCTTAAGTGGTAACTAGGCCTGGAGGCAGCCCAGTTTAACGAAAAATTGGTTCAAGTTAAACTTTCAACGCTTTAAGAGCATTGAAACGTATAAAAATTGTTTAGAAAAATTATATGAGTGAGCCTTGTGGCCCTAAGAAAAATTGCCCGTTCGGCGTGATTACGTGAGGTTTCAGGAGGAGGAGCAGGAGGAGGAGGAGGAGGAATATTATACACAGATTGATGAAGCAGAAATGTCCCCGTTTTGGATGGTGAGAGAGAACGATGCTTCCATCCGCGGGTGCATAATACGTATTGCTTAGGTATCGCTGCTGTCCGCTGGTGCAGAAGAGAAGTCTGGGGAAATCCAGGCTTTGTTCATCTTGATGAGTGTAAGCCTGTCGGCACTGTCGGTTGACAGGTGGGTACGCTTATCCGTGATGATTCCCCCAGCCACACTAAACACACTCTCTGACAAGACGCTAGCCGCAGGACAAGCAAGCACCTCCAGGGCATACAGCGCGAGTTCAGGCCACGTGTCCAGCTTCGACACCCAGTAGTTGTAGGGGGCAGAGGCGTCACCGAGGACGGTCATGCGATCGGCTACGTACTCCCTCACCATCCTTTTACAGTGCTCCCGCCGACTCAGCCGTGACTGGGGAGCGGTGACACAGTCTTGCTGGGGAGCCATAAAGCTGGCAAAGGCCTTGGAGAATGTTCCCCTGCCTGCGCTGTACATGCTGCCTGATCTCTGCGCCTCCCCTGCTACCTGGCCCTCGGAACTGCCCTTCTGCCACTAGCGCTGTCAGATGGGAAGTTTACCATCAGTTTGTCCACCAGCGCCCTGTGGTATAGCATTATTCTCGAACCCCTTTCCTCTTCGGGAATGAGAGTGCAAAGGCTCTCCTTATACCGTGGATCGAGCAGTGTGTACACCCAGTAATCCGTAGTGGCCAGAATGCGTGTAACGCGAGGGTCACGAGAAAGGCATCCTAACATGAAGTCAGCCATGTGTGCCAGGGTACCTGTACGCAACACATGGCTGTCCTCACTAGGAAGATCACTTTCAGGATCCTCCTCCTCCTCCTCCTCCTCCTCCTCAGGCCATACACGCTGAAATGATGACAGGCAAGCAGCATGGGTACCGTCAGCAGTGGGCCAAGCTGTCTCTTCCCCCTCCTCCTCATCCTCCTCATGCTCCTCCTCCTCCTCCTGAACGCGCTGAGATATAGACAGGCGGGTGCTCTGACTATCCAGCGACATACTGTCTTCCCCCGGCTCTGTTTCCGAGCGCAAAGCGTCTGCCTTTATGCTTTGCAGGGGACTTCTCAAGATGCATAGCAGAGGAATGGTGACGCTAATGATTGCAGCATCGCCGCTCACCACCTGGGTAGACTCCTCAAATTTTCCAAGGACCTGGCAGATGGCTGCCAACCAGGGCCACTCTTCTGAAAATAATTGAGGAGGCTGACTCACACTGCGCCGCGCAAGTTGGAGTTGGTATTCCACTATAGCTCTACGCTGCTCATAGAGTCTGGCCAACATGTGGAGCATAGAGTTCCACTGTGTGGGCACGTCGCACAGCAGTCGGTGGACTGGCAGATTCAACCGATGTTGCAGTGTCCGCAGGGTGGCAGCGTGCGTGTGGGATTTGCGGAAATGTGCGCAGAGCTGGCGCACCTTTCCGAACAGGTATGACAAGTGGGGGTCGCTTTTCAGAAAGCGCTGAACCACCAAATTAAACACATGGGCCAGGCATGGCACGTGCGTGAGGCTGCCGAGCTGCAGAGCCGCCACCAGCTTACGGCCGTTGTCACACACGACCATGCCCGGTTGGAGGCTCAGTGGCGCAAGCCAGCGGTCGGTTTGCTCTGTCAGAACCTGCAGCAGTTCGTGGGCCGTGTGCCTCTTCTCTCCTAAGCTGAGTAGTTTCAGCAAGGCCTGCTGACGCTTGCCCACCGCTGTGCTGCCACGCCGCGTGACACAGACTGCTGGCGACGTGCTGCTGACACATCTTGATTGCGAGACAGAGGTTGCATTGGAGGAGGAGGAGGAGGAAGGTGCTTTAGTGGAGGAAGCATACACCGCCGCAGATACCACCACCGAGCTGTGGCTCACAATTCTGGGGGTGGGTAGGACGTGAGCGGTCCCAGGCTCTGACTCTGTCCCAGCTCCCACTAAATTCACCCAATGTGCCGTCAGGGAGATATAGTGGCCCTGCCCGCCTGTGCTTGTCCACGTGTCTGTTGTTAAGTGGACCTTGGCATTAACCGCGTTGGTGAGGGCGCGTACAATGTTGCGGGAGACGTGGTCGTGCAGGCCTGGGACGGCACATCGGGAAAAGTAGTGGCGACTGGGAACCGAGTAGCGCGGGGCCGCCGCCGCCATCATGCTTTTGAAAGCCTCCGTTTCCACAAGCCTATACGGCAGCATCTCTAGGCTGATCAATTTTGCAATGTGCACGTTTAACGCTTGAGCGTGCGGGTGCGTGGCGTCGTACTTGCGCTTGCGCTCAAACTGTGGCGCTAGCGACGTCTGGACGCTACGCTGAGAGACATTGCTGGATGGGGCCGAGGACAGCGGAGGTGAGGGTGTGGGTGCAGGCCAGGAGACGGTAGTGCCTGTGTCCTCAGAGGGGGGTTGGATCTCAGTGGCAGGTTGGGGCACAGGGGGAGAGGCAGTGGTGCAAGCCGGAGGCGGTGAACGGGCATCGTCCCACCTTGTGGGGTGCTTGGCCATCATATGCCTGCGCATGCTGTTGGTGGTGCCTCCTCAGCTGATCTTGGCGCGACAAAGGTTGCACACCACTGTTCGTCGGTCGTCAGGCGTCTCTGTGAAAAACTGCCACACCGTAGAGCACCTTGACCTCTGCAGGGTGGCATGGCGTGAGGGGGCGCTTTGGGAAACAGTTGGTGGATTATTCGGTCTGGCCCTGCCTCTACCCCTGGCCACCACACTGGCTCGGCCTGTGCCCACACCCTGACTTGGGCCTCCGCGTCCTCGCCCGCGTCCACGTCCTATAGGCCTACCCCTACCCCTCAGCATGGTGTATTACCAGTGATTTGATTTCCCAGGCAGGAAAGAAAGTGGCGCAAGCCTGCAGCCAAAATACAATTTTTTCCCTTGTTTTTCAAAGGACAAGCCACACTGCGTGTATTCAATGAATACTACTAAGTTTAATAACTGTGTTGCGGCCCTGCAAAACTGTCACAGAACTTTACTGTTGCAGAGTTACTAACTGTGGCAGAGCAGGTATTTCCCAGGCAGGAAAGAAATTGGCGCAAGGCTGCACTCAACCGTAGCTGGTTGCGTCTGATTTTTTCTGAACGTTCAGCGCACAGCACACACGTACACAGAGCCCTGAGTACTGTAAGAGGCAGGCCAAATAGAATTTTGTCCCTGCTTTTTACAAGGAACACCCACACTGCGTGTATTCAATGAATACTAAGTTTAATAACTGTGTTGTGGCCCTGCCAATTTGTCCCAGAACTGCAGTGGTGCAAAGTAATTCGCTACCTACAGCAGATCAGGGATTTCCCATGCAGGAAAAAAATTGCCGCACGCCTGCGGTAAAACGTAGCTGACTGCGTCTGATTTTTTCTGAACGTTCAGCGCACAGCACACACGTACACAGAGCCCTGAGTACTGTAAGAGGCAGGCCAAATAGAATTTTTTCCCTGCTTTTTACAAGGAACACCCACACTGCGTGTATTCAATGAATAATGTATGTCTTCTGGCCCTGCCTACACAATTCTATCCCTGTAGTATTAATGCCGGGTGCAATGCTCTGCACAGCCGGTTTTGAGAAAAAAAAAAATGCAACACTGCTAACAGCAGCCTGGACAGTACTGCACACAGATAGATGTGGCCCTAGAAAGGACCGTTGGGGTTCTTGAAGCCTACACTAACTCCTAACACTCTCCCTGCCTAACCCCCACTTCTGTCCCTATTGCAGGGCGCAATGCTCTGCAGATCCAATTTTGGAGAAAAAAAAAAAAATACTGTGCTAACACAGTACGGCACACTAGTAGATGTGGCCCTAAGAAGGGCCGTTGGGGTTCTTGAAGCCTACACTAACTCCTAACGCTCTCCCTACAGCAGCTCCAGCACGATAGTACTTTCCCTCAGCTAAGTCACAAGGCATGTGTGGCGAGCCGCGGGAGGGGCCGATTTTTATACTCCGGTGACATCTGATCGCCCCAGCCACTCACAGCAGGGGGGTGGTATAGGGCTTGAACGTCACAGGGGGAAGTTGTAATGCCTTCCCTGTCTTTCAATTGGCCAGAAAAGCGCGCTAACGTCTCAGAGAGGAAACTGAAAGTAACCGGAACACCGCGTGGTACTCGTTACGAGTAACGAGCATCCCGAACACCCTAATATTCGCACGAATATCAAGCTCGGACGAGTACGTTCGCTCATCTCTATTAATGATTTCTCACAATTAGTGATGAGCGAGGGCACTCGTCCGAGCTTGATACTCGTTCAAGTATTAATGTCCTCAAGATACTCGTTACTCAAGACGAACACCACACAGTACTCAAGTCAATTTCATTTCTCTTCCCTGTATGTTTAGAACCATTTTCTAGCCAATAGACATGCGGGGAAGGCATTACCACTTCCTGCTTTACCGTGCCAGCCCTCTGCACGTCTACAGCAGTGAGTGGCTGGCGGGATCAGTTGACCGCCGAGTACTTAAACTGGTCCTGCTTGCGGCCCGCCTTACACACATGCTGGCAGAGTTTAGGGAAAGTGGTGCTGCTGATATAGGGAAAGTGTTAGAGTGGGGATCCTCTCTTCAAGAACCCCAACAGTACTTCTTAGGGCTACTCCTCATTGTGTGTATTACTGTTGTGGCTGGCTGGGAGCAGTAGTGCACCAATTTCTTTTTTTTAAAGTATCTAGGCCTGTGCAGAGCATTTCAGCTATACCATTTTCTGTGTGCAGTGCATTAGACAGATTTCTCATTTTTAAACAATACACTAATATTTCCTGGGCCACTGCAGAGCATTTCAGCTATACCATTCTATGTGTGCAGTTCATTAGGCAGAGATCTCATTGCTAAACACAATGCTAATATTCCCTGGGCCACTGCAGAGCATTTCAGCTATACCGTTCTATGTGTGCAGTGCATTAGCAGAGGTCTCATCGCTAAATAGTACGCTAATATTTCCTGGGCCCCTGCAGAGCATTTCACAGCTAGCGTTCCCAGTATGCAGTGCATTCGGCAGAGTTCTCATCGCTAAATAGTACGCTAATATTCCCTGGACCACTGCAGTGCATTTTAGCTATACCGTTCTTTGTGTGCAGTGCATTAGGCAGAGGTCTCATCACTAAATAGTATGCTAATATTTCCTGTGCCACTACAGACCATTTCAGGTATACAGTTCTATTTGTGCAGTGCATTCGGCAGAGGTCTCATCGCTAAATAGTATGCTAATATTTCATGGGCCACTGCAAAGCATTTCACAGCTAGCGTTCCCTGTGTGCAAAGCATTAGGCAGAGTTCTCATCGCTAAACACTACGCTAATTTTTCCTAGGCCCCTGCAGAGCATTTCACAGCTACCGTTCCGAATGAGCAGTACATTCGGCAGCATTCTCATTGCTAATCACTATGCTAATATTCCCTGGGCCCCTGCAGAGCATTTCACAGCTACCATTCCCTTTGTGAAGTAGCCGCAGTTATTAGCACTATCCACTGGCTTTATAGCTTTCTCCCCTTGTGCAGAGTATCTCCCAATACCCTTTCCTTGGGTGCGGTGAAGTAGCCACAGTTATTAGCACTATCCACTGGCTTTCTAGTTTTCCCCCACTCCATACAGCCTCTCTTACTTACAAGTCTCTGTGAGTGGTAAATGACCCCAAGGTATCAGCGCAAGACAGCAGTTTAATTTTTTCTGGTCACAGCATAGAGCCTCCGGTATCTACAAGTCTCTGTGTGTGGTAAATTAAGCCACAATTCTCAGTGCTATACTGTGGGGTAATTTATTTGGGCCTTTCTATATCCTTAATTCGGCATGATGAGGAGTGGGGTAAGGGTCAAGGACGCGGGTGTCCAAGTGAGGGTGTGGGCACAGGCCAAGGTCCTGGGCGGGGTGAATCACAGCCGGCTGCTGAGGAATTAGGAGAGCGCCAAGTTCCTATGCTCCCCAGCTTCATATCACAATTTGCGGGTCCGCGTGGTAGACCTTTATTACAAGCAGAGCAGTGCGAGCAGGTCCTGTCGTGGGTGGCAAATAACGCGTCCAGCAATGTATCGAACACCCAGTCTTCTACGCAGTCTACTACTTCCGGCCTAGGGACTGTATCTTTGAATCCTCTGGCTGCTCCTCCTTCCTCCTAGCCTCCTCACTCCATGAAAATGACAGATTCTAAGCCGGCAGACTCCCAGGAACTGTTCTCGGGTCCCTGCCCTGAGTGGGAAAAAAACTGTTCCTCTCTCACCTGAGGAGTTTGTCGTGACCGATGCCTAACATTTGGAAAGTTCCCAGAGTCTGGGTGATGAGGCTGGGTACTTCCGGCAACTGTCTCAAGAGATTTTTTTGGATGAGGATGATGAGACAAACTTATTTGTCAGTGAGGTAGTAGTAAGGGAAGTAAGTCTGAGGGAGAAGCGCACAGAGGATTCGGAGGAAGAGCTGCTGGACGATGAGGTGACTGACCCCACCTGGCTTGCTAAGCCTACTGAGGACAGGGCTTCAGAGGGGAAGACAAGTGCAGCAGCAGGACAGATCGGAAGAGACAGTGGGATGGCCAGGGGGAGAGGCAGGGCCAGAGCAAGGAATTCCTCAACTGTTTCCCAAAGCACCCCCTTGCGGCAAGCCTCCGTGCAGAGGGCTAGGTATTCAAAGGTGTGGATGTTTTTTTAGTGAGAGCACGGACGACCGACGAACAGTGGTGTGAAACCTGTGCCGCACCAAGATCAGCCGGGAAGCCACCACTTCCAGCCTTGGCCAACAAGGTGGGATGAAGGCCATTGACCACCTCTGGGTCACACCACTGCCTCTTCCCCTGTGCCACAACCTGCCACACAGATCCAATCCCCCTCCCAGAATGCAGGCACTTTTGCCTCCCGGCCTGCAGCCACACAACTCCACCTCCACGGGCCTCCACTCCATCCAGCAATGCTCAGCTGTCGCTAACACAAGCATTGGAGCGAAAGCGCAAATACGCCGCCACCCACCTGCATGCACAAGCTTTAAACGTGCGCATTGAAAAATGATTAAGCAGCCTGGAGATGCTGTCGTACAGGCTTGTGGAAACGGAGGCTTTCAAAAACGTGATGGCGGTGGTGGTCCGCGCTACTCGGTCCCCAGTCGCCACTATTTTTCCGGTGTGCCGTCTCCCCCTACACCAGCACGTCTCCCGCAACGTTAACCATGCCCTCACCAACACAGTTACTGGGAAGGTCCACTTAACGATGGACACTTGGACAAGTGCTGCTGGGCAGGGACACTATATCTCCCTGACGGCACATTGGGTGACATTGGTTTAGGCTGGGACCGAGTCAGAGCCTGGGATGGCTCACGTGCTACCCAGACCAAGAATAGCGGGTCCTACCTCGGTGCTGATATCTGCAGCCTATTATGCCATCGCCTCCAAACCCCTCCTCCTCCGCCACCTCCAACTCTCAATTTAGAAGCGTCGCCAGCAATTGGTAATGCGCTGCACGGCAGCACAGTGGTGGGCAAGCGTCAGAAAGCCGTGCTGATACTAATCAGCTTAGGTGACAAGAGGCACATGGCCCCGAGCTGTTACAGGGTCTGACAGAGCAAACCAACCTCTGGCTTTCGCCGCTGATTCTGAACGGCCGTAATCTGGTGGTGGCTCTATACTGTGGGTGCACAATGATTTCCCATAACGGTGTTCAGCTGTCTGGCACAAATACACAGAATGACTTGGGCAGAAGTGTGGGCCGAGGCTGAGGTCCTGGGCTGGGTGAAACTCTGCCATGTTTGGGCACTCTCATTTCTTCATGTGTAATACTGTCTTTTAGTTTCATGGGCTTGCCTATGCTGTGGGTGCACAAAGGTTTCCCATAGTGGTGTTCAGCTATCTGACACATACACCGAATGAATTGTGTGGGGACACATGGAATTCCCCTAGCTATGTAACTCATGGCACCAGGTGGAGGCTTGGACCGAGCATGGCCCTGGGCCTACTCGCGTGCTTCCCACACTGTGTATTGCATGTCCTTCCTCGGTCATGGCTTCTCAGGCTTATTATGCCACCTCCTCCTTCTCCTGCTCCTTGGGGTCTGGGGATCAGCGCTGGTTGGCATGTATTATATCTCGTGTTACAAATCACCACAGTTATCCGAGATGCTGGATTGGAGCGGTCACAGTAAGGGTAACTGATTTAATGAGACTTTCACAGGGTCACTGTATACCTGTGGTGGTTACTTTTGCAACAACTCCTGCTTCAAACCAATCTCTGGTGTTAGTATGTGCTGCTGCATTGTGGAGATGTGTAGACGTGCTGACAACTGAGTCCCCTTTATGCCCTCGTTTGTGGCTCCTTACAATTTTGTGACGGAGGTGGCACGGGATTGGAATTATGATCGTACGTCAATTTATCATCAATTCTCATCAGCATTGTGGGCTATCGCCCACATTTTCAAATAGGGTCACTGCCTGGTCCTGCCAACCCTCTGCAGTGTGTGCCTCCAGTTCCTCCTCATCCAAGATGCACTTATAAATTGACATGTAGTAAACAAAATAGATCAGCAGCACTCAAACTGGCCCCAACTGAACAAGTCAAGGTGGGGACGGAGAGAAAATTGCGTCAAAAAAGCGACAAAAACATGCAGAGCCACCAAATAGGTTGTGGATCTTCAACCAAGGAATGGATAATTATGTAGGTAAAGAAGGCGGCATTTTGGTGCTCGCTCATCTCCGCTCACAATGTTTTTAGCTACTGTAAGATGCGTCTGTATGAAAATACTCTTTTTTAATACTTCATCCAAAAGAAGGCTTAAAAATGTATACTGCACCTCACAAACTGTTACTATGCTACAAAAATCTAAGATCTTTTTTGAGTGGGCACAGCAAAGCTTTTAGAAAAATGCAACATAATTATTGCACACAACTGCCTTCAAACAACTTTGTATCAAACAGTGAATAGAAGCAAAAGTTACTGGCAAATTCAAATTTGTGACTAAAATGTGTGTTAGAACTGATTTCTTAGGGGGTTGATGTAAATGCTGCGAAGTACTGTACCATAATGTGTGGACTGAGTTATAGTACTGTGCAAAAGTTTTAGGCAGTTGGGGAAAAAATAGAAGAAATGTTCGTAATTTTTTTTTGTCTGTGAATGAGCAAAAGAATCATCAAAAAAGAATCATCAAATGAATATTTGGTGTGACCACTGTCTGCTTTTAAAACAGCATCAATTCTTCTAAATATACAGTACATGCACACAGTTAGGGATTTTGTATGATTATAAGCAGATGTATGATTAACCAATGATACCAATTATGTGTTAATGATTATCATTTTCATTTGTAGGTCGAAACACAGTCGTTAACTAAAACAGAAACAGCTGTGTAGGTGGCTTAAAATTGAATGAGGAACAGTCAAACTCTGCTACAAAGTTGAGGTTGTGGCAGACAGTTTCATGTCACAGGTACACCATGTCAAGACTGAACACAGCAACAGGACACAAGGCTATACTTCATCAGCAAGATCCCTTCCAGGCAAAGATTTCAAATCAGACAGGAGATGTGCTGTTCAAGCTCTTTTGAAGATGTACAAAGTAACAGATAACAGGACCGTAGACACAGGGGTTGGCCAAGGACACTTCATGCATACTTTGCTTTGAATTTAAAAGTTGGCCACCAATGCCATCAGCTTAGAATTGGCAGAATCTAGTTATAGAGAGATCTCCTGTCTATATGACAAAGTCATAGACCTTGAAGATAGGTAACAAAGATACAAATTTCAGTTCTGTGGTATTCTGGAATCTGTATCCCCTGCCTTCTTTTCTCAATACGTCAAGTTGCACATTCCTGTTGATCAGGCTGCACCTCCTTAAACAAGTAGGCACCCACCTTGGATTATGCAAGAAGTGTCCTCTACTGGCAAGAATGGTCATCATACCTAAAAGAGAAGTACCTAAATAGCAACATTATACTTTTGTATTTTTCAAATCTTTTCTTACTTTAATACTTTGTTTGCATTATGGAGCTAGTCATGATGTTTGGATATGTAAATATTCCCAAAATATTATTTCCCTTTTATGCAATGGACACTGGATGAAGGCTGTAATATTGCTTTTCAGTTTGTTCATTTGTCCTCCTTTTACTTTTGTTTTTCTTACATTAATGAGAGGTCTTTCATTATACTACATGTCCACCACTTTCTGTCAGCACAGTTTTTTTTTGTTTATTTATACATCATATTTATTACTATTTTTTGGTAAATGTTAAGTCCACTAAAACACAGTTTGCTATGGTGCAAGGTCTTCAAGTTACACGCTGATGTATTCTTTGTCCAAGAAATGCATTTTGTAAAAGATAAACATCCTACATGCTCTAATCCTAGAGTCTCTCTCTTTTTTTTTTTTGTTTCAAACCCGGTATTGATTGCAATCAGTAATTCTGAATCATTTTCTCAGCAGGGTTTATATGTAGATCCTTTAGGTCATTTAATAATTATTTCCTCTGAGAATATTAATGTCCCATTCACTTTATTGAATGTATATTTCGCATAAAAGCGGTAAACTATTTTTTTTTTACATTTTGAAAGAAACTGCTAAGATATGAAAGGACACTTTAATAATTGGGGTGATTTCAACTCAGTTAGGGATCTGATTCTGGATTCCACTTTGGTTCTAGATTACCATCCCCTATAGTCCCACTTTTTGTAGAGAGAAACTGTATGATGTTTGGCATTGTCTTCATGGCTCTGAGAGAGACTATGCCTTTTTATATTTGCCTAATTCTTACTATTAAATAATTGATTAGTTTCTCTTGGATTCCAGAAAATTGAGAAAGGCTCTACAGACCAAGATCGGAACCATCACCTGGTCGCATCATGCCCCAATGTCTTTATTTGCCTTACTTCCCTTTGAAATTAATGAATATATTCTTTCACACCCAGAACATGAATCTAATTTGAAAACCGAATTAGAAATGTTCTTCACTATTAACTCTCAGTTAGTTTCTAGCATCTTCTTAGTATGAAATGCCCACAAAGCCTATATGGGAGGTTTTACTGTTCTAGGGCCAAAAAAAAGAAAGAGGAAGAATTAACTTCCTTGACTACTCTCTCGTGGATGACCTTTGGGGGTCTACGGAAAGATCACTGTGAATGTTTGCACCCTTCCAAATTAATCACAAATGATTTGTGCGCACAAGAAGATATCACACTGACACAAGTTCAGCATATGAAAACGTCCTCATTTCTGCTTTATTTGTGGGCGCGTAGCCTCTTTTATAGAGCTTAACATATCTGCCCATTTTGGGCATGCCAAAGATTGCATAGATAAAACGTATTGATTGATTATTGGATAAGCTTCTTGAGATTCTTCCTTCATCTGGTCATCTGTTATTCTTGGCGTTGCCCGTCACATTGCATCAGTCAGGAGGGGGCAAGATGAGATGAGCGAGTTGTCTTAGGTACCACGTGTTGATGATCCGGTATGATTGGAGGCTATGACTTGGATTATTAGCATAAATTTCCTGTAAACTGCTTGTGCTGATTATTGTAATTGCTAAAAAGCGGTAATGTTAAAAACTGCGGTTTCGTGTGCCTGACTTGCTTCAGCTAAAGTCTGCTAGGAATCAGGAAATAGAGGATTTCACTATAGGCTTGCTCCTGCTAAAGTCTGCTAGCAATCGGGAAACAGAGTGTTCCACTAAATGCCAGCTTCTGCTAAAGTCTGCTAGGAATAGGGAAACAGAGAGTTTCATTGTACATATGAGGAAGTGGATATGTAAGATATAAAAAAATATATGTGTGTAAGCAAACACAAGATGGAAAAATACTGTCATAGGTATACAGAAGATAAAGAATGTATAGTATGTTAAAGGATATATGAGTAAGACTGTCCACTACAGGTCCACTGTCCATTACATATGAAAGTGTATGTTCACTGTCACCGAAATATAGATATTGCGTATATCCTCTACAACTCAAATTAATATTATTGGCTTCCTAAATAATGCTAGTCCCACACCTCAAAGAAAAGAAAAGATATTTAGGCAGCAGACCAAGCTTCAGAGTCTTCTGGCAGTAAAACATGATATTGTTTTACAATAAATTAAAATGCAAATTTACACAGCACTTTTGGCAAACCAACTTAAAAGTCTTAAATCTAAAGAAATTACTTATCCCCAAGAAATTGGTAATGTATTTGCCTACTATTAATCCTCTCTTTATAATCTATACGAAGATACAAATACTCATCAACCCTAACTGAAAGAAATTTCAATATTTTTCCAGAACATTAATTTCCCATGCCTTTTACTTGACTAATTAGCATTTCTTTCCACACTAATCTCTAGGTCTGAAGTTCTAAAAGCCATCAAAATGTTAAAAACTTTAAATCTCTGGGCCCAGATGACTTATCTAATGGTTATTATAAAAATAATCTTCCCCTCTAGCCCCCTATGTGGTGATGGTGTTTAATCACACAATGGTTAACGGTTCCTTTTCCTCCAAAATGTTAAAGTCCTTTTTCTCCCTTTACCCAAAAATACAAAAGAAACTACTTTCCCAACTTATTTTCATCCTATTTAGTAAAAATCTATACTAACATCGTCAGCATCCAACTCTTTTCTACTCTTCCACAGTTTATTACTGCAGATAACAGAGACAGGATCCTGTTGGAACCTGACAGCTCCCGAATCTCATTAAGATTGCTGAACTTGGTTTTATGTTTTTTTTTTTTTTGCCCTAAATGCTGAAAAGGCATTTGAATGGATTTCACTGGGGTTATTTAGAGGCTACCTTAGGGTAATTTATTTTCTCTTGTCCCATTTAATCTGTGATTTTGTCATTATATTTGGCACCATCAGGTTTTTCATCTGTGTGTATTTCCCCTTTATTTCCAATTTCTAATGGTACTCGACAGGGCTGTTTTCTCTCACCCCTTATTTTTGCCTTTCTTATGGAACCTCTAACTGAACAGATTAGAATATTAACATCAAATAAATTAAATTAGAACATCTGAAACGCAAAATAAGACTTTATGCAAATTATGTTATCTTAGCTTTAACATACCCTGTCTTCTCTTTAATCCCTTAGTGATGAAGCCTGTTTGTGCCTTAGTGACGGGGCCGAATTTTAGAAATCTGACATGTGTCACTTAACATATAACTCCGTAAAGGCTTTTGCATATCCAAGTGATTCTGACATTGTTTTTTTGCCACATACTGTACTTCATTTAGGTGGTAAAAATAGACCCATAGAATTTGTGTATATTTATTAAAAGTGCCAATATTGGGAAAATTTTGAAAAAATTGTCATTTTTTCACATTTTCAGCTGTAATATCTCAAATATATGCTAACTAGAGATGAGCAAGCACCAAAATGCTCCGGTGCTCGTTACTCGGGACGAAATTATCGCGATGCTCGAGGGTTCGTTTCGAATAACGAACCCCATTGAAGTCAATGGGCGACCCGAGCATTTTTGTATATCGCCGATGCTCGCTAAGGTTTTCATTTGTGAAAATCTGGGCAATTCAAGAAAGTGATGGGAACGACACAGCAACGGATAGGGCAGGCGAGGGGCTACATGTTGGGCTGCATCTCAAGTTCCCAGGTCCCACTATTAAGCCACAATAGCGGCAAGAGTGCCCCCCCCCCTCCCAACAATTTTTACTTCTGAAAAGCCCTCATTAGCAATGCATACCTTAGCTAAGCACCACACTACCTCCAACAAAGCACAATCACTGCCTGCATGACACTCCACTGCCACTTCTCCTGGGTTACATGCTGACCAACGACCCCCCCCCCCCCCCCCCCCCGCACGACCCAGTGTCCACAGCGCACACCAAACTGTCCCTGCCCAGCCTTCAGCTGCCCTCATGCCACGCCACACTCATGTCTATTTATAAGTGCATCTGCCATGAGGAGGAACCGCAGGCACACACTGCAGGGGGTTGGCACGGCTAGGCAGCAACCCTCTTTAAAAGGGGCGGGGCGATAGCCCACAATGCTGTACAGAAGCAATGAGAAATCCAATCCTGTGCCACCTCCATCTGGAGCTGCACACGTGGGCATAGCAATGGGGAACCTATGTGCCACACACTATTCATTCTGTCAAGGTGTCTGCATGCCCCAGTCAGACCGCGTTTTTTTATAAATAGTCACAGGCAGGTACAACTCCGCAATGGGAATTCCGTGTGCACCCACGGCATGGGTGGCTCCCTGGAACCCACCGGCGGTACATAAATATATCCCATTGCATTGCCCATCACAGCTGAGGTAATGTCGTGCTTAATGCAGGTGGGCTTCGCCCCACACTGCATACCCCAGTCAGACTGATGTTCTTTAGAAGTGGACACATGCAGTTACAACTCCGTGTGGACCGACAGCATGGGTGGGTGCCAGGAAGCTACCGACGGTACATAAATATATCCCATTGCAGTGCCCAACACAGCTGATTAGAGATGAGCGAGCGTACTCGGAAAAGCACTACTCGCTCGAGTAATTTGCTTTATCCGAGTATCGCTGTGCTCGTCCCTGAAGATTCGGGTGCCGGCACGGAGCGGGGAGCTGCAGGGGAGAGCGGGGAGGAACGGAGGTAAGATCTTTCTCTCCCTCTCTCCAGCCCGCTCTCCCCTGCTCCCCGCTGCGACTCACCTGTCAGCCGCAGCGGCACCCGAATCTTCAGGGACGAGCACAGCGATACTCGGATAAAGCAAATTACTCGAGCGAGTAGTGCTTTTCCGGGTATGCTCGCTCATCTCTACAGCTGATGTAACGTCAACTGTAATGCAGGTGGGCTAAAAATTAATTTGATAACACTGTAGGCGAGGGCCCCCAAAAATTGGTGTACCAACAGTACTAATGTACCTCAGAAAAATTGCCCATGCCCAACCAAGAGGGCAGGTGAAACCCATTAATTGCTTTGGTTAATGTGGCTTAATTGCTAACTAGGCCTGGAGGCAGCCCAGTTAAAATAAAAATTGGTTCAGGTGCAAGTTTCAACGCTTTAATGAGCATTGAAACGTATAAAAATTGTTTACAAAAATTATATGACTGAGCCTTGTGGGCCTAAGAAAAATTGCCCGTTTGGCGTGATTACGTCAGGTTTCAGGAGGAGGAGCAGGAGGATGAATATTATACACAGATTGATGACGCTAAAAGGTCCCCGTTTTTGATGGTGATAGAGAACAACGCTTCCATCCGCGGGTGCAGCCTACGTATTGTTTAGGTATCGCTGCTGACCGCTGGTGGAGAAGAGAAGTCTGGGGAAATCCAGGCTTTGTTCATCTTGATGAGTGTAAGCCTGTCGGCACTGTCGGTTGACAGGCGGGTACGCTTATCCGTGATGATTCCCCCAGCCGCACTAAACACCCTCTCTGACAAGACGCTAGCCGCAGGACAAGCAAGCACCTCCAGGGCATACAGCGCGAGTTCAGGCCACGTGTCCAGCTTCGACACCCAGTAGTTGTAGGGGGCAGAGGCGTCATGGAGGACGGTCGTGCGATCGGCTACGTACTACCTCACCATCCTTTTACAGTGCTCCCGCCAACTCAGCCTTGACTCGGGAGCGGTGACACAGTCTTTCTGGGGAGCCAGAAAGCTGTCAAAGGCCTTAGAGAGTGTTCCCCTGCCTGTGCTGTACATGCTGCCTGATCTCTGCGCCTCCCCTGCTACCTGGCCCTCGGAACTGCGCCTTCGGCCACTAGCACTGTCGGATGGGAATTTTACCATCAGTTTGTCCGCCAGGGTCCTGTGGTATAGCATCACTCTCGAACCCCTTTCCTCTTCGGGTATGAGAGTGGAAAGGTTCTCCTTATACCGTGGGTCGAGCAGTGTGTACACCCAGTAATCCGTAGTGGCCAGAATGCGTGTAACGCGAGGGTCACGAGAAAGGCATCCTAACATGAAGTCAGCCATGTGTGCCAGGGTACCTGTACGCAACACATGGCTGTCCTCACTAGGAAGATCACTTTCAGGATCCTCCTCCTCCTCCTCCTCTGGCCATACACGCTGAAAGGATGACAGACAAGCAGCATGTGTACCCTCAGCAGTGGGCCAAGCTGTCTCTTCCCCCTCCTCCTCATGCTCCTCCCTCTCCTCCTCCTCCTCCTCAATGCGCTGAGATATAGACATGAGGGTGCTCTGACTATCCAGTGACATCCTGTCTTCCCACGCCTCCATTTCCGAGTGCAAAGTGTCTGCCTTTATGCTTTGCAGGGAACTTCTCAAGAGGCATAGCAGAGGAATGGTGACGCTAATGATTGCAGCATCCCCGCTCACCATCTGGGTAGTCTCCTCAAAGTTTCCAAGGACCTGGCAGATGTCTGCCAACCAGGCCCACTCTTCTGTAAAGAATTGAGGAGGCTGACTCCCACTACGCCGCCCATGTTGGAGTTGGTATTCCACAATAGCTCTACACTGCTCATAGAGCCTGGCCAACATGTGGAGCATAGAGTTCCACCGTGTGGGCACGTCGCACAGCAATCGGTGCACTGGCAGATGAAACCGATGTTGCAGGGTCCGCAGGGTGGCAGCGTCCGTCTTGGACTTGCGGAAATGTGCACTGACCCGGTGCACCTTTCCGAGCATGTATGACAAGTGTGGGTAGCTTTTCAGAAAGCGCTGAACCACCAAATTAAAGACATAGGCCAGGCATGGCACGTGCGTGAGGCTGCCGAGCTGCAGAGCCTCCACCAGGTTACGGCCGTTGTCACACACGACCATGCCCGGTTGGAGGCTCAGCGGCGCAAGCCAGCGGTCGGTCTGCTCTGTCAGACCCTGCAGCAGTTCGTGGGCCATGTGACTCTTCTCTCCTAAGCTGAGTAGTTTCAGCACGGCCTGCTGACGCTTGCCCACCGCTGTGCTGCCACGCTGCGCGACACCGACTGCTGGCGACGTGCTGCTGCTGACACACGATTGCGAGACAGAGTTTGCGTAGGAGGAGGAGGAGGGTGGTTTAGTGGAGGAAGCATACACTGCTGCAGATACCACCACCGAGCTGGGGCCCGCAATTCTGGGGGTGGGTAGGATGTGAGCGGTCCCAGGCTCTGACTCGGTCCCAGCCTCCACTAAATTCACCCAATGTGCCGTCAGGGAGATATAGTGGCCCTTCCCACCTGTGCTTGTCCACGTGTCTGTTGTTAAGTGGACCTTGGCAGTAACCGCGTTGGTGAGGGCGCGTACAATGTTGCGGGAGACGTGGTCGTGCAGGGCTGGGACGGCACATCGGGAAAAGTAGTGGCAACTGGGAACTAAGTAGCGCGGGGGCGGCCGCCGCCATCATGCTTTTGAAAGCCTCCGTTTCCACAAGCCTGTACGGCAGCATCTCCAGGCTGATCAATTTGGCAATGTGCACGTTTAACGCTTGAGCAGGCGGGTGCGTGGCGGCGTACTTGCGCTTGCGCTCAAACAGTGGCGCTAGCGACGTCTGGACGCTGCGCTGAGAGACATTGCTGGATGGGGCCGAGGACAGCGGAGGTGAGGGTGTGGGTGCAGGGCAGGAGACGGTAGTGCCTGTATCCTCAGAGGGGGGTTGGATCTCAGTGGCAGGTTGGGGCACAGCGGGAGAGGCAGTGGTGCAAACCGGACGCGGTGAACGGCCTTCATCCCACCTTGTGGGGTGCTTGGCCATCGTATGCCTGTGCATGCTGGTGGTGGTGGCTCCCCAGCTGATCTTGGCGCGACAAAGGTTGCACACCACTGTTCATCGGTCGTCAGGTGTGTCTCTGTGAAAAACTGCCAGACCTTTGAGCACCTTGACCTCTGCAGGGTGGCATGGCGCAAGGGGGCGCTTTGCGAAACAGTTGGTGGATTATTCGGTCTGACCCTGCCTCTCCCCCTGGCCACCGCACTACCTCGGCCTGCGCCCACACCCTGACTTGGGCCTCCGCGTCCTCGCCCGTGTCCACGTACTCTAGGCCTACCCCTACCCCTCAGCATGGTGTATTACCAGTAGTGCAGAAACAGAACGCTGTAATTAAATGTGCCGCTAATTGGCCTGTGGTTGGAGGCTGACTTCGCTTACGGAACGCCAGGAAATAATTTTGCGCAAGCCTGCTGTAACACTTAGCTGGCTGCGTATGAATTAGGAGGACAACTACCCCCAGCAGAGACCCAGTACACTGAGGACAGTCACAGGCGGCCCAAATAGATTTTTTTTTCCACAAATGTTTTTGGAAAGGCCCACTGCCTATATACAGTGTATATGTCTTCTGTCCCTGCGTCACCACTACTGGCCCTGGAGTATGTAAAATAACTGCAGAGTGTTGCACTGTGGACTGGAATACAGCGGTGATTTAACAGCCAACACAGAGCCAGGAAATTATTTTGCGCAAGCCTGCTGTAACACTTAGCTGGCTGCGTATGAATTAGGAGGACAACTACACCCAGCACAGACCCAGTACACTGAGGACAGTCACAGGCAGCCCAAATAGATTTTTTTTCCCAAATGTTTTTGGAAAGGCCCACTGCCTATATTCAATAAATATATGTCTTCTGTCCCTGCCTCACAGTATATGTCTTCTGTCCCTGCCTCACAGTATATGTCTTCTGTCCCTGCCTCACAATATATGTCTTCTGTCCCTGCCTCACAATATATGTCTTCTGTCCCTGCCTAACCACCACTTCTGGCCCTGGAGTATGTATAATTACTGCAGGGCGCAATGCTCTGCACGGCCGATATACAAAAAAAAAAAAGTGCAACACTGCAAAAAGCAGCCTCCACAGTACTGCACACGGTTAGATGTGGCCCTAAGAAGGACCGTTGGGGTTCTTGAAGCCAAAAATACTCCTAACACTCTCCCTATAGCAGCTCCAGCACCAACAGCACTTTCCCTCCTCTATGTCAGAACAAATCTGTGGCGAGCCGCGGGAGGGGCCGATTTATATACGCGGGTGACACCTGATCTCGCCAGCCACTCACTGCAGGGGGGTGGTATAGGGCTTGAACGTCACAGTGGGAAGTTGTAATGCCTTCCCTGTCTTTGTATTGGCCAGAAAATCGCGCTAACGTCTCAGAGATGAAAGTGAAAGTAACTCGAACATCGCATGGTACTCGTCACGAGTAACGAGCATCTCGAACACGCTAATACTCGAACGAGTACCAAGCTCGGACGAGTACGTTCGCTCATCTCTAGTCTTCATGAATAATTTAAAGCGGTCTATAATATTATCTATAGTTGAAAACTAAAATAAAAAGCTGCCCCCACTCTGGACAACTGAGCCCAGGGGGTGCCATGTAATACTACAGCCCTCCTCTTCTGTATTGACCGAAGGGTTTCAGCCCCCAGACCGCAGCTGTAATATGAAAGGTAAGACAACCCCTTGTAGTGTATAGCAGCAAACCACAGAAACTAATATAAAAAGCTGCCTCGACTCTGAGGAACTAAACCCAGGGGGCACCCTGTAATAATAGTTTCCCCTGCAGCAGCCATCCGTATCTTCTGTAATGAGTGAAGCTTTCAGCCTTCAGACCGCAGCTGTAATATGAAAGGTAAGACAACCCCTTGTAGTGTAGAGTAGCAAACCACAGAAAACGAAATAGTACAAAACGTGGTTCTGGAAGAGTTTTACTTATGCAGATTATTTCCATGCTTTTATAGGTAAAATTGAACCAATGATAAGAAACAGTAAATGCAGAATTTCTGTAGAGCTTTTTTTTCCTAAAACATATTCAGTATCTAAAAAAAGAACCACCAAATCGTAGACAGCAGCACTCACCAATGATCCAGCTCTGGAGGGGGTAAATGATGCACGAGTCTTCCTGGGGTAACAACTTCCAAAAAGGAGTAAGTTGTTGCGGTCTGTCTCTAAAATAGATCTAATACAAACATCTATGTGTCATGAGATATGCATTGGTGTTGGATATGGAGAACATATAGTATGGGCAGTGACAGCCTTGATGGGATATCGGAGGGTGCTGACTGCAATTGAATATTGCGCCCCTAAGTAAAGTATCTATTCGTTTATATATATAAAAAATGTGAGATAATTACTAACGTTCCGGTTTAATACGACACTAGACATTATAGATAACATACATATTATGAGGGATTTTATTAAGGTCTCATGGGGCCCTCATGTGATGGTGAATGAGTTATATAAGTGAGTTGCGATAGTGAGGGTGATGGATGAACAGCTTCATGGGACATAACACATCAGATTACACATTAAAGGTGAATGTCTTCATGTTACCTTGGTAATACGGGGTGGTTTAGATACTATATAATAAGACCACAAACATGAAGTTGGTAAAGATATTGTGATACACAGAGATCATTCCTGCCATGGATGACATGAGATGGATCTGATGGAAAATTTGAATGGGTGTAACAAGATGGCCACCTCCAGGGAGCCGTGCTATTAATTCTGGCTTTATCCAAAGGGTTTAGCAAAATGGCTACCGTGTTCTCGCGGGACCCGGAAGTTTCCATGCATGCACAGTGTTTCAATAGCGAAGAACACTATTTTGTCTAAATAATGGTTAATATACAGTGATATACATCCTTAAACACATTACCCACCCTCGATAGTGGTTGGAATATGATATTTTTTATCTTTAAGTCCAATGGGATCTCACTTTTTAGCAGGGCGCACCAAGATGGCCGCGGTTAACTTCAGAAGGGAAGTGCCATCAATATACTGTATATTGAATAACGAGTAGAATAAGATGGTTGCCGAAGTCTCTCGATAATGCGACCTCCCGCGCATGCGCAGTACCCAAAGATACAAACGGGAAGATAATGGCAGCGTTAGTGTTGCTGAGGGTTGCTATGGACACTGAAAGTGGGCTCTCTGGGATGCCAGGTGCGTGCTCATCACTGGTAAGTTGAGCAACATGTGTAAGAGATATTTTAATTATTGTTGGCTTTGGTGATTGACTATGTGTTTTTATTTAAACCATGGGTATAGGGTGTATGTGATATCAGCTTGAGAAAGACCCTGATATATGGGTCGAAACGTTGCTGTTTGATGGCCGTGGGAATAAAGGTATTTTTTCAAAGAAATTGGATTTCTGCCTTAATGGTTTTGAAAGTTTAAACTACACCGTTTGATGCTGCTTGCTTGCTGATCGAATTTTTAAAAAAGAACCAGTCATGACTGTCAAGAACCAAAAACTATAATGTAGTGTGGAGAGTTGTGTTTCATACTCACTGGGCTCTATGCTCTTCCGTGGAGATGAATTAGAGAGCGCACGTCCAGAGTGGGCTAAAAAGAGTAATTCTGTGTGTGAACTTCAGGGGACACAATGCTGGAATGTAGTATCTGGTGAGTATGAAATATAGCTCCCAGATTTAGTACGAAAGATCAATGGATTTAAGTGGTTTTGTTTTCACTATTGTGATTCTTGTCATCAATTTTATAGGCGAGAAAAGATAGGACCTGTCATATCTTTCACATTCATAATAAATACCACATGTGGGAAAGATTGGGCGGCACCTACAATTAATGAGTAAGAATTTCCATAGTGAAAACTAAACCACTGAAATCCACTAATATGAATGGTTTCATTTTGTCCCGTGACAATCACGGCTGTACAAAAGGAGAAATTCATGCTCATCTGTATCCGCTCTTAGTTTTGTTTTTTTTCTTTGCCTTTCAAGAGTGGTAAAGCTACCTACACACACCCGAGTGCGATATCGGGTCGCTGAACTCACACTTGTGAACGTGCGATGTACCCTAACTGTCATCTCCCATCACTTCTGCGAGTTTGAGATCCTCCATTGCGGTTTACAGCCATTGTCCCATTGTAAACAATACGTAAAGCAAAGATAGCGCATGCAGTGATTTTTTTCCATGTGGTGCTCATGTACATATATGACTCCATTCAAAAGAATGGGGTTCATATTCGTGCGTCTCGCAGCACACAAATCGCACACGATTTTCTGTGACATTCTGTGAAAGCAGCATTCCTTTTTAATTTTTCCATTGACAAAGCTGTATGAGGATATTTTTATGAGTTTTGTTTTTTTTTTATTACCAAATAATGTACCGTAAAATATATGAATTTATTGACACCAAATTCTGATAGTTTAATGTTTTTCTACTTTTAAAAAGTAAATATACTTTAAAAAAAAAAAACATGCTTTCCATTGCCATATTCGGAAACTCATAACTTTTTTACTTTTTCATCAACTAAGCTTTGTTAGGGCACATTTTTAGAAGAATGAGTTATTAGTATTTTGGGTTGCATACAATTTTTTAATCAAATTTTTGGGGAGTGGAGATTAAAAAAACCCCAATTCTTGCATTCAGTCCTTTTTTTTTTACGGCCTTAACTGTGCGGGATAAATGTAATATTTTAATAGTTTTGACATTTATATACACAGTGAAGGTTTTTTTTAAATCATTTAGGTTTTTAATACGAAAAATGGGAAAAGTTTATTTTTTTAATTTATATTTTAACTGTTAAAAAGGGTTTAATAAAAGTTATTTGCACTTTCAATTAGTCCTCACATACTGCAATACTCCAGGCAGCACTTGAAAGACATCTATGCACGGCAGCCCTGGGAGCCTTCAACAGGCTCCAAGCTGCCAGGCTAGCGCATCAGTACTCTCCAAATACACTACAGAGGGTGCCGATGGGATGCAGGAAAGAGTTCCCTTTTTACGATTACTGTTTAGATGTGCAGTCAGCTTTTACAACGTTACCTGAACTGTTAATTGCCATGATCAGAGCTAACTCCTATCATGGAAGGAAGCAGCTGGTAGCTGCTGGGAATTGAGCAAACTCAGATCCCAAGCCCGCTTCATACACAATTCGAGATCGCATGATGTTCATAGTTGTTTAGCCATACTGAAGTGGTTAAATAAGCAATTTATTGTCCTCCTTGGGCAGCCATAGGTCTATATTAGATAGGGTGCAAGAAGAAATATTGTATGTAAAGTTGCAATTACAGGGTCAATTTTTAGCCAAAGCAATCATTTAAGCAAGTGATTTTAACTGACAGTCAACCTGTGTAAAAGTAAGACCCAACAGGGTACTGAGTGAGAAACACTCACTGAAACAAAGCAACAAATGAATGACATCTTGCTCAGTATACTGTAATTTAAGTATAATAATGTTGTAAAGCACATTATACCTGCAACCATTTTATCTCGCTTTACAAAGCAAAGGTCAGAAGTAGAAAAATACAATTTATAAAGAATTCTTCATCTAAGCAGATGTCCTTCTGTTTGTGCTACTAGATGTTGACATTTTATTGCTTATGTATTGTACATGTCTTCTCAAGGATTGTTTTAGAACAAATTGTGAAGGAATGCAAGCCATAAGATGCATAAATATGCAATATGGAAACATGAATGTGTACAAAATGTAACAGTTATGTCTGCGTGGCACACTAATGCACCACTCCTCAGAATGGACGCAAACATGCCTTATTTAAAACCGCAATCACTCACATAGTGTTGCATAAACCAATTGCACCTCTCCAGGTCTCCCTGTCCCTTACTAATCAGGGAAAGTGGGGAAAGCCCTGCCTAAAAGCAGAGTAATCATCCTGATAAGGTTGGCCCCACTATCTTTATCTGGGACTTAGCTTTCTCTGATCAGGAACCTTGAGAGATGCACTAAAACACAACACTGTTCACACACACACAACATAGAACAGGATTGCACATAAAGCATGTCTTGCCACCTGCAGAGTGGCTCAGCTTACAAGCTTTTTGACTTGAGAGCAAGCTCTCTACTAAATTTGTGCTCCGATTTAAGAGCAAAAACTTGGGTTAAGAGCCTTGCTTTCAATGCGGCCACCACTGCTGCCGGTGGCCCAATTGAAAGCAATGGCCTGCTGGCAAACCTTGCAGTGATTTTCAGGGAAGGGCTTTAACCCCTTAGTGACGAAGCCTGTTTGCGCCTTAGTGACGGAGCCAAATTTTGGAAATCTGACATGCGTCGTTCAACGTAGCATAACTCCGTAAAGGCTTTATATATCCAAGTGATACTGACATTATTTTTTCGCCACATGTTCTACTTCATGTAGATTGTAAAAAGAGACCAATATAATTTGTGTATATTTATTAAAAGTACCAATATTGGAAAAATTTTGAAAAAATTGTCATTTTTTCACATTTTCAACCGTAATATCTCAAATATGTCCAAACATACTGTAAAAATTTTTGATAAGATATATATTTCCATCTGTTTACTTTATTATGAATGCACACTTGAAAAACTTTTGTGTTTTTTTTAACCATTTAGAGGACGTACAATTTTAACATTACTTTTCAGCATTTTGAGGAGCACTCTGTTTTCCTGCACCAAGCCAGGTTTGCAAAGGCTCATGAGTGTCAGAATAATAGATACCCCTACAAATGACCCCATTTTAAAAACTACACCCCTTAATGTGTTCACTGAGGGGTGTCATGAGTATTTTGACCCCACCAGTTTTTTTCAGGAATTAATTCAATTTAAAGGAGAAAAAAAAAATCATATTTTTGCAAATATGTCATTTTAAAGACATATTTTTTTCCTATAGTGCCCATGAAAAGGAGGATTTACACCCCAAAATGGATACTCCTGTTTCTCCCGTGTTTAGAAACATACCCATTGTGGCCCTCATCTTATGTCTGGATGCACAACGGGACCCAAAATGAAAGGAGCAGTCGGTATCTTTCAGAACATAAATTTTGCTTGAAGGCGTTTTAGGCCCGATAGCACTTTTGTAGAGCTCTTGAGCTGCCAAAACCAAAGAGAACGCCCACAAATGACCCCATTTTGAAAACTGGACCCCTCAACTAATTTATCTAGGGGTGTACTACCCATTTTGACCCCACAGTTTTTGAATGAATTCAAGCAAAGCAAAAGGAAAAAAATTTGATTTTTGTTTTTTTGGCAATTCTGTCATTTTAAAAACTGCTTTTTTTGTACAGCACACACATGAATGAAGACTTGCACCCTAAATAGATACCCCTGTTTGTCCCGTGTTCAGGGACATACCCATTGTGGCCCTAATCTTTTGTCTGGATACACAACGTGGCCCAAAATGAAAGGAGTAGTCGGTGGCTTTCAGAATAGAAATTTAGCATGAAGGTGATTTAGGCCCCACTGCCCACTTGTAGAGCCCTTGAGCGGCCAAAACGACAGAGAACCCCCACAAATGATCCCATTTGGAAAACAAGACCCCCAACGAATTTATCTAGGGGTGTACTTTGTATTTTTACACTACAATTTTTGAATAAATCTAAGCAAAGCAGTAGGAAAAAAATTACAATTTTCATTTTTTTGGCAGTTGTATCAACTTAAAAACTGTTTTTTTTTGTACAGCACACACAGGAATGAAGACTTTCACCCCAAAATGGATACCCCTGTTTGTCCCGTGTTCAGAAACATACCCCTTGTCGCCCTAATCTACTTACAGGACACATGGCTAGGCCTATAATGGAAGGAGCACCCGTTAGATTTCAGGGTACAACGGAATAAATTCCAGGCCCAATTGCCCACTTATAGAGTCATTGAGCGTCCAAAACGATAAAGAACCCCCACAAATGACCCCATTTTAAAAACTAGACCCCTTAACGAATTCATCTAGGGGTGAATTGCGTATTTTGACCCCACAGTATTTGAATAAATCTAAGCAAAGCAGAAGGAAAAAATTACGATTTTCATTTTTTTGGCAATTTTGTCAATTTAAAAACTGGTTTTTTTTGTACAGTGTACATAGGAATGAAGACCTTTACCCCAAAATGGATACCCCCGTTTGTCCCGTGTTCAAACATATACCCATTGTGGCCCTAATCTACTTACAGGAAGCATGGAAAGGCCTGTAATGGAGGGAACACCCGTTGGATTGCAGGGCACAACTGAATAAATTCAAGGACCCATTGCCCACTTGCACGGAATAAAAATTGACACCTTAAAAAAATCCCCCCCCCCCCTCCGCACCCTTTTTGGCGTTCCCCAAATCTTAGATAAAAGTAATAATGTGAACTGTGTAGTATTTCCGAAGATAGGGGTAATTACGGAGGCTGGTTGGGATGGGTACATGGGGCAATAAAACCGTGTATCCCCGCTCCTCTCATGCTTTTTGGGGGCATTTGTGACCTCAGTAGCGGGTATGGGGTGTAAAAAGTGGCGTTCCGTGAGTCTTCGTAAGCTTGCGGAGGTGCGGCGGTCTCACACAGAAGACGCTCAACAAGCTGCTCCTGGAACTGCAGGAAAGCGAATGTTCCTGGGGCTTCTTGTAAATTGGGTATTACAGGTAGCGGTCTGAATAACGTCGGGCTCACGCAGCCGTAGGTGGAATCCATTTGTGGAGGCCCGCAGAGGATCCCAGCTGTGAGCCCGGCTGTGACCCTGTGTACGGCCACGTAATGTACTGTGCATAACTGCCTACTCACACAGGTGGTCATGCGCAGTTTATATATATTTTTTTGTTTGCATTTCCTGCACCGTCGCTTAGCGATGACGCGGGTACCCGCAGCCCGTATACAATGTAGTTGCGCATGGGCTGCGGGTATATCTGCGACGATGGAGCACAATGGGCTCTATGTTGCGGATATCCGCGGTAAAATAGAACTTGCTGCGTTCTCTTTTCTGCGAGTGGATTATGCAATTCCGACCCACTAATGTGAGCGGAATTGTGTAATCCAATGCGATTGATCTGCGTATTACCGCGGATCAGATGCACTCGGAATCCATAATTCCTATCCGGTCATGTGAGACCGGCCAAAGGTAGATCGCTACCTTTTTATCACGTGACCGAGGACCGCTCAACGGGGCCACCCGTCACTGCTCCAGGCTCTCGGCGACCGTTGGTCGCTGGGAGTAAGGAGATTTAAAATTTCCTGGGCTCCCCGACTTCTGCGCATGTGTCTGGTGTTTTGCCGGCGGTCGCATGTGCAGAATCCGGGAAAGTTCACGGAGGAAGATTGCGTCGTGGTGCAAATACAGAGGCCTCCGGTAGGGGAGATGAACCTTCACCTTTTTTAAACTTTTACGTGATCGCCATTATCCATTGGATAACAGCGAACACGTGATCAGGAACCGGTCACCACGGCCCCCCCGTAAAATCTCCAGGCTCGCGGCTAAGTTTTGTAGCCAGGAGCAGGGTGCCATTTTGGCCACGGGCGCGTGCGCAGAAGCTGGGGTAAGGTCTGCGGATAAATCCGCGGGCCTTAGGTACCTCATTTCATCCTCCCTCATGGATATGATCCATGGGGGGAGATGAAACACAAGGTTTTTTTAACTTTTTTCAACTTTTTTTTTTACTTTTTACCCTTTTTTTTTTTTTTTTTTACTTTTTACATTTTTTTTTTAACTCTACATGATCGCTGTTATCCATTGGATAACGGTGATAATGTCCCCAGTGAAATCCCTCTGCTCCTGGCTACACATGTCAGCCAGGAGCAGAGGGATTTTAAATTTCCCGGGGCTCGAGCCCCTCTGTGCACGCGCCCGATGATTGACATCGGGCGCGCATGTGCAGACAGGGACTTTGGGTCCCGGGACATCGGGGAAGACCGAGGTGAGTATTTTCACCTCCCCTCATGGATCCAAACTTTTTCGCGATCGCCGCTATCCAATAGATAGCGGCGTTCGCTGCCCGGGGACCGCTCACAGCAGTCCCCAGTAACACCTCCTGGTTCCCGGCTACCTTCAGGAGCCGGGAGCCAGAAGATTTTAAATTTGCCGGGGGCTCCCGGGCTTCTGCGCAAGCGCCTGACGTCATCATCTGGCGTGCATGTGCAGAAGGCCGGCGGCGGGTCCGGGAGGACCAGATCTCCAGGGGACACCGCGGACAGGCCGGGTGAGTATTTTCAGCTGCCCTGATGGATCCGATCCATCAGGGCAGCTGAATATCTACATTTTTACACAGTTTTATTTACTTTATTGCGATCGGCGCTATCCATTGGATAGCGCCGATCACAATGCTGGGGGTGACTGGCCGTATCCTGGGATGACAGCTCCATGCTGTCGGCTACCTGCAGGCACTGACAGCATGGAGCTGTCACGTCCTCTGGCAAGTGGGCATTAATCCTAAGAGGATGCAAAAAACTACATCCTCTAGGATTAAAGCCCACTTACTGAGGACGTAATTTCCCGATGGGGCCGTCACTAAGGGGTTAAATATAAGCCCTTCCCTGAAAATCATCCTTAGCTGTCGGAAAAAACAATATACTCACCTGTCCGCTACTGCCGGGGCTCAGGTGTCTCTAGCCGCTGCTTGTTCTCCCTGCATTTTTAATCCCTGCCTGCTGAAAAGCTTCAGAGCAGTGCAGGGAGAACAATCAGCAGCTAGACTCGCCTGAGCCCCGTCAGACAGGTAAGAATATATATTTTTAATATTTTTAGTCCAGATATGAATGATTTTCAAGGAAGGGCTTATATGTAAAGCCCTTCCCCCAAAATCACTCTGGGGGTGGCGGCGTCCTATCGCTTTCAATGGGGCAATGCCATCCTCATTGAAATTAGTGGGAGAGCTTTGCGATCCGGAATGGATTAATGGCTTTTCTATTCATTTCAATGGGGAAAATTGATTTGACTTACGAGTGTTTTGGGTTAAGAGCTTCGTCACAGAACAAATTAAACTCTTAACCCAAGGCATCACTGAATGTCGCTGTTCACACCAACATACCAGGTTGTGCACACAATATATAACAGGAACCCCACCCAGAGCTCATATGCATATAGATGGTAAACCATAGCCAGTCCAAGTGTCCTCACACCAAGGGAATAAGAAAGTCAGCCACGGTGCTGACATAGGGAAGAGTGTAAAGGCACCACCCATCTGATACACACATAGGACATCAGATGTCTGGAGACCGCATCTGTCCAGGGATAGGGAGAAACACTGAATAACAGACACTGCAGCAACATACCCCTTGTCTTCCATTCCCCTCCAACCATTCACTGACCAAACAGATTTGCAAACATTTACAAAAAGTCTGCAGGCAGAGAACTAGAGATCATTGTAAGGTGAGGAAAAATACACTATCATTTGATAAGATATAAGATAAAGTTTATTATATTCAAGTGTACTATTGATCTATACAAACAAATTCATAATGTTAGGTGAATGTTAAAATTCTAAGCAATGGAGTTTAAAAAAAGAAATCTAATTGCAATAAATACATAAAAATAAAGTGTTTTATAAATGAATGATTAACATAGGAACAATTAAATAGATATTAGCAGGAAATCTTCACTGGTAACAAACTATTCTAGCGCTGAGCAAATCTTATAATATTGTGGAAAATGGAGAGACAGGTCTTCTTTAAGTCACTGTTAGAAAAGACGATGTAGAGTGAATGGAGGAATAAGGGGGGACATGACAGAATTGGAATGACCAAATTCCAAACTTTGTCATAATACATTCTGCCTGATATATATACATTTGCAAATATAAAATATATAACCTGTAACACTAAGAAGAGGCTCATACTTTTCACAGCACTGTAATGAGATTCTAAGTTTGGGCAACTAAAGTTAGACCCAGAGTTCCTCATCCGTCTGGTGTGCATCCAAAGAGAATGAAGTAACAGGCAGATTGTGACACAGAATATTACAAATGGTGGACAGGTGCCTACAAAGAATTTCATGAACTGTTTTTGAACAATTTTAACTGGTACATTACTGGGTATTGTTGTATTTTCCATTGTACCGTTCAATAAATTCTTTGACTCCAAGGTGAAAAAATCAAAGCCAAATGGAAGAGTAGAAAGTAGTGAAATGAGCAGAGAACCAAGAGGAACCAGGAGACTCTTGTGGAAATCTTCATCTTCAAAAAAATACAACATATATTGCTGTAGCTTGTGATCTTCACACAGTAAAAGACACAGAGGATGGTGGCAAACCAGGCATTAGTGAAGTGCAGGAACATTATCTTCACCAGCACTGCTGTCACAAAGACTGTGTCTAGCAGAATCCAGGGGTGGAAAACGAGAATAGTATAATAGAAGAGATAACTGAAAAGACACAAACATCTGGATAATGACAAACAGCCCAGGATCTTATAAATAGTCTGAAGAGATCTCTGAGTTTTCCATCTCAGGAAGACAGCAGCCAAAATAGTCATATTTACCATGATGCCAGCTAAACACTCAATATACAGCACAGCTGCAAGTATATAATCAAGATGATGCATCATATCAATGATGGTCCTTCTTTTCTCTGAGATGAATTATTGGGATTATTTCTCCACAGTCTGATAAGCTTTATCTGAGGATCGGGTTCTCTCGGCTTCTGTATTGTGATGTTGTGTCTGTCTCTCATGTAAATTGTTAGAACATATTTGCTTTCTATGCAAATATTTTATCTGGTTAGATGTCTGGTGATCCTGTGATAGAAGAAATAGCCAGTTATGTAAACATAGTCAGAGGGAAGAAGAGAATGGATTTCATCTAATATCTAAAAAAGAAAGAAAGAAAGATATATTCAGTGAAATAATCCACTCAGAGTCAAAAGGAAAACAAAATAGATTTTGTTAAAATCAAAAAGATTAAAAGTTCTTAAAAAAATAATTTGTTATGAAGTTATGTTTCTTGTTTTCTCACATTTTTCTGTATGCAAATGCTTATTTTATCCACAATGCATTAAAAATATACACTGCAGTAGGCAAACAGCTGCAATGTTTAAAAAATCGAATACTGTCTTACAAGTACAAAGCACATCGTGTATAAAAATACAATAATTCATACTCCCAGTCGCTTTCAGAAAACTTCATTAAATAGTGAATAAAAGCAAAAGTTACATGAAAATTCAAATTTGTCACTAAACCCCTTACTTGATCTGTAAGGGGTTTGGTATATATGCATTCATGTACAGCACTGCCTCTACAAAACATTGAGTTGGATTGTGTATCATTGGATATGTAGTGCACTGCCACTGTATTAGTGACCATAACTTGGACTATGAAACCCCTTAGTGACCAAGCCTGTTTGCACCTTAATGACCAGGACTAATTTTGGAAATCTGATGTGTCAATTTACAATGAATAACTCTGTAAAGGTTTTGCATATCTAAGTAATTCTGATACCCCCACAAATGACATCATTTTGAAAAATACACATCTTAATGTATTCACTGAGGGATGTCATGAGTATTTTGACTCCACTATTTCTTCCCAGGAGTTAATGCAATAAAGGGCGCCCCACGGAATTTCCACCGCTGAAAGCTGCCATAGGTTTGCGTTAGCAAACACAATTCTATGCAGACGGCCGCGATTTGGCCGCGTGAAATCTCGCGTGGCAAACAAATCGTGGCGTGGTCTATTTCTGAGCGGGGCTCGCAGAGCCCCGTACAGAAACATCACTTACCCGCCGCCGGCTCAAGTCTGCGCATGCGGCACATGAAAGATCCGGAGCTGCGAGGCGCGGGTGAGTATGTGCTGCCCTCTGCAGGCGCTCGGGTCAGATCCCGCGCCGGATCTGACCCGGCCGTCTGCAGGCGGCCTTAGAGTAGCAAAAATAAAATTTCAGATTTTTGCAAATATGTCATTTAAAAGACAGGATTTGTTTTCTATAGTACATATCAAAATTAGGGTTTGCACCTCAAAATGGATACCCCTCTATGTCCTGTGATCAGAAACATACCCATTGTGGCCCTGATCTTCTGTCTGTATGAACAACATTGCTCAAATTGAAAGGACCAGGTGATAGCTTTTAGAACAGACAATTTGTTTGGATTCGATCAATTTTATTAAGCTTTTCGAATAAACACTTTTAATGCAGTACATCAATCAGAAACACATTGAGATGTCCATATTGGAAAAGCAGCCAACACATAATGATCATTATAGGACTATTAAATGAATAAATCTCTGCATCTCTGACAAAAATAGAAACAAATACAAGTAATATAAACTACCCAACTGGTAATGTGGATACGGGGAGGGGGGGGGGGGGCGAGGAAGAATAGGAAGACGGGGAAAGGGATGAAGGGACTAGGAAAATGAAGCAACCTCGTTTAGTGATGCTGATGACTCTTTATGGGTCCAGTCGACCAGACTCCAGCCAAGATTTAATGGATCAAAATCCCTCATCACAATCCAAGGTCTCCATAAGTCGCGTATGCCTTTCTGCTCCTGCTCGTTCTCAGACACTTCTTCTTCATATCGCATGAGTAGATCTAATTTCTCTGTCCATATTATTCTTGATGGGGGAAACGTAGATCTCCACAAACCAGGGACAGACATCCTCACCGCCAAAATGACTAACCTCAGTAGGTCTGCTTTAATCCTGGCGATAGACCCAGGGAGCATCAGGAGAAGGGCCATCTCAGCTGTTATGGACACCGCCGACCTGGTCATAGCATTGTATAGTATTTCCACATTATTCCACAGGTCTGTGACTGGGGGGCATTTCCACTATATGTGTAGCTTTGTTCCATGCCCATATCGGGACCTCCAGCATATCGGAGGGATCTGGGTATCTAATTGATGCAGCCTCGACGGTGTCCAGTACCAGTGGGATAGGACTTTGAAGTTCTGCTCCTGTAGCCTGCCAAATTTAGATCTTTTATGACACAGAAGGAAGGCCCTTTGCCATTCTGCTCTGGAGCAACTCCCTCCCATCTCAGACTCCCACTGGCCCGTATAACTAGGGAGTTCATCCCCTGTCTCTCTTTTCAGCAGAAACTTATAAACGACTGACATCCCATGCTCGGTAGGCGTCGACGACATGCACAGGGACTCAAATGGCATCAGCTATCTACCTCCACAGGCCCGGGCATCAGGGACTCCACGACTCCACTTGAAGGTAACTCAGCGAGGCTCCCGGAGGGGGAGTAGCACTACCGTAGATCTCTGTCCGGGATTTCATCCCGGATTGTGTAACCACATCTCTAACTCTAGGGAAGGGAGAGCCAGGGAGGGACATCAAAGAGGCATTGTGTCTAGATGCTGGAACTGTGGGTTGGTGACCAATGGTGTAAGGAGGCCCGGTGTAGACATCAGACCCAATCTCGGGGCACATACCCCCCAAATCTTAAGGACCACCAGCTTGAAGGACGAAAGGGTCTGTAGGTCCCCTAGGAACCATCTTGGGATCCACAGAGCCCCTTCCACTGCCCAAGCATCCATCTCATACTCCATATCTACCCATAGTTTCATAGTCCTCCCTTGCATTAGAGTGAGGACAAAGTTCGTGAGGCAGACCTTGTAGTATAGTTAGAAGGCTGGGAGCCCCAGTCCCTCTTCTTCTTTGGCCCACATAAGCAGTCTATACCTAAGTCTAGGTCTGCGACCCATCCATACAAAGTTAGTGATTAGGGAGCGGATGCTGAGAAGGTACTGCCGGTCGAGGGATACTGTGAGAGTCTGGCACAGGTACAGAAATTTCGGGAGTCCATCTTTATGGCATTAATCCGTCTCGTCCATGAAACATACAATGGGCTCTATCTGCTCTGATCCGCTCTGAGTTTGTTTGTATATGGCAGAAAGTTTAGTTCAAAAATCTGTGCCGCGTCCGCAGGGAGCTGAACCCCTAAGTAATTGATGGATGAGGGTCTCCAATTGATGGGGAAGGATTCCAAGAGTACCCTGACCTCTTCGTGAGAGAGAGTTACATTGAGTATCTCTGATTTCTGCAGGTTAACTGTAAAGTTGCTAACCCGGCTATACCTCTCAAACTCCCTCATCACCTCCGGCAGCCCCACCCTAGGGTTCGACAGGAACAGGAGGAGGTCGTCTGCGAACAGTGCCATCTTATGTTCAGAGAGACCCTCCATCTGACCTCTGACAGACACATTTTTCCTGATGGCAGTGGCCAAGGATTCCATGGATAGAACATATAGCAAGGGCGAAAGGGGGCATCCCTGACACGTTCCATTATTAATCAATATGGAGTCCGAGAGGACGCCATTGACCCGAACACTTGCGGATGGGCAAATTATATAGGGCCATGATCCATTCTCTCATCCTACGCCCCAGGCCTATCTGACGGAGGGTCCCCTCCAAGAACCTCCACCTGACCTTGTCGAATGCCTTTTCTGCGTCTACCACCAGCAGGCACAATGGTTTGCCCGCTGTTCTTGCCCGGGAGATCAGGGAGATAGATTTAATAGTATTGTCCCTGGCTTCCCTGCCTGGGACAAATCCCACCAGGTCTCTATGGACCAGGTCAGCGATATGCTATGAGTTTGCTCATAGCAGGAATGTTTGATATGAGTTTCGCCATCATTTTTACATCTATGTTCATCAAGGAAATAGGCCTGTAGCTGGCACATGAGGAGGGGTCTTTGACGGCTTTGGTATTTCCACAATGTGAGCCTGGAGAGCCTGAGGTGGGAGGGGGCATCCACGAGAGACCTCGTTGAAAACTTGTGTTAAGAATGGGGTCAGTTCCTCCACAAAAAGCGTGAAAAATCTGGCCGAAAACTGGCCTGGGCTCTTTCCTATTTTAAGATTTTTGATTGTTTCAGCTATCTCTTCACAAGTGAAGTTCTCCCTTATAGCCCCTGTGAGCCCGGGCCACATTCCTCCGAGTAGGCTTTTTTTCTCTTCCCTTTGCCCGTTATCTGCCAATGCGGATTGTTCTGTATTGTAGAGCTTCTCATAGTAGAGGCAAAATTCCTCTAGGATGTCCCCCCCCCCCCCGGCTTTCTGAATCTTGGGAACAAACGTCTGCGGCGATCTGGGATAAAGTGAGCATGCCAGCCAGCGTCCACATTTATCCCCGACCTCGTAGGCTTCCCTGCAGATCCTGTCACTGAAGGCCAGAGACCTCTGATCCAGAATTGACAATATCCTTTGCCGTAGCAATGAGATTTCAGCTCGTAAGATATCATTTGCGGTTCTCTTCTTAGCAGTCTCGTGATCCTGCAGTGATAACAGTAGGCCCCTAATTCTCTGGAGCGTTCCTTTTTTAGTCTGGCTCCTTGGGATATCAGGATGCCCCTTAGGACGCATTTTAGAGCTTCCCACTTAATCGGGGCCCATGTAGAGTCGTTTTGATGGTCTTTTATAAAATTGTTTATGACTGTTTTGCCTTCCTGAACATAGTAGGGGTCTTTTAGGATATTGTCGTTTAGTTTCCACCCACATACTCGGGGGTATCCTTGGAGACCGTTGAATTTGGCGTACACCAGGGCATGGTTAGACCGGATAAAAGGCCCAAACGTGCATGAAGGCCGGAAGTCTAGAAGAGCATGGGAGACCCAAATGTAGTCTAACCTGACGTAAATGTTGTGGGCTATTGAGTGAAAAGTGTATTCCCTGATGCCCAGGGGCAACAATCGCCATAGGTCAACTAGGTGCATGTTCCCCAACACCCTCAACTGGAACCGAGTTGCTGCCTGAGAGACCGAAGAACTACCAGATGGCGAGTCTTGTTCTGGGTCCGCCATCATGTTGAAGTCACCTCCCAAGATGATGACAGTGCCATCTGCAAACTTTGACAGCTCCCTCAAAGCAGTAATTCCAAAGGAGGTCTGGCCCTGATTCTGGAAATAGAGGTTAGCAAACGTAATTAATCTGCCTAACAGTTCAACTTTGATAAATAGGTATCTGCCTTCAGGGTCACACATCATGCCAAGGGGTTGGGCCTGTAGGGAGCTGTGAACGCAATGGACACCCCACCCACTTTTCGGGTTGGATTCGGGCTATGATACCATGGGGAGTATGCTTTTGTGGACCAAGAGGGGATCTCTCTAGCCTTGAAGTGTGACTCCTGAAATAGGAGCACTCTTCTCCCTTTTTTCTGCATATGATAAAGAATTTGGCCTCTTTTGGAGGGGATGTTCAACCCCTTGGTATTGTAGGAGCACATCGCCAGGTAAGCCATAACCGCATGAGTCAAGAAAGCTCCCTGCAGAGTTCAAGCGAGGTCGAGGTTGGGTAGGGGTGGGGAACAGGGGGGCTGGGAAAGGTCTGGGAAGGGAAGGACAGGGGGGGGGGGGAAGGAACCAAAAACATTAGTAGGCCTTAGTTAGGGCCTTGCCAATCTATAGTACTCACTAAACAGCGCCGAACTCTAGCAACTAATACAGCTTAGAGCTGCCTATCCTAGGTAAGCGAGAGGGGAGACCGAAAATGGAGGTCTGCCCCACCTTACCTGCCGATCAGAATTTTTTCTATAACTTCAAGAGAAAAAAAACTGAAATAAGCAAAAGAAAGAGACGGAGAGGGGAGAGAGGAAGAAAAAAAAAAGGGGGGAGGATGGGGTAGAGTAAAGGAAGTTTGCATAATTGCACACTACAATCGCGTCCGCCGCAGGACCGTTTAACGTAGTAAATAAGAGGGAACAGGGGGGTTTAGTAGAAGAGATCCGAGCAAAGAGGGGCACAAGAAAGAGAGACCAGCTCAGTATCGTGTCTTGTCAAGGAGCAGACCACTGATCCTGTTGTATGTCGTCCTTCAGCCAGTGTCTTCATCTCTCGGAGGTCTGCTTTTTTCCCTCCATCTCGATTCTCCCGTGTTTCGCCACTGCAATCTTGGCGGTGGGATCGGCATCCCTCCAATTTTGGGCCAGTCAGAAATCGCTATTTGGGGTAGCTCCAGAGTCTCGAGGAACTTGGGTAGGTCGCCGAGGTGTCTCAAAACGGCCGTTTTCCCTCCTTTTCTGGCTTGTAGGCGCATGGGGAATCCCCATCTGTACGGAATGTCTCTTTCCCTCATGACACTCAGTAGCAGTTTAAGGGCCCTCTGAAGTTGGAGTGTGCGTTTGGACAGGTCACGGTATATGGCCGCCGAGCGTCCTTTAAACTGCAGGTCCTCCGATGTATGTGAGCGCTGTAGACTTTGTTCTTTTTCTTTGTAAAAGTGAACTAGGCATAGAACATCTCTAGGCTTAGCTGGGTTCGTTGGTTTTGGTCCAAGTGCACAGTTCACTCTGTCTAATTCCAGGACGGAGTCCAGGGGCCTCTCCAGAAGGTAATTGAAGAACTTGGTAACCCAGTCCTCTAGTTGGCCATTACCGAACTCTTCAGACAGTCCTCTTATGCGGAGGTTATTGCGCCTGTGGTGGTTTTCTATGTCGTCGATGTGATTGGTTAACTCAGGCGATCAGGTGGGCTTGCATTTCCAGAACATGCGCATGCTCCAACATGGTACTTTGGAACTTATCCTGGGTCTCCTCCATTTCCACTACCCTCTTCCCGACATGCCTAATGTCCTTCTGCAGGACTATGTCCTGTTTATGGGCTGCGTCCAGCTTCTGCAGCAGGTCGATCATCTCCCCTTTTGTGGGGATGGCCCTCAAGTGGGCTCTCTAATCCCAATCTTCCTAAATTAACTGAGGAGCCCAGGCTCACGTGGAGTCGGAATGCTGGATGGATTTAGGGCTCGGGGTGCACGTTCCCACCTCTTGTTCACCAGGTTGGGGAGGGGGGCCCCCAGGCCCTTATCTCTTGTGGGCCCCTTCTCCTCCCGGGCCCACGGATTTGTTATGGGGTGTCAGCCAGTCTGGGTCTTGAGGGGACCTCTGTGGGAGTGGAATGGCAGCAGGGTTTGGCCCCACATCTTGCTCTGCCTCCATATTGCATCTCGAGTTCCCTTTTCCTGTCCCCCTTGTTATGGGACACTGTTGGCCTGCCTGGGGGTCTAGCTGTCCCTGGCCGGGTGTTGGGGGTGCCTTTATACTAGGCTCATCGGGCCCCATGTTGCTCAGTCCCTGGGGGTGAGAGCTGCTTGTGCGCAGGGAGCTTCTGGTGAGGATGCCGCTGCCTCCTCATTGTATGGCGTGCAGCCGCTCCCCCTCCCCTCTCCGTCTGCGCTGTCTCCTCTGTCCCTTGCCTGGGTCTCTGTCTCCTTACTGCAGGGGTCCTCCGGGATCTCCTCCTGTGTAGCAGTCACCCCTACCTCCCGTGCAGTCTGCATCCGGAGCTCCAGGTCTTCAGAGTGCGGCGCTGCTGCCTCCCTCTCTCTGCCTTCTTCCTGAGCAGGGCGGTGTGGTGCCATCTTGATCCTCATGCTCAACATCAGCAGCCAGTCTGAGGAGTGGAGATAGCACTCCAGGCCCGGAGTGGAGAGACTCAGATTCTGCCTGGGGACTTCGGGGATCTTCTTCTTCCCCATTGTAAGGTAGGTGAGGGTCTGCGGCGGCTGATTGGCCTGTTATAGCGGTGGGTCCGGTGGGAGCACAAGGCATGGGTGACTTACTCCATCAGCAGTAAGCCAAGTCCCCCAAGAACAGACAATTTGCTTGAAGTGATTTAGTCTGCATTGCACACTTGGAGAGCACTTGAGTGGCAAAAACAACAAAGAAACCTCCCAAATTACCCCATTTTGAAAGCTAGACTCCTTAACGAATTCATCTGCACATGCATCTGCCATCTTGGCTATATAATTGCATCTCCCCTCATGGATATGATAATAAACAATAATGTCTATATATAGGCGAAAGCCCTCACTGACTGACTTGCCACTAATTATCTAACTTCCCGGTGTCGTACAAACTTGAAATTTGGCACAACTATTCTTTAGGTCCTAAATAGAAAAAGTTAAGAGGTCACAACTTGATTGTTCAATTCTAAGTGCAAAAGTAAATGACCTCAATGTAATGTAACTAATAACACACATCTGTACCGCACAAATGTGAAATTTGCCACAGCCATTCTTTACATCATAAATAGGAAAAGTAAAGGGGTCACAACTTCATTATTCAATTCTTAGCATGACAAACTGCAAAAATGCAGTACACATGAGGTTGCTCTGTTCTCATAAACCATAAAGCATGGGGAAATGATTTGTATACTGATGAGAATCTATTTCACCTCTTTATGTATACTAACTGATATACCCGGCTTCGCCCGAGTTAATTTGGTACTGGTGTTTATCTGGTGTTAACATGGAAAATCTTATGAAGTCGTGGTTACTTTAGAGATACCGGGAAAAAATGATGTTCACCATTTTGCATAGTTCTCTGCGTTACCCAGGAAACACCACGTGGAGGTAACCATGCGACATTTCCTTTATATAAAATGACATTGGGAAGTGAAAGAATTTGATTCCGTACGTAAAATTTGGATGCTAAATCTTTTGCACTTAGATTTGAATAATCGACTTGGGACACATTAACTTTTCCTATTTATGACAAAATCAATGCCCGTGCCAAATTTCAAGTTTCTATGACACTGGGAAGTAAGAGAATTAGATTTTGTATGTAAAATTTTGATGCTAATTCTTTTGTGCATAGAATTGAAAAATCGAGATGGGACCCATTAGCTTTTCCTATTCATGACATAAACAATGCCCGTGCCAAATTTCACGTTTCTATGACACCGGGAAGTGAGAGAATCAGATTCCGTACGTAAAATTTGGACGCTATTTTTTTTGCGCTTAGAATTGAATAATCGAGTTGGGACCCATTAGCTTTTCCTATTTATGACATAATCAATGCCCGTGTCAAGTTTCAAGTGAGAGAATTAGATTTCGTACGTAAAATTTGGACGTTAATTCTTTTGTGCATAGAATTGAATAATCGAGTTGGGACCCATTAGCTTTTCCTATTTATGACATAATCAATGCTCGTGCCAAATTTTACGTTTCTATGACATTGGGAAGTGAGAGATTTAGATTGTGTACGTAAAATTTTGACGCTAATTCTTTTGCGCTAGAATTAAATAATCGACTTGGGACCCATTAACTTTTCCTATTTATGACATAGTCAATGCTCGTGCCAAATTTCAAGTTTTTATGACATCGGAAAGTGAGAGAATTAGATTACGTACGTAAAATTTGGACGCTAATTCTTTTGCGCTTAGAATTGAATAATCGAGTTGGGACCAATTAACTTTTCCAATTGATGACATAATCAATGCCTGTGCCAAATTTCAAGTTTCTATGACACCGGGAAGTGAAAGAATCAGATTTCATACGTAAAATTTGGACGCTAATTCTTTTGCGCTTAGAATTGAATAATCGAGTTGGGACCCATTAGCTTTTCATATTTATGACACAATCAATGCCCGTGCCAAATCTCAAGTTTCTATTACACCAAGAAGGGAGAGAATTAGATTTCGTACGTAAAATGTGGACGCTAATTCTTTTGCGCTTAGAAATGAATAATCGAGTTGGGACCCATTAACTTTTCCCATTTATGACATAATCAATGCCCGTGCCTAATCTCAAGTTTCCATTACACCAAGAAGTGAGAGAAATAGATTCCGTACGTAAAATTTGGACGCTAATTGTTTTGCGCTTAGAATTGAATAATCGAGTTGGGACCCATTAACTTTTCCTATTTATGACATAATCAATGCTCATGCCAAATTTCGAGTTTCTATGATACCGGGAAGTGAGAGAATTAGATTCCGTACGTAAAAGTTGGACGCTAATTCTTTTGCGCTTAGAATTGAACAATCGAGATGGGACCTATTAGCTTTTCATATTTATGACACAATCAATGCCCGTGCAAAATTTCACGTTTCTATTACACCAAGAAGTGAGAGAATTAGATTCCGTACGTAAAATGTGGACGCTAATTCTTTTGCGCTTAGAATTGAACAATCGAGGGGGGCGGAGCCTGGCCGCGGAGCAACATGGCCGCTTGAGACCGGAGCTCCCTCAGCACAGTGCTCACGGAGGTCTCCCAGCATCGCTTACAGCCGCGGAGATGAGGCGGATCACGAAGGACAGAGGGGGAGAGCAACCCTGCACTCCCAAAGCAACAAAAAAACAGACGGGCATGCAGCGCTACCTAAAGGATCGCGGCTCTCGCCCCCCGCACCCGTCTTCCAAGATGGCGCCGGCCCAGGGAACCGCTTCTACCTACAGTAAGGAGGGGGAGGGAGAGCTCTCCTCGGACGAGGAGGATTCTGAAAATGTATCTCGGGGCTTCATGAAGGAGCTAATTCTGAACGCCCTGAACCCCATTATAGCTGATCTTACAGAAATAAAGGACGACATTAAGCAGATGGGCCGTAGCATTGAAGACCTTGAGACTGCCTCTGTCACCTCCCATGCCCTGGCCATAGCCAACATAATAAAAGATCAATATGAGAATTTAAATCGGGCACTCATCTTACAGGAGGATCTTGAAAATTGCAACAGGAGGTGCAATGTTCGATTTAAGGGCCTCCCAGAAACCTGGGCTGCGGAGTCCCTTTGCAAGGTTGCCTCAGAAATTTTTGAGCAGCTCCTGGGAACAGATAGAGCAGCGTCAATAACCATCGAACGGGTCCACAGAGCCCTCAGACCCCTACCTCCCCCAACAGACCCCCCACGAGATGTTGTCTGTAAATTGCTGTCTTTTCAGGACACTTCTGCTGTACTAAAAGCAGCAAGACTCTGTAAAGATCTTAAATATGGGGACTCCTCTATCCAGATCTTCCAGGATCTCTCACCGGCCACCCTTGCAAAACGACGCATCCTTCGCCCTCTCCTGGAAGCGCTAAGGGCAAGGGACATACGATATGCCTGGCTATTCCCTTTTGGCATCAGCATATTTTATAAGAGCCGCAGATTTATGGTTCGCTCCCCGGAGGATCTCCGCAGTTGCTGGGAGCATCTGGAGAAGGACCCTATAGAACTACCGTGTTGGCTACCCCTTCTGGAGTTCCCTAAACTGCCGAAGCTCTCTCCACCTGAAGCATGGCAAGTGGCTGGCAATCTTAAGTCCCCTAAAGGGAAGAAGAAAAAAGTTAAGGACCCTGTAGCCAGCATGGATACCTGAGATTAAGGTCGTGCCTTCTTTCCATGTTGCAATCTGTTGGACTTATCCCATAGGTCTGTCTCGATAGGCCGAGAGAGATCCCACTCGTGTCTGGACATTCCCCTTGACCGGCCTCCCGAGGGACCCTTTTTCCACCAAGAGGTCCCGGGGTGACACGCACGGCCCTCTCTGTTCAACAGTCCAACTGACTTACGAATTATTATCTTGAATGTTTATTCATGTTTCTCTCCTGAGAAGGTTCCTTCTTTCCGCGACTGTTGCATTTGTTATTCAATTTTTGTGACCTGGTGAGCGTCTGTCTGATCAGGCTGATTTCATAGTTGTCTGTCTTTCAGTTTAGAACACAGACAACTCGCCCCCACTCAGACCCGAGTCCACGACCTCCGGACTCGGTGACGCTAAACTTCACTTGTTATGTTAGTGTGATTTCTGTTTGTCTACTAATTGTTCTAACCCCCCCCCCTGTATCAAATCCCGTCCCCCTTTCTCTCCTCCCTATCAATTCCCTCAAACCTCCCCTAACCTCAGTCTACATTCCTATTAGAGAAGAGGAAGGCCAGATCCTGAAAGATAAGCTTGACTTTGCCAGTAACATTTTTTCCTTTCTTCCCCTGCAAGAAAAAGAAACACCTATCTGCTCTGTGTCTGCGACATGGACGATCTTATACGTATCACGACACTCAATGTCAACGACTTGAATTCTCCACCAAAGATGCACCATATTGCACTTCTATTGAAGAGGTACGGCTCTGGAGTTGTGTTCTTGCAGGAGATCCACTTCAAGGGAGATAGATGCCTGTCCCTACCGGGTAAGCAGTATCCACTCGCATTCCACAACCCCCACCCTTCATCCGCCTCAAAAGGGGTCTCAATTTTGCTACACAAATCACTCAATTTTGCCTGTGAGGCACGCAACTCGGACAAGGAGGGCAGGGTTCTATTTCTAAGAGGCCTTCTAAACAACACTAAGATAACCCTTGCAAATCTATATACCCCTAACACCGATCAGGTGACATGGCTGTCCAAACAACAAGAGGCACTCAAACATTTTGCCAATGGCCAGATCATCCTGGGCGGAAATCTTACTCTCTGTCCTCTACTAGATTCTTCAGCAGGGAAATCGCATGTATCCCAGAGGAAATTAAGCAAACTCATTCGTACTCTCTCTGAGATGGATGTGGTAGACAGCTGGAGATGCTTAAATCCGACCTCCAGAGATTACACCTTTCTCTCACAGGTCCACTCCTCCTTCCAGCGCCTTGATTATGTTCTTGTGTCTTCTTCCCTCCTCCAGCATGTAGAGAAGGCCTTAATTGACCCTATAGTGATCACAGACCACTCCCTGGTCCATTTAGACCTCCATCTACCAAATCCCTCCCCCCGCAAATGGCGCTGGAGACTCAATCCCTCCCTCCTTGACTCGGAAGAGGAGAGATCACGAATTAATAATATGGTTGAAGAATATTTTCAACTAAACAACTCAGACGACCTATCAATCCCATTGATCTGGGAGGCCCATAAGGCCTTTGTGAGAGGACCCTTGATCACAGCAGGTTCTAGAGCTAAGAAAAAACATCAAAAAGAAATTGACAACAAACTTGCCCAAATCTCCAAGCTTGAGCGCGTCTCAAAACTTACCCTGAGCAAGACCTCCTCGGAGGAACTAGCATCCTGCAGAAAAGAACTTAAACTCATCCTCAAATCCAAATACAATAAAAAGCATCTCTATCTGAAACATGTCACCTACGCACAGGGAAACAAGGGAAGTAAATATATGTCCGCACGCATTAAAAAAGCCCATACTAGAAACTTCATAAAATCTATTAAAACCTCAGACGGCCACAGAGTCTCCTCCATGCCTGAGATTGCCAAGGAATTCCAAAGTTTTTATTCTAGCCTCTATAACCTCCGGGACCCCCTCTCCCTAGAGTCTACCCTCAACTTCAAGGGACAGATCGACTCCTTCCTTAAAGAACTTAATCTCCCCAAATTGGATGAAGAGGAGTCGACCTCTCTTTTGACCCCCATTACTTCCAAAGAAGTAGAAGATCTTATAGATTCCTCCCCTCCGGGCAAAAGCCCTGGCCATGACGGCCTCCCTCTCATCTATTATAAAACACTTAAAACTACCCTGATACCTAGACTAACCGAACTTTTTAACTCACCATTACACAGAGCCCTCTTTCAAGGCAGGCGCAGGAAGCTCACATCACCCTAGTGCACAAGGAAAACAAAGACCCCGAATCCTGCGGGAGCTATCGCCCCATCTTCCTTATTAATTTTGATGTAAAGCTCTGGGCCAAAATCCTGACTAAACGACTCGAAAAATACATTACAAAACTGATCAACCCCGAACAGTCTGGCTTTGTCAAGGGGAGAGAAGGCAGAGACAACTGCCTAAGGCTACTCCATGCAGCAAAGTACTCCCAAACCCATAATATACCTCTCGGTTTTGTCGGCACGAATGCCGAAAAAGCGTTCGACCGCGTCAATTGGATTTACATGGAGCATGTTCTAACGCACTACAACATCCCTCCAAAATTTGTCTCTGCAATATTCTCTCTTTATGCGACGCCGCATGCATGACTTAAAACAACTCTCTATCCCCCACGTTTAACATAAATAATGGCAAGAGGCAGCGCTGCCCCCTCTCCCCTACCCTATTCATCCTTGCTCTCGAACCCTTCCTTCAAAAATTAGATTAGACCCCTCGATACAAGGACTAAGAGTGGGGATAGAGACCCTCTCGGCCACAGCCTATGTGGACGATATTATATTTCTAATCACAAATCCAGAATCTGGTCTCCCCCGCCTTATCTCTCTTCTTGAAAACTTTGGAACCCTTTCCAACTTCAAGATTAATCTCGCTAAACCGACTGCCTTAAATATATCCATTCCTCCCAATCGCTTTAGGACCATTAAAAACAAATCCCCTCTCTCATGGTCGGACTCAACAATAGACTTTTTGGGCATAAAGCTTACAAAAAAGACCGAGGACCTATACTCGACAAATTTCCTCCCGTTATTACTAGAGATGAGCGAGCACCAAAATGCTCGGGTGCTCGCTACTCGAGTCGAACTTTCCGCGATGCTTGAGGGTTCGTTTCGGGTAACGAACCCTATTGAAGTCAATGGGCGACTCGAGCATTTTTGTATATCGCCAATGGTCGCTAAGGTTTTCATTTGTGAAAATCTGGGCAATTCAAGAAAGTGATGGGAACGACACAGAAACGGATAGGGCAGGCGAGGGGCTACATGTTGGGCTGCATCTCAAGTTTCCAGGTCCCACTATTAAGCCACAATAGCGGCAAGAGTGGGCCCCTCCCAACAATTTTTACTTCTGAAAAACCCTCATTAGCAAGGCATACCTTAGCTAAGCACCACACTACCTCCAACAAAGCACAATCACTGCCTGCATGACACTCTGCTGCCACTTCTCCTGGGTTACATGCTGCTCAACCCCCCCCCCCCCCCGCACGACCCAGTGTCCACAGCGCACACCAAAGTGTCCCTGCGCAGCCTTCAGCTGCCCTCATGCCACACGCTGGCCTCATAGCCACACCACCCTCATATCTATTTATAAGTGCGTCTGCCATGAGGAGGAACCGGAGGCACACACTGCAGAGGGTTGGCACGGCCAGGCAGCGACCCTCTTTAAAAGGGGCGGGGCGATAGCCCACAATGCTGTACAGAAGCAATGAGAAATCCAATCCTGTGCCACCTCCATCAGGAGCTGCACGCGTGGGCTTAGCAATGGGGAACCCATGTGCCACACACTATTCATTCTGTCAATGTGTCGCATAGCTCAATCGACACTGCAAGGGGAAAGCCGTCTCCGCTCTGTCCCCTACCCAAGTCAGTCAGTGTCTTTGTGCCAGACAGGTCAAACACTGCGATGGGAGCTAAGTTTGCACCAACAGCATAGCTGGGTCCTAGGAAACCCAAGACATGAAACAAAAATTGATCTGACCGGCCAAACATGGCAGACTTGTAACGCACCCACGACATAGGCCTCGGCCCACAGCTTCAGCAATACTAGGCAGGAAGCGGACTTTCACTGCACCCAGGACATAGGCCTCTGCACAAACCCTCAGCAATCGCGGGCCTACAGCGCACTCCTATGCTAGCGTAGCTGTGCACGTCTCATTAGCGCTGTATTGCTCCCTTAGTTTGTCCCAATGCAGTGCCCCTAATAGTAGAGCTAACGTCAGATTAAATGCAGGTGGGCTTCGACCCACACTGCATGCCCCAGTCAGACCGGGGTTTTTTATAAATAGTCACAGGCAGGTACAACTCCGCAATGGGAATTCCGTGTGCGCCCACAGCATGGGTGGCTCCCTGGATCCCACCGGCGGTACATAAACAAATCCCATTGCAGTGCCCAGCACAGCTGAGGTAACGTCAGATTAAAGGCAGGTGGGCTTCAGACCACACTGCATGCCCCAGTCAGACTGGGGTTCTTTATAAGTAGACACATGCAGTTACAACTCCGTGTGGACCGACAGCATAGCTGGGTCCCAGGAAGCCACCGGCAGTACATAAATAAATCCCATTGCATTGCCCAGCACAGCTGAGGTAACGTCAGATTAAATGCAGGTGGGCTTCGGCCCACACTGCATGCCCCAGTCTGACCGGGGCTTTTAATACATAGACACTGGCAGGTACAAATCCCTAAAGTGAAGTCCCTGTGGACCCACAGCATGGGTGGCTCCCTGGAACCCATCGGCGGTACATAAATGTATCCCATTGCAGAGCCCTGCTCAGCAAAGCTAATGTCACATACAATACAGGTGGGCTTCGGCCCACAGTGCATGCCCCAGTCAGACTGGTAATATGTACCTTAACAGTAACCGCGTTGGTGGGAAATGGCCTCGCCACCATCATGTCTTTGGGAAGCCTCCATTTCCACACCACAGTGACATAGCATTAGCAGCGGTATAGTCAGAGCCCATAATTAGTAACATTTCAGCTGTAGCATTAGGGACAGGCCCCAGTAACATATCACTAGCAGCAGTATAGGGGGAGCACAGTATTAGTTCCATTTCAGTAGTAGTTGCAGTCTAGACAGGCCCCAGTAGCATATCACTAGCAGCAGTATAGGGGGAGCACAGTATTAGTTCCATTTCAGTAGTAGTTGCAGTCTAGACAGGCCTGGAGGCAGCCCAGTTAAAATAAAAATTGGTTCAGGTGCAAGTTTCAACGCTTTAAAGAGAATTGAAACGTATAAACATTGTTTACAAAAGTAATATGACTGAGCCTTGTGGGCCTAAGAAAAATTGCCCGTTCGGCGTGATTACGTGAGGTTTCAGGAGAAGGAGCAGGAGGAGGACGATGAATATAATACACAGATTGATGAAGCTAAAAGGTCCCCGTTTTTTATGGTGATAGAGAACGATGCTTCCATCCGCGGGTGCAGCCTACATATTGTTTAGGTATCGCTGCTGTCCGCTGGTGGAGAAGAGAAGTCTGGGGAAATCCAGGCTTTGTTCATCTTTATGAGTGTAAGCCTGTCGGCACTGTCAGTTGACAGGCGGGTACGCTTATCCGTGATGATTCCCCCAGCCGCACTAAACACCCTCTCTGACAAGACGCTATCCGCAGGACAAGCAAGCACCTCCAGGGCATACAGCGCGAGTTCAGGCCACGTGTTCAGCTTCGACACCCAGTAGTTGTAGGGAGCAGAGGCGTCACGGAGGACGGTCGTGCGACCAGCTACATACTCCCTCACATCCGTCTACAGTGCTACCGCCGACTCAGCCTTGACTGGGGAGCGGTGACACAGTCTTGCTGGGGAGCCATAAAGCTGGAAAAGGCCTTGGAGAGTGTTCCCCTGCCTGCACTGTACATGCTGCCTGATCTCTGCGCCTCCCCTGCTACCTGGCCCTCGGAACTGCACTTTCTGCCACTAGTGCTGTCGGATGGGAATCAGTTTGTCCGCCAGGGTCCTGTGGTATAGCATCACTTTCGAACCCCTTTCCTCTTTGGGTATGAGAGTGGAAAGGTTCTCCTTATACCGTGGGTCGAGCAGTGTACTGGTGTACACCCTGTAATCTGTAGTGGCCAGAATGCGTGTAACGCGAGGGTCACGAGAAAGGCATCCTAACATGAAGTCAGCCATGTGTGCCAGGGTACCTGTACGCAACACATGGCTGTCCTCACTAGGAAGATCACTTTCAGGATCCTCCTCCTCCTCCTCCTCAGGCCATACACGCTGAAAGGATGACAGGCAAGCAGCATGGGTACCCTCAGCAGTGGGCCAAGCTGTCTCTTCCCCCTCCTCCTCATGCTCCTCCCCCTCCTCCTCCTCCTCAACGCGCTGAGATATAGACATGAGGGTGCTCTGACTATCCAGCGACATACTGTCTTCCCCCACCTCCGTTTCCGAGCGCAAAGCGTCTGCCTTTCTGCTTTGCAGGGAACTTCTCAAGAGGCATAGCAGAGGAATGGTGACGCTAATGATTGCAGCATCCCCGCTCACCATCTGGGTAGACTCCTCAAAGTTTCCAAGGACCTGGCAGATGTCTGCCAACCAGGCCCACTCTTCTGTAAAGAATTGAGGAGGCTGACTCCCACTACGCCGCCCATGTTGGAGTTAGTATTCCACTATAGCTCTACGCTGCTCATAGAGCCTGGCCAACATGTGGAGCGTAGAGTTCCACCGTGTGGGCACGTCGCACAGCAGTCGGTGCACTGGCAGATTAAACCAATGTTGCAGGGTCCGCAGGGTGGCAGCGTCTGTCTTGGACTTGCGGAAATGTGTGCTGAGCCGGCGCACCTTTCCGAGCAGGTCTTACAAGCATGAGTAGCTTTTCAGAAACCGCTGAACCACTAAATTAAAGACGTTGGCCAGGCATGGCACGTGCGTGAGGCTGCCGAGCTGCAGAGCCGCCATCAGGTTAGGGCCGTTGTCACACATGACCATGCCCGGTTGGAGGCTCAGCGGTGAAAGCCAGCAGTCGGTCTGCTCTGTCAGACCCTGCAGCAGTTCGTGGGCCGTGTGCCTCTTCTCTCCTAAGCTGAGTAGTTTCAGCACAGCCTGCTGACGCTTGCCCACCACTGTGCTGCCACGCCGCGCGTCACCGACTGCTGGCGACTTGCTGTTGCTGACAAGTCTTGATTGCGAGGTAGAGGTTGTGTTGGAGGAGGAGGAGGAGGAAGGTTTAGGTGGCATACACCGCCGCAGATACCAGCACCGATCTGGGGACCGCAATTCTGGGGGTGGGTAGTACATGAGCGGTCCCAAGCTCTGACTCGGTCCCAGCCTCGACTAAATTCATCCAATGTGCCGTCAGGGAGATATAATGGCCCTGCCCGCCTGTGCTTGTCCACGTGTCCGTTGTTAAGTGGACCTTGCCAGTAACCACGTTGGTGAGGGCACGTACAATGTTGCGGGAGACGTGGTCGTGCAGGGCTGGGACGGCACATCGGGAAAAGTAGTGGCGACTGGGAAACGAGTAGCGCGGGGCCGCCGCTGCCGCCATCATGTTTTTGAAAGTCTCTGTTTCCACAAGCCTATACGGCAACATCTCCAGGCTGATCAATTTGGCTTTCTGCACGTTTAACGCTTGAGCGTGCTGGTGCGTGGCGGCGTACTTGCGCTTGCGCTCAAACACTTGCGCTAGCGACGGCTGGACGGTGCGCTGAGAGACATTGGTGAATGGGGCCGAGGACAGCGGAGGTGAGGGTGTGGGTGCAGGCCAGGAGACGGTAGTGCCTGTGTCCTCAGAGTGGGGTTGGATCTCAGTGGCAGGTTGGGGCACAGGGGGAGAGGCAGCGGTGCAAACTGGAGGCGGTGAACGGCCTTCGTCCCACCTTGTGGGGTGCTTGGCCATCATCTGTCTGCGCATGCTGGTGGTGGTGAGGCTGGTGGTGGTGGCTCCCCGGCTGATCTTGGCGCGACAAAGGTTGCACACCACTGTTCGTCGGTCGTCTGCACTCTCAGTGAAAAACTGCCAGACCTTTGAGCACCTCGGCCTCTGCAGGGTGGCATGGCGCGAGGGGGCGCTTTGGGAAACAGTTGGTGGATTATTCGGTCTGGCCCTGCCTCTACCCCTGGCCACCGCACTGCCTCTTGCAACCTGCCCTGCTGCTGCCCTTGCCTCCCCCTCTGAAGACCTGTCCTCAGTAGGCGTAGCAAACCAGGTGGGGTCAGTCTCCTCATCGTCCTGCTGCTCTTCCTCAGAATCCTCGGTGCGATCCTCCCTCGGACTTAATGCCCTTACTACTACCTCACTGATAGACAACTGTGTCTCATCGTCATCGGCCTCCTCACCCACTGAAAGGTCTTGAGACAGTTGCCGGAAGTCCCCAGCCTCATTCCCCGGACCCCGGGAACTTTGCAATGGTTGGGCATCAGTCACGATAAACTCCTCTGGTGGGAGAGGAACCACTGCTGCCCAATCTGAGCAGGGGCCCGAGAACAGTTCCTGGGAGTCTGCCCGCTCCTCAGAATGTCTAATTTTCAAGGAGTGAGGAGGCTGGGAGGAAGGAGGAGCAGCAGCCAGAGGATTCTGAGTTGCAGCAGTGGACGGCGCAGAACTCTGGGTGGACGATAGGTTGCTCGAAGCACTTTCTGCCATCCACGACAGGACCTACTCACACTGCTCATTTTCTAATAAGGGTCTACCGTGTGGACCCATTAAATGTGCTATGAATGTGGGGACGCCAGAAACGTGCCTCTCTCCTAATCCCGCAGCAGTCGGCTGCGCTACACCAGGATCAGGAGCTAGGCTTGTGCCCACACCCGGACTAGGGCCTCCGCGTCCTCGGCCGCACCCACGTCCTCTAGGCCTACCCCTACCCCTCAGCATGCTGTATTACCAGGAATGCAGAAACACAACACTGTAATTAAATGTGCCGCTTATTGGCCTGTGGTTTGAGGCTGAGTTCGCTTAGGGAACGCCAGGAAATAATTTGGCGCAAGCCTGCTGTAACACTTAGCTGGCTGCGTATTTATTTGGAGAAATTTTACCCCCAGCACACACGGACCCACTACACTGAGCAGAGTGACAGGCAGGCCAAATAGATTTTTTTCTAATCTTTTTTTGCACAAGGACCACTGCGTATATTCAATCTATATATGTCTTCTGGCCCTGCCTACGCAATTCTGTCCCTGATGTGTGTGTCACGGAACTGCAGTGTTGCACTGTTATTAAGTGCAACAGAGCGGTGATTTCAGAGGCAGGAAATAATTTGGCGCAAGCCTGTTGTAACACTTAGCTGGCTGCGTATTTATTTGGAGAAATTTTACCCCCAGCACACACGGACCCACAACACTAAGCAGAGTGACAGGCAGGCCAAATAGATTTTTTTCTAATCTTTTTTTGCACAAGGACCACTGCGTATATTCAATCTATATATGTCTTCTGGCCCTGCCTACGCAATTCTGTCCCTGATGTGTGTGACGGAACCGCAGTGTTGCACTGTTATTAACTGCAACAGACCGGTGATTTCAGAGCCAGGAAATAATTTGGCGCAAGCCTGCTGTAACACTTAGCTGGCTGCGTATTTATTTGGAGAACTACTACCCCCAGCAGACACAGACCCAGAACACTGAGCAGAGTGACAGGCAGGCCAAATTGTTTTTTTTTTAAATATTTTTTTCAAAAGTACCACTGCGTATATTCAATCTATATATGTCTTCTGGCCCTGCCTACACAATTCTATCCCTGTAGTATTACTGCAGGGCGCAATGCTCTGCACGGCCGATATAGCAAAAAAAAAAAAAAAGTGCAACACTGCTAAAAGCAGCCTCCACACTACTGCACACGGTTAGATGTGGCCCTAAGAAGGACCGTTGGGGTTCTTGAAGCCTACACTAACTCCTAAGACTCTCCCTGCCTAACCACCACTTCTGTCCCTGTAGTATTACTGCAGGGTGCAATGCTCTGCACGGCCGATATAGCAAAAAAAAAAAAAAGTGCAACACTGCTAAAAGCAGCCTCCACACTACTGAACACTGTCAGATGTGGCCCTAAGAAGGACCGTTGGGGTTCTTGAAGCCTACACTAACTCCTAACGCTCTCCCTACAGCAGCTCCAACACTATAGCACTGTCCCTCAGCTATCTCACAACGCATCTGAGGCGAGCCGCGGGAGGGGCCGATTTTTATACTCGGGTGACACCTGATCTCCCCAGCCACTCACAGCAGGGGGGTGGTATAGGGCTTGAACGACGCAGGGGGAAGTTGTAATGCCTTCCCTGTCTTTCAATTGGCCAGAAAAGCGCGCTAACGTCTCAGAGAGGAAACTGAAAGTAACTCGAACATCGCGTGGTACTCGTTAAGAGTAACGAGCATCTCGAACACGCTAATACTCGAACGAGTATCAAGCTCGGACGAGTACGTTCGCTCATCTCTACACAGCATGTGAGTGCCATGTGATGTCTTCCAACATCCCATTGAAAACAATGGAGGAGATTGTTCCATGGAACACCCAAAGATAGAACATACATGTTTTTTTCTCTCTTGTGTATGTATCTATTTAAAATAATGGATATCAGAATTGTCAAGCTTTTTGCACACCACACAAAACTTGTGTGAGAATTTTATGCGTGTTAATGAAGCAGCAGCTTTGACAGCGCATAAAGGGAGCAGTGGAGAAGGTAAGCGTACGACTCACATCTTTAGATTCAGCGTGCCAGTTTCTATGAGTCCATAAGCTTAGTTTATGTGGCTTATCGGAGCTGGCAGACTTCCTCAAATTGACCTCAAACACACGCTGGACCCAACTGCATAGGAAACCAAGTAGCATATTAGTATACTTCTGAAGTGTGGGAGGAAACTGGGAAACCCACAAGAGCACACAAGCTCCATACAGATGTTGTCCTTGGTCAAATTTAAATCGAGCCCAAGAGATCAGAACTAACCATTAAGCCAGCTTGCCTCCTTCTCAAGATCAAACTTTTTAATTCCTGTTAAAACTATAAAATATACGATGCATGTAATAGTTTGAATAAAATACAATATATTATATACAGTTCACACCACAGCAAATAACATTCTTATTTCTGATGACCTTCTAAAACTAAAAACCTGTATTATACAATGGGAATATAGATGTTATAGAAATTAAGCAAACAAAATCTACTTTTTTTTTTACATTCTGAAACATACAACTAAAAAAAAAAATAGAAATCATACACTAAAATGTAAAACCACAAAATGCAGCCTCAGGGCTCTGTCACATGGGCGCATCGGCACCCGTGTTCCTGCATGAAGAAGACAGCCGCACTGCAGGTGCTGATGACTCTCCGCACCGCCGGAAGAAAGAACACATGACCGGCAATGGAGGCGGTCACATGTTATTTCTTCCGGCGGTGCGGAGACTCGTCCGCATCTGCAGTATGGTCATCTTATAGTGTGACTGAGCCCTCAGCAAACAAAAACTGTGCCCAAAACATCAGCACCTCAATGAGCTTTGTTAATCAAAAAGTAATTTATGGAAATCTGACTGTGTCTATAAAGGGTGACTAAGTTAAAATAATTGAAAGTATTTCATTAGAAATAGTGCTAAATTTTAGCTTGTAAAGACAATGCAATTAAACACATATAACAACACACATAACAAGCTGCATTTACATTATCAATGGCTGAAAAATGTTGCGATCATTGAACGAACATTTCAGTCATACAATAGGTCAGAAATGCTATCTTTTCTCCCTAGGAAGAGCACCTAGAAGGTGAGTGAGGAGACTCAAATGGTCATGCACGCTCCTCTGGGTAATATGCAAATAAGGGAGCCACCTATTGCATGGCAGCCTTCCTTCAAGCCTTTGTTCCTTTACTTACAGTGCTCTCCCTAAGGAGAAAAGATAGCATTTCTGACCCCCGCCCCAGACCTCTCACTAGTCATTGTTACAAGGCTTGTTTAAAAAGTCTGGCTTTGGCTTGAAAGAATGCTGTCTTCCAATAGGTGGCACTGTGGAGGTTTTATTCCATCTCCCTTATTTGCATATCACCCAGAGGAGCATGCATGGCCATTTGAGTCTTCTCTCTCACCGTCTAGGTGCTCTCCGTAAGGAGAAAAGATAGTGTTTCTGACCCCCATCCCAGGCCTCTCACTAGCAAAACTAGACTACTACTGTACACCGATGAAGGGCAAATACCCTGAAACAGCTATAAGTAGATTGAGTCTGGCTTTTCTTTTGATTCCCAGTCATTGTTGCAAGGCTTGTATAAAGAGTCTGACTTTGGCTTGAAGGAATGCTGCCTTCCAATAGGTGGCGCTGCAGAGGTATTATTTCATCTCCTTTATAGTCATACAATAATCACATATGTGCTGCCATTTTTTAAGAAAATGTGATTATAGTCAGAATGTATTTTAGTAGGAAAAATCAAACAATAAAATTCTATTATAAGAAAGCATACGTGTTATATTGATGAGACACACAAAGGATTCTTCAGCAACATCTGATAAGTCCAAGACCCATTAAGAAAAATATCTTCTTTACTTCTCTGCTAGAAGATATCATGTACAAGGAATGGAACAATGTGGGGATGCAGGATATTATTTGAGTGGCTAAATAGGAAAACTTTAAATGAAAGAATGCACCAGCACTGATAAGATTCATACATATCAATACCATTATCTGTAGCAGGAAAAATAAGCTCATACTTTTCAAAGCACTGAAGTGAGACTGCAGGTTTGGGATTTGGATTTGTGACTCATTGCTCCTCATTCGTCTGGTGTGCATTAGGAGGAAATGAATTAACAACAAGTTAGCAACAAAATATATTAGAAAAGGTGGAAAAGAGCCTACGGCAAATGTCACGGACCGATTTTTAATGATTTGAGCAGTAGATAGTCCGTACTCTGTTGTATTTTCATTCCTGATATTCTGCAGCTTTAAGCCATACCTGTACCAACCAAATGGAAGGCTGGAAATCAGTGAAATTAGCAGAGAGACCGGAATCAACCACAGGACCATGGTGGAGATCCTGGTCTTCAGGAAGACAAATAGTTTATAGTTGTAGGTTACAATTCTCACACAGTAGAAGACACAGAGGATTGTGGCAATCCAGAAACTGCTGTAGAATATAAACATAAGCAGAATATTTAAGATTGATAACAGAACATTATTTTGCAGAAACCTTGGGAAAAATAGGAGGATAGAGTTCCAAATTATGATATAGAAAAAAAACAAGCCTCTGAAAATGGCCAAGGAGCTCAGGATCTTATCGCTGGTCTGAAGAGATTTCAGGCTTTTCCATTTCATTGCATTAGCAGCCACAATAATCAAATTTACAATGAGACCCAGCAGGCAGCTCACATAGAGCACAGCAGTGAGAATATATTGGATAGAAGATTCCATCATCATTAGTGAGAATCTTCTTTCCCAGATGCACAATCTCTCCTGTCGTGTCTGTTCTCAGATTTTGTGTACAGATCAGATCATTTCAGCTTTTTTATGATAGATCTGTGTCCATCACTCATGAAAATTCTTCCAGAATGGCTGTATTCCATGCAAATCTTAACTTCTGGCTCCAGCTGGATGCAAACATATGTACTTAGTGGTAAAAAACAAATGCGCATAAAAACAATAATTGTTCTTTTGGTTCACCTCAGTAAAATATCAGATTAAAAACCTCTGATCTGATAAAATTGAAGATTTGTTTCTTTATGTTCCTTCTGAAAGCTATTAATGGCCTGTCGACAGGGTAAATCATCAATAGTAGAACAGTGGGGATCAATTGCTGGGGATCTACACAGTGCCGCCATTTTCAAGGTCCTTGTGCTTGTGCACTGAGCTGAATTCTGTATGTATAACACCTTGTAGTGGGCTGGAGCATGATTACATGCACAGCGAAAAGGTTCCGGACGATCAAATTTTCATGCATATTTTGGTGCGCACGGCGATTATACTTAGGTCACACGGACGTTTTGGCTGCAACGAAAAACGCTGCTAGGTGCAGACTTTTTCACCGAAACGCCGGCCTCGTTCACACGATTTTTTTAGAGCACATCCGTTATGCACACAGCAAATTGTGCGAGAAAAACGGCCGTGTGACTAAGCCCTTAGGACTTGTGTTGGAAAAGTACTTTAAAATGTTGCAGAATATCGAAAGTCCTCAGGGATTTGTGCCTGGAATGCATTCTCGGATTCTGCAAAACATATCCCTACTGCAACATGGTGGCAAGGTCTCTGCAGTGCACAATCTCTGACACCTCTTGCATCTCACTTACTCCAGATTCCGGCATCTTCTGCTGCATGTGATGGAATCTGGTCTATGTTTGGTTTTATTCATACCATATCAAGAAACAAACTGACCTGTGAAAGGGTAGAAAAGCTTGTTTCAATCTGTGCAAACCTAAAGTTTTTAGAAGTCCATGAGAAAAATTACAAAGAGGAAGAGGAAGAGGAAGATAAATCAGAAAACAATAGCAGTAGTTCGGAAAGGAGATAGAATAAACTGCAGATATACTGTATATTGTGTCTTCTGTTTCTTTTTTTTATATACACTGCTCTTCATGCAATATGTAAAACTACTCCAGGCTGAATTATTTTCATTTTTTCCAAAATTTCCATTTTTTTCCAGAGAAAAAAAAAAACAGGGGAATTTATTGATTATTGATTTATTGATTCAAAATTTCCAGAATCAATGTGCCAGATGTGTGCTGTGAAAATTAATAAAATATATTAAAAAGAATCAGGCCCAATAGTGCCCTTTATGGTACCCCACTAGTAAATGTTAACCAATCAGAGTATGTACCATTAACAAATACCCTCTGCTTTCTATAATTGAGACAGTTACTTACCCACTTATACACATTCTTGCCCAAACCAAACATTCTCATTTTACATACCAACCTTGCATGTGGCACGGTCTCAAATGATTTGAAAAAGTCAAGATATTCAGGATCCAATGACTATCCCCAATCCAGTCTAGAGCTTAACTACTCATAAAAACTGTTCATATTCATTTGACCCCTCATAAACTTACACTGATTTTGACTTATAAAGCTATTTTTGTTAAGGTACTCCAAGATAGCATCTCTTAGAAACCCTTCAAACATTTTACCCACAATAGAAGTTAAACTTACCAGTCTTTAGTTTCCAGATTCTCCTTTTTGATCCCTTATTGAATATTGGAACCACATTGGCTTTGCGCCAATGCCGTGGAACAGACCCTTTTACTATAGAGTCCTTAAATATAAGGAACAATTGTCCAATGTTTACCTATCTAATCTCCTGCTGCCTTTCTGTTGTGGTACTTAGCACAGGTAATATTTCAAAAATTACTACCTTAGAGGTTTTTGCTTTAAGCTTACATATTAGTTCCATGAAATAGTTTTTAAGTACCTTTTACCTACCACTAACTTTGTCATTGGTGTCAATGTGTACCATGACTATGGGATCCTCACCAGCCTTTGCTAGTAATCTGTCACCCCGATCCATGATGTGGTGAACTTGACTTGCAGAAAGACAGCATAACATTCGATGATCCCGGTTTTTGTGGCAGATCACCCTGCCTGGCCCTCTAATAATTGAGTCCCCCACTTCCTTGACTTGTCTAGCCTGTGCTGTGCCCCTATTCCCCTTCTTACTGAAGCAGTCTGCAGCAGTGCTAATCTTGTAATGGCATTCTACTCATCTGCCAACTTTGTAAGCTTGTTGGTTTGTGCCAGTTCTGGACTTGCCTCCCTTGATCTCTTCCCTTTACCACCCCTTTTAATTGTCACTTAGCTAGCTGCCTGATCATCTCGCATTCCCATATTATCATCTACTACCACATCGGCCCCAGTGAGTGTCTGCTCAGCAAGCAGCAAATTGCTTTCCATGTTGTCACTGGATATATGTTGCAAGCCACACATTGAAATCTAGGATCTGGGCTTCCAAAAGTGGAACATGCTCTCACCTCATACAGCAGTATGCACCCTTAAACAGCTGTTCAAGGACTGCATTCATGGTACAAGATGTACATTGGGTGGCATTGTTAATCATTTTAAGTTAATATAGATCTGAAGAAAATGCAAATATCATATTTTCCAACTATAACAGCTCCTGCACATTTGCGTTTTTCTTGCGCGTTTTTTTAACACTGCGATATCACTGCGTTTTTTTCACGCGATTGTCAATGGGAATTTTATAATGTTAAAAATGCATCACGCAAAAATTGCAGTGCACCAACTTGCAATGCGTTTTTAACATTAGAAAGCCCCATTGACAATTGTGTAAAAGAAACGCAGCAATATCGCGTGAAGAAAATGCGCAAGAAAAATGAAAGCGTGCAGGAGCCCTAAATGCACATTTTATCTCCAGAAAGTAGAGCTAAAATCTCTTCTGCATCTTCTCTTGTGAATGTGCTTTTAAAATAGTCGTTTATCTCTTTTTTTAAGGAAAATGTGGAGTGCAGAAGAGGTTTTATTTCTGAGCGATCATTTTATAAGAGAGTTCTTATCTCTGTCTCACTGTGTGTGTCCTATGAGGTCAGCTGTAGTTTGGAAGGATAGAAGTGTGACATCTGGCAATTTGGGTGGGGCATCTGCATCAGGACTAGAGATGAGCGAACGTGCTCGGCCACGCCCCTTTTTCGCCCGAATACCGCGAACTCCGAGTACTTCTGTACTCGGGCGAAATAATTCGGGGGCCGCCGTGGCGGCACGGGTGGTAGCAGTGGGGAGTGGGGGGGAGAGGGAGAGAGAGAGGGCTCCCCCCTGTTCCCCGCTGCTACCCCCCGCACCGCCACGCCTCTCCCCGCCCCCCGGCGCCCCCCGAATATTTGCGCGCGAGTACTGAAGTACTCGAAAAGGGCGGTACTCGGGTGCGTAAGTACTCGTAACGAGTACTTTCGCTCATCTCTAATCAGGACCGATCTCTGTGTTCTGATTGATTGGAGTCTTCAGAGAGAGTTTTGTTGCCTTGCTGCTGTTACTTTCATGGCTAAGCATGGTGGGTTAGAAGCAATGGTGGATTAAAATGAGGTCTGTAAGGGACACAGCCCGAGACAGCCATCCACGCTGCCCCTCTATTTTGTCATGGCCCCTTTAAATTGTGGCCTTACAGCCACAGCCTGATGCAGACACATAGGGAGCTTGCTTGTTGCAGAGTCCTGATGCTACTGCTGCCAGGTCCGGGCATTCTGGAACAGGCAGAGCTAATGATGTCCTTGTTGCATTGTTTGCCTTTGCTTCTCCTCCATCTTGCCTATCTCATCACTGCTGTTTCTGAGTATGGCAGTCAATGTAGCCTGCCTCTCTCCTGTCCTCTAGGGCAGACAGCTGGCAGATAACTAAAAGTAAGGGTGCACCTACCTTCCCCGGTTATTTTCAAACTCGTGTGCTCTGGCGCTGAGTTTTAATAGATGGCGAGGGAGAATACATTTCCCTCGTTTAGGCAAAGTTGCACCCATGGCAGTGTATTCAAGCCCTAATTATGTATGTCTGTGAAATGTATATAAAGAGTGTCGGCTGTATGTATACGCATGCCTATATGTGTGTACAATCTTCTGCTGTGTATGTGATCCTCCAGATCATGTATAAAAATGTTAAACAACACAGAGCCCAGGACAGAGCCTTGTGGTGCACCACTGGACACATTCTTTAAATTAGATGTGCAGCCATTTATGATCACTCTTTGAGAACAATCACTCAGCCAGTTGTGAATCCACCTAACAAGTGCCTTCTCAATCGCATATTTGGTCATTTTTTCAATAATTGTAGTATTAGATACTTTTTCAAATGCTTTACTGAAGTCAAGACATACTGTATCCACCGCATTTTCCTGATCAACGTAGTCCGTGATTCTGTCACAGAAGGAAATTAGATCAGTCTGGAATTACTTGTTTGTTATAAACCCATGCCAGCTCTAGTTAATATCTCGATTCCCATCCAAATACTTGCATACATGCTGTTTAATAATTTGTTCAGATATCTTTCCAGATATAGAAGTCAGGCTCACAGGCCTGTAGCTTCCTGGATCCACCTTCTACCTTTTTTTGAAAATAGGGACAAGATTTGCCCTTTTCCAATCTTCTGGGATTTCTGTCCTCCAGGAATTTTCAAAGATTATGGAGAGTGGTCCAGCAATTAACTCTTATACCTTTGGTATTCAGATATGTAATTTGATATAATTTCACCCCTTAGTGATCAGACTTGTTTGCGCCTCAATAACCAGTCCAATTTTGGAAATCTGACATGTGTCACTTTAACATGCAATAACTCTGTAAATGTTTTGCATATCCAAGTGATTCTGACATTTTTTGTTTTTCGACACATATTGTACTTCATTTAGGTGGTAAAAACAGACCAATAGAATTTGTTTATATTTATTTAAATTTTATATTTAAAAGCACCAAAATAGGGAAAATGTTGAAAACTGTAATTTTTTCTCATTTTCAAATGCAGTATGTCAAATATGTGTAAACATACTATACAAATTTTTGATAAGATATATATTTCCATCTGTTAACATTATTCTGGTAGCAGATTGGAAAAACTTCAGTTTTTTTTTTAACCATTTAGGAGACGTACACGTTTAACATTGATTATCAACATTTTTTTTATTTTTTTTTTATTTTTTATTGGCATTTCCAAAATATACAACAATTGAAATTGACATGCAGAAGTTTCATTTATAGTTCTAGAACATTGCATATTACATCTTGTGTGGGAAGGGGAGATAGGGAGGGGGAGGAGGGAGGGGGAAAGGATAAGGACAATGGGAAAGTTTATAACCTTAAATATCAAAGGTATCATGAACATTTGCAATAGCATTTAGGCGAAAGTTATTGAAATTCTTTTATACTGTTCTTTGTTTAGGATTCCCCAAACAAGGAGTGCATTCAATAAAGCGCTATCTTAGTCTATCGAGAATTGGATCATCCCTTATCGACACATTAACACTAAGGTATCAATACAGCCCCTTCCCATGCACGTAGGGTTCGGCGCCATACCCCTCCCCCCAGAAGGGAGGATGGGTGGGAGGGCGAACGGTTCTCCGGAGAGAAGAGACCATTTGCGTTCGTTTAGTCGAATCCTGTCGGCATTTTTGTTATCTGTAGCCATACTGCCCAGTCTTTCCTGAATTGGGCCAAAGTGTTTTTTTTGGTGGGCTATTGATTTCTCATAGATACAATTTAGGTTAACAGATTCTTGTATTTCTTCTATGGTGGGAATATGCTCAGATCTCCATTTCCTTGCTATTAGTAAACGCGCAGAGTGGAGAATATGAGATATTATTACCCTATGACTTCTGGGTATGTTTCCTATACCTATAAGGAGAAGGGCTAGTTCTGGTTCAATTTTCTTCAAGAGCGGTAGAAAAGTAGTTATGTATTGAGAGATCCCTCTCCAGAAGGAAGATATTTGGGGGCACGACCAGAATATATGTAGTAGGGAGCCCACTCCACCGCATCCTCTCCAGCACAGGGGGGACACGTCTTTTTTCATCTGCGACAACCTTAGTGGAGAACAATACCACCTTGTCAAGAGTTTCTGGTATTGTTCCCAGTGAGAAGCGCAGGAGGTGGACCTATGGGCCCATGCCAAGGCCTCGCACCATGTCCTGGGGGAAAATTTTTTGTTTAGATCTTTCTCCCAGTTTAGAAAGTTAACCACTTTTTTGAAATATTGGATGCCAGACAAGTTGGTATAGATTGATTTTGTGAGTTTTTTCCGTGAGGCCAGACTTCCATCTAGTAGGTCGCTTAGTAGGTGTGGAAGTGTAACGCTGAGAGTCTTACTTACTTTCAGAAAGTTACAGATCCGTAGATACGTATAGTATTCTGACTGTGGAATTGCATATTTTGCTTGTATCTGGGAGAAAGGCAAGATGGAATCTCCACTATAAAGGTCGGAGACTTTCATAGTTGCTCTGTGTGGCCAGTTACTCAGGGATAATTCAGATATTAAATATTTTAGGCTAAGAAGTGGGAGCGAAATCTTTATTGAGTTAGTTAGGTCCGAGTTTGGTTTAGCTTGTAATGCCCTCCACCCCTGCGCCGTAGCCTGGACCGTCGGGGAACGTTGAGTGTCTCTTTGGGACTGAACAATGGACGCTGGTAGATATGTTCTCCATTCAGTTATCCCCGTTAATAGGGACTCCATCTGGGCCCATGCTTTGTCCGTTTCCACTCTGCACCAGTGTCTGCTTTGGTCTATCAGAAATGCTTTATGGTAATTGCGGAGGTTGGGAAGGCCCATGCCTCCGAATTTTAGCGGTCTATTTAGAATGGAGAATGCCACTCTGGGTTTGGCTCCTCCCCAGATGAATTTGTTCATCTGTTGGTGGAGAGTTTTAAAAGTAGATTCGGGAATAACCACAGGGAGAGTCCTAAAGATATATAATATGCGGGGGAGAATAAGCATTTTGTATAAGATCACTCTGCCCATCCAGCTGGGTTCGAATTTGGCTAAACGATCTAGTTCTTTTTGTATCGTAGTCTCCAGCCGTGAGAAGTTGGAAACCGGAAGTTCTTCAATTGAGGGAGTCAGAATCATTCCCAAGTAAGGCAGGGACGAAGGGCACCACTGAAATGGGAACGCCGATTTTAGGTATCTCTCTTCTGTTTTAGTTACGTGAATCCCCATCATTTGTGATTTTGTGGGATTCAATTTATAGTAGGAGACAGCTCCAAACTGTAATAGAGAGGAGGTCGCTTGAGGAAGAGAGGTTCTGGGGTTAGTCAAGGTTAGGATTACGTCATCAGCAAATAGGTTTATTTTGTGCTCTTTTAAGCCAATAGAGATACCTTGAATGAGTGGGTTGGATCTTATCATCTCCGCTAATGGTTCCATCATCAATGAGAAGATTAGGGGCGATAGCGGGCAACCTTGGCGCGTTCCGTTGGTAATTTGGAACGGCTTGGATAAAATGCCGTTTGTTAGAACAGATGCCGACGGATTAGTGTAGAGCGCCGTTATAGCTGAGAGAATCGGACCCGAAAGCCCAAACCCCTCCAGTGTTCGCTGCATGAATCTCCAGTGCACCCTATCGAACGCCTTCTCTGCATCCAAGGCAAGGAGCAGAGAAGGCGTTCGTGCAGCGTCCGCGCTAGCTATCAGGTTTATTAGTCTTCTTGTTCCATCTGGGGCCTGATGTCCTCTTGTGAAGCCTACTTGGTCATTTTTAATTAGTTGGGGTAAGATTGGGAATAGTCGGTTTGCTATGATTTTTGCATATAACTTAATGTCTGAGTTAAGAAGGGATATGGGTCGGAAGTTGCCTGGGATATCAGGGGTCTTGCCTTCCTTGGGTATAGTGACTATAGTTGCTTTTAAATTTTCTGGAGGTGCGTTACCTGATGTCATAATATAATTGAAAAAGTTGCATACATGAGGGAGCAAAGTTGGTGCAAATAATTTCAGGTATTCATTTGCGAAGCCATCTGGACCGGGGGATTTGCCAGTTTTAAGTGATCTGATGGCTTGTTCTACCTCTTGCGTTGTGATAGGAAGGCATAGTTTTTGGTTTTGTGTCTGTGATAGGCGGGGTAAAGATAAGGTTGATAAGAATGCATTAATTGTCTCTTCGTTGGGTTGTGGGGTGTCTTTATCTTGTTTTAAGTTGTAAAGAGAGTTGTAATATTTACTAAATTCTTCGGCGATTTCTTGTGGAGCATGAATTTTCTGTTTTGTGGTCTGCGAGATTAGATAAGGAATCCTGGCATTTGCTTTTTCCGCTTTAACTCTATTAGCCATTAATTTGCTCGCTTTATTGTGTGAATAGTAATGTAGCATTTTAAGTCTTTTTAGATACTTCTCATGATCTATTGCAAGATGCGCTCGTAGTTCAGTTCTTGCTTTTTTCAATAGTAATAAGTTCGCTAAGGAAGCATCTGCTTTGTGAGCTGCGGCTAAAGTCACGATTTTAGATAGGAGGGTTGTGAGGGTTGCATTACGTTGTTTTTTGTGGTTTGCTGTTTGCTGAATAAGAATGCCTCTTATGAATGCCTTATGTGCATTCCATAGTGTAGCAGGGTTAATGGATGGGAGAGAATTAAAGACAAAGTATTCTTTAAGCATTTTTTCTGTATTAACGATATTGTTTTTTAGAGACATTACATGCGTGTTATTCCTCCAAGTGAAGGTGGTCGGATGCGAATGGGTAAGCTGGATGGACAGAGTGATCGGGGCATGGTCCGACCAAGTGATATCCCCTATTTCACATTTGACCATCATTGGTAGGAGCCATTTAGTCGATAAGAACATGTCGATACGGGAGTAAGTGTTGTGTCTATGCGAGTAAAATGTGTAGTCTCTTTCAGAGGCATGTTTACATCGCCACACATCATACAGGTCTTCCTTTTGGAGCCACTCATATAAGTGGGGGGGAGGTCTGCTACTTTTCGATGTGGAATCTAGTTCTGATTTGTGGATGATATTAAAGTCCCCACAGATTATAAGATTCCCTTCTATCATGTGGGAAATTTTTTTGAGGACACCATTTAAAAAAGCACGTTGTCCGGTGTTGGGTGCGTAAACATTTACTATGGTAAATGTTGTATTGTTAATTTTACATGTCAAGGCAACAAATCTCCCTTTATCATCCTGCAGCTCCCGTATCAACTGGAATGCAATCGGTTTTTTTATTGCTATAAAGACTCCCGCTTTTTTCTTAGGGCCATTAGCGTAGAAAATTTGGGGGAACTCTTTGTTTGAGAGTCTATTGGTGTCTGATCTCTGCAAGTGTGATTCCTGTATGCAGATTATGTCCGCTTTGGACCTTTTTGTTTCCCTCCAGAGGAGAGATCTCTTGTAAGGACTATTCAGTCCTTTTACATTAAGAGACAATATCTTCAAAGCCATTTGATCTATGGTAGGGATGCGTTGGCATTGCTATGAATCGATAGTGTAGACGCCGAAGATGCAATTTAGTATAATATAAATTTACACTGTGGGATACCTTTGAAAAAAAATAAAACATTTGAAATGAACTTAGCAAGGTATATACAATTGTGCAGTGAGTCATACTGCGCAAACTTGGGGGAAAGTTTGCGAGAAACGTGTGGCAAACCTGTGGTTGTCAGATGGGAATCAGCGTGAGAGTCTCTTTAGCTTGCATCCTTCCACTCTTGTGGGATCTTGGGAGAGGGTTTATTCTCTTGAGTCTTGCTTTGGTCCGGACGTGTTGGGCAAGGCAAGTTCCATTTCCGTAAAAGCTCCATACCTTCCTTGGGCTTGACAATTACGTAAGTTTTCCCGCTCTTTGTGATGATAATTTTTGTTGGAAAGCCCCATTTATATCTTATGTCATGGTTTCGTAAGGTGGCTGTTACAGGGGCAAGCTTCTTCCTGGCTATTATTGTGGCTTGGGAAAGGTCAGCAAAGAGTGTGATCTTTTGAAAGGGTGCTGGTAAAGCCGGCAGTTGTCTTGAGGCTCGCATTAGTTGATCTTTAATGTGGAAGAAGTGGATTCGAGCAATTGTGTCTCGTGGATAGGAAGTCGGAATGTTCTGGGCTCTTGGAAGTCTGTGTGCGCGATCGATGGTGAGGTCTATAGGAGAGCATTGCGGGATAACCGCTCGCATCAGGCCCTGGAGAAACTCAGCAAGCTCAGCAGGCGGGATCGATTCGGAAATTCCTCTAAATTTGATGTTGTTTCGGCGATTCCTATCTTCGATATCTGCCAATTTATTTCGCAAGATTTCAACTTCGTCTTCCAAATTGTTATGTGAGTCCGCCAGTGAGTTATGGGCTGATGCGAATTCTTCCATTTTACGCTCTGTATGGTCTACTCGACCTCCCAGCTCCTCCACTGACGCATTTATGCCAGCTAGGCTTCTGGCAATATCTTTTTGTATTGAAGTCTGTAATGCCAGCATAGCCTCTTTCATAAACAGCTCAGAGGCTGCCTGGTTGATAGCTGGAATATCTTGTAGGGTCATTTCTTGCGAGAGGTCAGGGTTGGAAGAGTAACGGACTCTTTGTTTTAATGGGCTGGAAGAGTTTGAATGATTATTCTTTGTTGTTGCTGAGTTAGACGGTGGGCGCTGTGGTCCCCTCTTGCTGTTTATCCCCACATGAGTGGGGAGAGATAGATCGGTGGGGTTTATGCAAGCCCAGTTCGAAAGAGGGTTGTTGGTCGTGGCAGGGGGGTCGTTCGGAGCACTCTCAGAGTGTGTTGCATTAGTGAGATCATGTGTTTCTGTGAGAGTATAGTTGTTTCGTACTGTTGTTTGGTCTTCCAGAAATTTGCATACTTCTTGAGGAATAGCGCATGAGTTACTTTCTATATTGGGCTCTGTATTGTTAAACGCTTTTATTGCCTGTTTATCACAGTAACTTGTGGTTGCTTCTGGATGTACAGATTGAGACTTGTTGCAGAGAGGCTTTTCAAGGGTTAATTGTGCACTCCTAAAAGGCTTCAGTGTGAAGGCAGAGTGCTTATAAGAGTCTCTGTTTTTAACTGTGTCTTGGTGTCCAGGGCTTATAATAGCCTCTTGATGGGCTTTCTTATTGTTTAGGGTAGCCTGTTCCCCTTCTGGCAGATTTACCGCAAGCCCGGTGAGTGACAGTGTCGGGGACTTCCCGAGCCGCGGCTGCTTTGCTAGTGATCACCGCGGGGGGGGGGGGGGGACACCACGGGGGGTCTCCGAGGAGATCTGTGTGCAGCAGGGGGATCCCTGCTGTTGTTTTTCAGCCGGGCTTTAATGGGGCTGGCCGGGGATGCATCGGGAGAGGCAGCGGAGGTGTTAGCTGAGTCGGCTGCAGGAGGATCCCCCGTGTTCCGGCGTGCGCGGCTGCCTGACAGATCGCCGGCACCTTTGTTATTGTCAGAGCGGGCAGGAGAGGCTTCCCGAGCCGCGGCTGCTTTGCTAGTGATCACCGCGGGGGGGGGGGGGGACTCCACGGGGGGTCTCCGAGGAGAGCTATGTGCAGCAGGGGGATCTCTGCTGATGTTTTTCAGCCGGGTTTTATTGGGGCTGGCCGGGGATGCAGCGGGAGAGACAGCAGAGGTGCTAGCCAAGTTGGCTGCAGGAGGATCCTCCGTGCTCCGGCGTGCGCGGCTGCCTGACAGATCGCCGGCATCTGCTGTCAGCGGAGGGTCTCCGGATGAAGTAGGGAGCAGATTCATCCTACCTTGAGGAGATTTAGGGAGGCTTCTGCTTCCACGGCGGCATGTGTCCTCTCCGGCAGTGTTAAGTGTGGCTTTCATCTTTTCCTCCTCTCTCCTGGGGCGCGGGAAACCTTGGGCGCCATTTTCTGTTTCTTCACCCCGGCTCCGTGTGGCATAAAAGTCTGTGAGTCTCTTAGGAGGCAGGTTTTTTTCTCTCCTGGGCATATTGCCGATGTTGAGGAAGGCTTCTTATGATGAGTGGGGTTGTTTTTGGCTTGTTTCCCCGTCGCTTGTGAGTCGCTGGGTAGGTTATAAGGAGAGCTGTATTAGAATACGTCCATCCAGGTCTCCTTCCAGGCCACGCCCCCCGATTATCAACATTTTGAAGAACACTTTGTTTTCCTGCACCAAGGTAAAATTGCAAAGGCTCATAGGTGTCAGAATGATGGATACCCCCCACAAATGACCCCATTTAAAAAAAAATACATATTTGAATGTATTTACTGAGGGGTGTAATGAGTATTTTGACTCCATAGTTTTTTTTTAAGGAGTTAATGCAATTTAGAGGAGGACAAATAAAATTTCATATTTTTGCAAATATGTAATTTTTAAGACAGTTTTTCTAAAGTGCACATGAAAATGAGGGTTTACACACCAAAGTGGATACCCCTGCTTGTCCTGTGTTCAGAAACATACCCATTGTGGCTGTTATATTATGTCTTTATGCACAACGGGGCCCAAACGAAAGGAGCAGCTCTTTGCTTTCAGAAAAGAAAAGGTGTTTTAGGCCCTATTGCAAACCTGCAGAGCCCTTAAGCAGTCAGAATGATGGGGAACCCCCACAAATGACCCCATTTTGGAAACTAGACACTTCAATGAATTCATCTAGAGGTGTACTGCATATTTTGATCCTACAGTTTTTAAATGAATCTAAACAAAGCAGAAGGAAAAAATTATGATATTCTTTTTTTTGCCAATTGCGTCATTTTAAACACAGTTTTTTTGTACAGTGTATATGAATGAAGACTTTTACCCTAAAATGGATACATCTGTTTGTCCCATGTTTAGGAACATACCCATTGTGGCCCTAATCGTATGTCTGTATGCACAACGGGGCCCAAACCAAAAGGAGCATCAAACTTCAACTGTTTTATTTACTTTTACGTGATCACCATTATTCATTGGATAACAGCGATTATATGACAGGGGACCACTCACCGCAGTGCCAGGTCACTGCTCCAGGCTCTTTCCTGCCTTTAGGAGCCAGAAGCAAGGAGACTTCTATAGGGAATTTTGCTGTGCAAATATGCAGAAAGAGAGATCAGCAACTTTTTTCTGTTTGCAAAAGAAATCTGCCCATAAAAATGGAAATGAGAATAAATTCATTGAAATCAATTCAATAAAAATTGTGTGTGAAAAAACATGTTCAAATATGTCCATATGAAGCCTCTCTAATTGAGTATGCTGTGTGTGAAAAACCCAGAACTGAATGGCCCAATGTAAATTATTGGGGTTCACATAAAAATATGCACACAATATCCTGTGCAAATATCCCCCTATGAGTAAAACCCAAGGCCCCTACACTTGAGCGTATGCATATTATCTCATGCCTGAGCGTTGCATACAGAATGAACTATGCTTTTTTGCATGCATATCGGTGTATTCTACTGAAATTTTTGCACACACAAGTTATGCTTATTTGCGCGTAGCAAATAAAGATGCATCTTTTTTTTGTGCATGTTCTTTTTTCTGCACAATTAAACAGTGTTTCATGCATGTTCTGGTGTATTTTACGTGCATTTGCACATCCCATTTGACTCCTGTGCAGACTTTGAATTTTATTGAGGATTCTTCTAAAATATTACTTTTATAAAGGTACAATCTAAAGAGGAAGTGGAAAGGAAGCAATTGTCTATATAAATCCCAGAAAAACTAATAAACCAAAACAAACACAAAAAATATAAACAAAAAAATGTATAGAGGGCAAAGGGTGAAAGCAGATGGTCGTGCCCCTGCACTGACCTGCGGCTCACCTCCTCCCGGCATCTTGTCTCTGCTCTGCTATGATTTGTATATACATTGTCCTCGAGAAGATTATTCTTAGAGATGAAGATGTGATGAAAAGACGTACTAATGACGCATATCAAAGTGCTCGCATCACCACAATAAGACACGATGATGGACCATGGTAAGAACACACATCTAATAAGACGCGTGTCATGAAGATCCCGCAACAATGATATTATCGCGGCACAATAACAAGATGGACTACAATAACAACTCCATCTATTGATGACGTGTGCCATAAAGAATGCGCATACCCTTGCATCATTGCAGCAAACTTCAAAATCATTATTAAACATTTTGCTGCAAATATATATTATCACAAAAAGGAAAAAGTTATTCACTCAACAACTGTGGTAATCAGAGACTGGAGGTAGTAAAAGGCCAGAAACCAGATATAAGTACAAACGACACATTCGGGTACAGAGGAGGATAGAAGTTCAGTACCAAACATAATCAATCACCTAGATAAATGAGAAGGCAATGCTAAGGAGAAAATGGAGAAAGAAATGAGCCCCCATCCTATGAAGTCTCAGGAGTAACTTAGTAAATTTAGCCTCAAAGTATATACATCTAAGGGCTCCTGCACACTTGCATTTTTCAAGCGCGTTTTTTTCACGCGATTGTCAATGGTACTTTCTAATGTTAAAAAAGCATCGCACAAAAATTGCAAAGCATCAACTTGCAATGCGTTTTTAATAGAGATGAGCGAGCACCAAAATGCTCGGGTGCTCGTTACTCGAGTCGAACTTTCAGTGATGCTCGAGAGTTCGTTTTGAGTAACAAACCCCATTGAAGTCAATGGGTGACTCGAGCATTTTTGTATATGACCGATGCTCGCTAAGGTTTTCATTTGTGAAAATCTGGGAAATTCAAGAAAGTGATGGGAACGACACAGAAACAGACAGGGCAGGCAAGGGGCTACATGTTGGGCTGCATCTCAAGTTCCCAGGTCCCACTATTAAGCCACAATAGTGGCAAGAGTGAGACCCCCCCCCCCAGCACTGTCAGCATAAAGATCGTTCTCCTCTGCCATAGCTGTAACAGCTGTGGCAGAGAAGAACGATGTTAGCCCATTGAATTCAATGGAGCCGGCAATACAGCCGGCTTTATTGAAAGCAATGGGCTGCCGGCATACGCGGGATGAATTGTCGGGAAGGGCTTAAATATATAAGCCCTTCCCTGCAATTCATCCAGAAATGTGTAAAAATAAAAAAAATATATACTCACCTTGTCCCGGCAGAACGATGTTAGCCCATTGAATTCAATGGAGCCGACAATACAGCTGGCTCCATTGAAAGCAATGGGCTGCCGGCGATCGCGGGATGAATTGTCGGGAAGGGCTTAAATATATAAGCCCTTCCCTGCAATTCATCCAGAAATGTGTAAAAATAAAAAAAATATATATACTCACCTGGTCCCGGCAGACGGAGTTCAGCGCGGCCAGCTGGCAGTTCTCCTGAAATGCTCTGAACAGCTGTGAGAAGAATTCAGCTGCCGGGGATTTAAAATCCCCGCCTGCTGAATGAACTGCCCCTGATTGGTCACAACCTGACGAATCAGAGGCAGCCCTCACTCACACCCATTTCATCCCGCGATCGCCGGCGGCCCATTGCTTTCAATGAATTCAATGGGCTAACATCGTTCTGCCGGGACAAGGTGAGTATATATTTTTTTTATTTTTACACGTTTCTGGATGAATTGCAGGGAAGGGCTTATATATTTAAGCCCTTCCCAACAATTCATCCTGCAATCGCCGGCAGCCCATTGCTTTCAATGGAGCCGGCTGTATTGCCGGCTCCATTGAATTCAATGGTCAGTGCTCGTTTAATCAAGACGAGTACTGCGTGGTGCTCATCTCGAGTAACGAGCATCTCGAGCACCCTAATACTCGAACGAGCATCAAGCTTGGACGAGTATGCTCGCTCATCTCTAGTTTTTAACATTAGAAAGTCCCATTGACAATCTCGGGAAAAAACGCAGCGATATTGCGTGAAAATAACGCACAAGAAAATCGCAAGTGTGCAGGAGCCCTAAGTCTAACTGCAGAAGAAAAAAAAATAATAATACAAAAATAAATATGACAGAAACATCACAGAAAAGGGGCAAAGGAAAGCTGCTCATTCAGCCCTTTAGAATGACAACTGTCAAGTCCATGGATCCGCATATTTTCTTGGCTCATAATCTATATTCAACTAGTAGTATGTTTTTAAGTGTGGATGGAAACCCAAGCCAACACAGGGAGAATATTCAAACTCCATGCAGATGTTGATCTTGATCACATTTGAACCTAGGACCACAGTGCTGCCTGGCAACAGTGCTAACCACTAGAGATGAGCGAACGTACTCGGATAAGCACTACTCGTCCGAGTAATGTGCTTTATCCGAGTACCTCTCTGCTCGTCCTGAAAGATTCGGGACGCGCTGCGGAGCGGGGAGCTGCAGGGGAGAGCGGGGAGGAACGGAGGTAAGATCTTTCTCTCCTTCTCTCCCGCCCGCTCTGCCCCGCTCCCCGCTGCGACTCACCTGTCAGCAGCGGAGCGCCCCGAATCTTTCAGGACGAGCGGAGAGATACTCGGATAAAGCACATTACTCGGACGAGTAGTGCTTATCCGAGTACGTTCGCTCATCTCTACTAACCACCAAGTTGCCTTGTCTTCTTTCTTCTTCCTATGGCTTTGCTGCAAATCAAACTTTTACTTAAGTTCAAACCAAAACAATTTGGATTGCTCACTAGTTCAGATTACTCAATATTGACGACCAGGGAAGATAAAATACTTTGTTAATATTTTTTTTCCCTTATTTTCTGTTGTCTAAACCAAATTAGCATCTTATAGTCTGCAAAATTTGGCAATTATTTGCTTCTGGGTGCAACTTTTATCCAATTATGGTATGTTATGCAGTTACGGTACGGGGGTGTTACTTATTGAAGTATTTTGTTATAAGGGGTTATTTAGTTACCTAATACAAATTGGAGGTATATTTTAATTTTTTTCTAATGTAAATTCCATGAACTTTTCTAGTTTTCTTGTTATTGCATCGCAATAGACTGAAAAGGATAACCCCATTATAAGAATACTTTTAAACATGTAAGATTCCAGTGGTTTCTCAGTTCCATCTACTCTGCTTGTCACTCAGGTACTTATCCCTATTGAGCTCTACCTCTACATCTTCTACTATAGCCTGGGTTGTCCAATTGTTAGATGATTTTTTTAAGCATAGCCTTAAAAGTGTTAAATAATTTAAAACAGGAATACATACCCGTACTCTGTCTCAGCATTCCTGCTTTACAGAGACAACAGATCTCCCAGTCTTTGTTGGGAAACTGATACCACCTGACTGCACAGAGGCTGCATTGGTCAGGTGTAGAGATGAGCGAGCACGCTCGTTTAAGGCTGATGCTCTTCTCTTCTCCCCTCCGCCACCCCCCACCCCCACCCGCATGGTCCTCGATCTAGTAATCAGTTACTCGACAAGACTGATGCTTCACAGAACAATCACAAGGTACCAATGGGGTCACAGGGAAGCTGAAGCCTGCCAAATGTGTCCACATTTGACATGTAGTTCAGTCCATTAGGCCTCAACTCTGGCCGTGTCTAATAGGCTGCTATCATAAGCTTAGTACAATGCACTACGTAAGTAATGCAGTGTTCTATCATAACAATCGAATGATCACATCTTCAAGTCACCTTCAGGGACTAAAAACTAGTATCAAATCTATATATATAAAGCTGAAAGCCCTCACTGACTGACTGACTGACTGACTGACTGACTGACTCACTGACTCACTGACTGACTGACTGACTCGCCAAAAGTTCTCCAACTTCCCAATGTCGTAAAAACATGAATTTTGGCACGAGCATAGATTATCTCCAAAATAGGAAAAGTAATTGGGTCCCAACTCGATTATTCCATTCTAGCGCAAAAGAATTGGCGTCGAAATTTTACGTACATAATCTAAATCTGTCACTTCCCAATGCCTTAGAAACTTAAAATTTGGCACGGGCATTGATTATGACATAAATAGGAAAAGCTAATGGGTCCCAACTCGATTATTTAATTCTATGCGCAAAAGAATTAGCGTCCAAATTTTACGTACGGAATCTAATTTTCTCACTTTCCGGTGTCATAGAAACAGGAAATTTGGCGCGAGCATTGATTATGTCATAAATAGGAAAAGTTCATAGGTCCCAACTCGATTATTCAATTCTAGCGCAAAAGAATTGCGTCGAAATTTTACGTACGGAATGTAATTTTTTCACTTTCCAGTGTCATAGAAACAGGAAATTTGGCACAAGCATTGATTATGTCATAAATAGGAAACGCTAATGGGTCCCAATTCTAGCGCAAAAGAATTGGCGTCAAAATTTTACGTGCAGAACGTAATTTTTTTACTTTCCGGTGTCATAGAAACGGGAAATTTGGCACAAGCATTGATTGTGTCATAAATATGAAAAGTTAATGGGTCCCAACTCCATTATTCAATTCTAAGCGCAAAAGAATTAGTGTCCAAATTTTACGTATGTAATCTAATTCTCTCATTTCCTGATGTCATTTTATATAAAGGAAACGTCGCATGGTTTCCTCCACATGGTGTTTCCTGGGTAACGCAGAGAACTATGCAAAATGGTGAACATATTTTTTTTCCTCAGTATCTCTAAAGTAACCACGACTTCATAAGATTTTCCGTGTGAACACCAGATAAACACCAGTACCAAATTAACTCGGGCGAAGCCGGGCATATCAGCTACTTATAATATAAAGTTAAAAACGTAACTGGAAAAAAAAAGAAATGTGTAAAAAGAAATATGCAGTTTTCCCAACTAAAACTTAATAATTTAAATGGTTAAAATGCTTTTTTTTTATAAAGCGCATACTTAGGGAGTTCTCACACAAACGAATTTTAATTGCAAAATCCACGATCGCTGTTCATGCAGAAGATCCAGTGGTAAAACGCAGGCATTGAAAGGCATGTATTTTGAATTCTTTATTCATACTCGTGTATGAATTGCACGTTTGACGAGCAGAAGAAAAATGACAGCATGCTCTATTTTAGTGCAGATTTCATGTGGATGGACCCCATTGAAGTCAATAGATGCGAATGCTCCGTCACCCATAGGCAATTAACATTGCTAATTGCAACTTCAGAGGAAAATAGATAGAAAAACCAAAATGCCAGCTGGAAGGGAGAGAGAGCTCTTTCTTTCACGCGAACGATGCACTGTGCATACATGTACATCCGCACAAAAAAACACTTTTTTGTTATACTCTATACCCTTCTGCATATCAATATAGCAGTCAGTCTAATCGTCACCTATAGACGAGGATTAATAATACTGGTGACGAATAAGCTTGTTAGCCCGTTACGCTGACAGCTAGCAGACCACTATAGGCCTAACGACATCCCTATGTTTTTCTAGGGTGTCTGGCTAAGTAACCGCCTGCTATCTAACAATTGATGACCCCTTTTCAACAAGCCTCTTTTGCTATTAGACACTCGACCGAGTAGATTAGCAGATCCTGCTGAGGTCTGTTCTCATTCCAGTGCTCCTCAGCTATCACTGTGATCTTAGTCACCTGGATCAGTGATGAGATTGTGATTGATTCAAAGGAATCTAGCAATAACTTCCTGATTATCCGTGTAATCCATGGCGAAATGCGTTGAAATTGAAGTGTATAAGGAGTTCCATATATGAATCATATTAATTGTACACTCCAACTGGATAATGTAGAACGGTTCCCATCTTCATTTCCGTTCTTGGTTAATACCAAGACAAATAACCACAACGGGTTATACTAAGGCTAATGATCGGTCGACTATCGATAGATACTGAGTGCCCCCCTACAATAAGACTTCTCTATCTTGGTGTGATGGCCGTCATACTCAGTCTGTCACGCTTTATATTCAAAGTTCACTAGGAGTTCCTCATATGAACTATATTAATTGTTCATTCTAATTTGAATGAGACAACGGAGAACGGTCTTTATCTTTATTTCCATCTCTTCAATATTAAGACAATACTTTATATTAGGAGACCTTAAGGTCACAGTTTGGCCTACTATCAATAGACATCCTGTGTTTCCATTAACAAGATTTTCCTATCCTGGTGCGACGACCGCTATACTCAGTCTGTTATAGAGTTTTCTGTTTGTTTGTGGTATTTTGTGTTGGGTGTGTTCTAATGGTGCTATATGTTTTTTAATGAATTATTAAATAAAATTTAGTTTTAATCTACTTGTCTACTCTGTGAAGGGCTATATAAATTAAATTAGACTACTGCCTCTGTGAATTATGCATGATGTTACCGCAAGCAAGCTTTCGGGGATATCTCGCACCCTTCGTCAGGCTATGAAATGAAGGGGGCGAGATATCCCAGAAAGCTTGCTTGCAAAATCATCATGCCTTTTTGTTAGCCATTAAAAGGTATCATAACTACAAGACTACTTGGTTTCTCTCACTGAGAACAATCACACATTGCTCTATTGGCTAACATGGTTCCAAACCTTTTTCTTGAGGCTACATTCATAAGCACATGTTAGGATCACTAATGTTTCCCATTGACTTCAATGAGAAACATTGCATCTCACTCGAATGCAGATTGCATGGCATGTGAGTGCCATCTAATGTTTTTCAAGATGCCATTGAAGACAAAGGGGGAGGTGTTTCGAGGAAATGCCCAAAGATAGAACATGCTAAGATGTTTTTTCCGTGCAGCGATGCTGGAAGGAACAAGTCACTCGTTTATGAATCTATTTAAAAGAATAAATTTTATAATCGTGCAAGTTTTTGCGCATCACACAGAACTTGCGCAAGAATATCATTCGTATAAATGGAGCAGCAGCTTTGACAGTGCCTAACGGGAGTGGTGAAGAAGGTAAGTGTGAGAGTTTATTCCCACTGCTGTAGGTGCAAATCTGCTCATCAGCATGAGGGGAATACCTTCCACTTTGTCGGCTTTTCAAACTCCACACCGGAGAGCAGAAGTTTGAAAATTAATGCGGGAAAATAGGTGCTGCATGATCTTCCCTGAATGTAGTTTAAGAGGTGCTGAAAAGGAAACAATGAAATCCCAAAGAGATCAGTGATTTTGTTTTGTCCTGTTATATGGCTGTGATTATCACCGCTGTGTAAGGGGACAAAAGCACGCTCATCTGAATCTGCACTAATATTTACATTGTTGGAGCTGGCAGACTTCATTTATATGACCTCAAACACACGCTGGACCAAACTGAACAGGAAACTAAGTAGCATATTAGCATACTTTCGGAGTGTGGGAGGAAACTGGAAGACCCACAAGAGCACACAAGCTCCATACAGATGTTATCCTTGGTCAGATTAAAATCTACAAGCCTAGGACATGTTAATTCGTGTTAACACTATAAAATATTCAATACATGTCAACTTTTGAATAAAATAAAATGTATTATGAATAGTTCACACCACAGCAAGTCACATTCACATTTCTGCTGACCTTCTAAAACTAAAAACTTCTATTATACGATGAGAATATGAATGACATAAAAATTAAGTAAAAAAAAACTACAGAATTTATGTTTTTACACTAAAATATGAAACAAAGGGAAGCCTCAGCAAACAAATACTGGACCCAAAATACAGCACCTCAACAAGCCTTGTTAATGAAAACGTAATATATGAGAAATTGACTGTGTTCATAAGGAGTAATTAAGGCAAAACACCTGACAATATTTAATTAAAAATAGTAATAGATTTTAGCTTAAAGGCAATGCAATTAAATACATATAGTATGCTGCATTTACATGCCTAATAGAGATGAGCGAACCTACTCAGCCACGCCCCTTTTTCGCCCGAGCGCCGCGATTTTCGAATACTTCCGTACTCGGGCGAAAAGATTCGGGGGGGGGGGCGCCGTGGGTGAGTGGTGGGTTGCAGCGGAAAGTGGGCGGGAGAGTGAGAAAGAGAGGGCTCCCCCCTGTTCCCCGCTGCTACCCCCCACTCCACCACACCTCCCCCCACCCCCCGGCGCCCCCCAAATCTTTTCACCCGAGTACGGAAGTAATCGAAAATCGTAGTGCTCGATCGAGTAATTACTCGAAACGAGTATATTTGCTCATCTCTAATGCCTAATATATCGGTGGCTGAAACATTGCTGTGATCATTGAATGGACATTTTAGTCATACAATAATCACATATGTGCTGCCATTTTTGAAGAAAATGTGATTATAGTCAGAATGTATTTTAGTATGAAAATTCAATTAATAAAATTATTTTATAAGGAAACATAAATGTTATATCAGTGAGACGCACAAAGGGTCCTTCAGCAACATCTGATAAGTCCAAGACACATAGAGGTAAGCATCTTCTTTACTTCTCTGCTGGAAGATATCATGTACAAGGAATGGAACAATGTGGGGATACAGGCTATTATGTCAGCAATGAAGTGTGAAAATGTTAACTGAAACAATGCACCAGAGCTGTGAATACTTGCATACATAAATAGCATTATCTGTAGCACAAGAAATAAGCTCATACTTTTCAAAGCATTAAAGTGAGAATTCAAGTTTGGGCTTTGAATATGTGACTCATTGCTTCTCAGCTGTGTGATATGCATTAGGAGAAAATGAATTAGGAGCAGATTAGCAACACAATATATTAGAAAAGGTGGAAGAGAGCCTAGAGAAAAACACAGGAACCGAATTTTAAGGATTTGAGCAGTCGATAGTCCGTACTCTGTTGTATTTTCATTCCTGATATTCTGCAGCTTTAAGCCATAGCCATACCAACCAAATGGAAGGCTGGAAATCAGTGAAATTAGCAGAGAGACCTGAATCAACCACGGGGCCATGGTGGAGATCCTGGTCTTCAGGAAGACAAATAGTTTATAGTTGTAGGTTACAATTCTCACACAGTAGAAGACACAGAGGATGGTGGCAATCCAGAAACTGCTGTAGAATGTTAACATAATCAGAATATTTAAGATTGATAACAAAATATTATTTCGCAGAAGCCTTGGGAAAAATAGGAAAATAGTATTCCAAATTATGATATAGAAAAAATTCAAGCTTCTAGAAATGGCCAAGGAGATCAGGATCTTATCACAGGTCTGAAGAGATTTTAGACTTTTCCATTTCATGGCATTAGCTGCCACAATAATCAAATTTACCATGAGACCCAGCAGGTAGATCACATAGAGCACAGCAGTAAGAATATATTGGATAGGAGATTCCATCATCTTTAGTGAGAATCTTCCTTCCAGGGTGCACAATCTCTCCTGTAGTGCCTGTTCTCAGATTTTGTGTACAGATCAGATCATTTCAGCTTTTTTTTTACGATAGTTCTATGTCCATCACTCATGTAAATTCTTACAGAATGGTTATATTCCATGCAAATCTTAACGTCAGGCACTAGCTGGATGCAAATGTATGTACTCAGCAGAATAAACAAATCCACATAACAAAACAATAATTGTACTCTTGTTTCACCTCAGTAAAATATCAGATTATTTATCTCGGTTCTGATAAAATTGAAGGGTTTATTTTGTTCCTTTAAAAAACTATCGATGGGGGCGTGGCCTAGCCTACAGTGAGTTTGGATGCACTGATACAGGGCTCCCAAGCCAAGTGGCTTCCCGCCGCCTCTTTTGGCATCATAAATCCCACAGAGATTTGCACTATAACATTTACATCACCCCTGCAGGGTAAGGAGCAGTCAGAGAGGTTCCGCAGCAGTATCGGCTGATCATGCATATCAAGGCCTGGCAGAGCTCACAAAGCCACGACCTAAATTCCCGGGTAGGAGAAAAGGGAGCCATACCTGGGTACACTGAGAGTGCTGAAAAAAATCACCGGAGGCAGCGATCTTACCTTAAACAGTGTCCGGACATCCACGCCAGCGAGGAGAGGCCAGTAGCAGACCCGCGAGCACCCGCCAGCGCAGCAGTAGAAGCGGAGGTGTCGCTGAGCGGGAGAAGCGGTACCCGAACTTTTTTTTCACCCCGAGCCAGTCTTCCCGCCCTCCTGGTCTCCAACCCCCCCCCCCCCCTGGCCTTCTTGCTTAAGTAAACAGAGGCATAGGAGAAAGAGCCTTGAAGAAGACTATTATAGAGTACATCACAACTAGCCCTCTACATAGTTGGGCAGAGGACACTTAGTAACGAGCACAGCTCAATTTATATAAAACTGATAGGAGAGACCCGACACCGGACTTGACAGCTCCTAAATACCGGGGTCTAGCACAAGAGTCAAGCCGCGGCTAGGGGAGGAAGCCAGCAACTGAATACCCTGCTAGCTCCTAGGCAGCTCATTGCAGTAGCGAGAAACCAAAATAGCCATCTACTGCGTCTCCTGCCTCCCCACCATTTTTTCTCCCATCCCCTCCCCAGCAGGGGTGATTTCCCGCCTAAACTTCTTCACCATCTTAGCCTCCTGAGGGAAGATAGAGGAGGTACCACTAAGGGGGAGTCTATTAACACCTGAGCTTATACAGCTCTCTCCTTCAATTCACCCAAAGGTGTATGTAAGAGCACTGCTCTAATTTTTATGGAACCTGCCAAGCAGGTTCTGAACTAAAACAATTTTTACACTATAATGACTCTCATCCAGAAAGTCAATTTCCTACAATTTTTTACTGCCTCCGGGCAACAAATCTCCCGTTAATATGGCAAACTGAGGAGAATCTGTGTGGAGGACGGAGCCGTGCCACCTAAGGCAAAATCTATATCTTCAAACGCCAGAACACTTGACAAGTACATAAAGTTTAATACTTCTATCCACATTCAAAAGAGATCGGAAATGGTGAAGGGGATTAGGGAACGCAGCAGCGACCCCCCTAACACTCCAGTGAGGCAAAATAACCTGGCTGATATGCAAAAATTCTTAAAGAAAAAGAACTCGCAGTCACCAGGCGCTATGCCTAAATCACAATCAATATAACATACAGCAGAGCAGACCCACCAAGATTCAAAGGTTGAGAGCGAAGTGGAGGAAGAGGATTGCGAGCTGGGAACATTAATTTCCAAATCCTTTCTTCAGAAAGCACTACTTAAAGTCACCCAGCCCATAATGGCGGAACTAGCAGACATAAAATCTGAACTCCAACATTTTGGACACAGAGTCGAAGACCAAGAGGGCTTATGCTTGACGATTATTAAATATGCAAAAGCCACTACACAGGTGGTAGAAGTCCACTGTTCCTATCTAGACCGTGCCCTTATCCTGATAGAATAAACATATAGTCAGAAAAAGAAGAATCTGCGCTCAAAGATGGAGTGAACTAAGGACGAATTCACATAGAAGTAATAGTGAGGTATGACACTTACTTGAAAGGAGGGGGGTATGATGCACAAATGCCCCCTCCACAGAGTGTCCTCAACACAGTACAGAGCTATGCTCCAAGATGCATAATAGTAGTCCAGGAGTTTTAGAGTCAGAAGAAACTTTTTAATAAGACGACGCGTTTCAGTGCAACAAAGCACCTTTCTCAAGCCATACATATAAAACAAAAGTACAGTGTATACAAGTATTTATACATATTACAAAGACTTACCCTTCCCATGCTTGATAGTGCCGTGTGTTCAGCGTCCCTGGGAGTGGGCGTTTGTTGATGACGTCAGCAGCATTGTATAATGTGCTGACGGAACTATATGACCTTTGTATTGTTACGCTCCCTAAAAATGGGATTTTACTGAAAATGCATAAAACTCATCATAGAGGATATAATATCATTGATAAACACGCATTCTATAGCTACCAGGCCGTGGGAAAGGACCTGTGTGACGCTGTCAGCGTCAGTCTATCACCTGACTTGTGTCACATGATGCCGCCGGCGTTACAAGGTAACTAGGCAACGGAGGTGGAGCCTGGTGACGCATTATGCGTCATAATCATACGTGACAGGTCTCTGGGCTTAGTACCGGTGTTGCCCGGTTACTAAGCACCGGGGGCGGGATCTAATGCCGCGCGACACATCACTACCTAACGTAGCACATAATAGCACATGATGGCACAGAAGACGCACGCCGCGTCACTATATCACATCATATAATTACCAAAATAGCAACGGCATTATGTGGTTGCCAAGCAACCGGGAGGCGGACCTAATGGCATTTTCTAACTTTTGCTGTTTTGCTGTTTAGGATTTTTGCTGTACAGGGTTTAATGACTGTTCCAAGCCCAAATGCCTGATTCTAAAAATATATCAGTGGCCTAGATTAAAAGTGCAAAAAATGATGATAAATACATATGTATATACACATTAGGGGGTAAATAACATACTATTACAATCCTAATAACAATGGTTAGAAGTCTATTTAGAAAGAATATATATAAATAGGTTTAGACCAGAATAAAGTTGTTAACAAGCTAAAAATAGACATATATATATATATATACCGGCACCTAAATGATCGGGGTAAGTCTTTGTCTTCATAAAATTAATATATAATCAATACATGACATAGTCCACAAATATAATCCATAAATATAATAAATAACATAAAATTTCTACTAAAAATGCCTATACTGTAGGTAATAAAAATAATCAATTCTCATAAAATCTCCTGAAGGGACATTACTTAGTTAATTAAATATTCTCTAGCACTTCGTTAAGGCCATTCGGTGTTAATGTTTTCAATATGAAAATCCAATACATCTCTCTATTTTTAAGGTGTGTAGCAGAACCTATTTTTATCTTCTCCAATGGTGTCACTCTAAGACCTGAAGGGTTCTTATCATGTTTTTCTAGAAAGTGTCTTGACACACTGTGTTTCAAGAAGCCATTAAGGATATTACAGCGGTGCTTATTCAGACGAATGCGTAAGGGATTTGTAGTGCGACCTATATATCTAAGGCCACAAGGGCATTCCAAAAGATATATAATATAGGAGCTGCTACAGTTAAGAAACGAATTAATCTTATATGGAGGTTTCCCTGAGTCAATCAAAATTTCCTTCCTCGCATGTACAATAGACTGGCAGCATTTGCATCTAGAATGACCACATTTGTACGCCCCCTTAAAAATATGGTAGCTCCATCCTGCCCATTTAGGAAGAAGGGATTGAATATGGAGAAATCTAAATTTTTGAGTACTAGTACCCTGAAGGGGGCGTACAAATGTGGTCATTCTAGATGCAAATGCTACCAGTCTATTGTACATGCGAGGAAGGAAATTTTGATTGACTCAGGGAAACCTCCATATAAGATTAACTCGCAGGTGAAATATTTGCCGAATTATTGAGTGAGGAGAGAGCCGCAAATATCCAGATAGAACGAATCCACAGAGCAATTAGAGCAAAACCCAAACTAACAGAACCACCAAGAGATGTCATCTGTGGCCTGCTTTCGTTCATAGATACAAATGCGATACTAAATCTTATCCGTAACAACATGTCCCAACACTAAACAAAAACCTCTATCAAGGAAATCAAGAAAGATAATGGAGTTGAAACCAACTCCACACAAGATATAGCTGCGGCTTTTCAATCCTATTACGCTAAACTTTACAACCTTGATGAGGGTTTTTTACACTCAGCCATAGAAAACAAACATAGAGAATTGAACAAATTCTTGAAAGAACTGAATCTACCCATACTAAGCTCGGAGGAATCCGAAAAATTAATAACACCTATTAGCCAAGAAGAACTCGTGGAGGTCATTAATAGCTTCCCTAACGGTAAAAGTCCAGGACCAGATGGTCTCACAATAGCTTATTACAAGACACTACAACAGACGTTGCTACCCCATCTCTTACTTACTCTAAATGCGGTTCTTGAGGGTGCATCCTTCCCTAAACAAACACAAGAAGCGCATATCACCCTAATACACAAAGAAGGAAAAGATCCCGCTCAATACAGTAACTATAGACCAATCTCTCTGTTAAATCTGGATATTAAAATTTGGGCAAAAATACTAGCTTGTAGAATCAACAAAATTATACCCAGACTAATAATGGATGAGCAATCGGGCTTTGTAAAGGGCAGATATGGTAAGGACAATGCAGCAATCCTTCTACCTTCTATTTATTATGCAAAAAAAAAAAGAATATCCCTCTGGTCTTTCTAGGAATTGATGCTGAAAAAGCATTTGACAGAGTAGATTGGGCCTTCATAAAAGCAGTCTTGTCCAAATTAAATTTCCCTCCTCAATTAATTGATGCAATCTTTTCTTTATATAAAAATCCACACGCCAGATTAAAAATAAACGATACTTTATCTGAACCGTTTCACATTACAAATGTAACACGCCAAGGGTGCCCGCTTTCTCCCACTTTGTTTATTCTAACCCTGGAAACCCTGTTGCAAGCGGTTAGACAAAACCCAGAGATACGGGGACATGAGATTGAAGGAGACTACATTCAAACGACCGCCTTTGCAGACGATGTCCTATTTCTGATTTCAAGCCCTCAGCAGGGCTTACTCAGCTTAAACCGGTTGCTGGACACCTATGGAGACTTCTTCAATCTAAAAGTTAATAAAAGGAAATCGGTCATACTGAACATCTCTCTACCCCCGCACAGAGTAGCAGAGATAAAAGGTAACACCCCGTACGCTTGGACAGAACAGTATATTGACTACTTAGGTATAAAAATAACAAATAACCTCTCAAAATTATTTGAATTCAATTTTCTACCTCTATTAACGGAGATAACATCTTTACTATCCTCATATAATATCCCCATTATATCCTGGTTTGGTAGAAAAAATCTCATCAAAACCTACATATTACCCAAGATTCTCTACAAATTGCAAATGTTACCAGTACACATACCAAAATCCTTCTTCAACAAATTCAACTCACTTCTCTCAAGTTTTTTTTGGAAATGCAAACGACCCAGACTTGCGTACTCTCTAATGATTAAAAGAAGACAATGGGGAGGAGTGGGGCTCCCGGATACCACTGAATATTATAATGCAATAAATTTAACTAATGTTAAATGGCTTGAACTAATGTTTCCAATAAACAACCAAAAACTGAGAAAGCTAGCTCAGCTCGCATATGGGAAAGAATTCTTAAAGGATATGTGGTTTCCAAGTGCGAGATAATACAGGTCCAAAGACTATAGCATCTTACTGCGGGGCATCTGCGAGACCTGGGACTCAACCCATAAAGTGTTAGCAAATACTCCCTCACCAAATACACCACTAAATCTACTCCCATTCATCAACAAACAACTGGAGACTCGAACACCAGCAAATTTATGGAACATTTTTGAGGAGCACTCAATCCATCACTTACAGAAGATTATTCATAAGGACCCTGTCTCCATAATACACACATTGGCGCCGAAGAGAGACCTTCAGGGCTTACATATTTCACACCTCTCGGTAGTAGTTTCACATTTTAAAACAAAATACTTGTCAACAAGACCATTGACGGACTTTGAAAAAGTAATGACTAACAAAAACAAATCTTCCAGGAAAATATCTGCTCTGACCAAGATCTTCACGGCACACTGTGCTATAAGCAGACCCACATACATCTCTTCATGGGAAAAGGAATTAAACATAAAGATATCAGACACAGAAATCAAGACAATCTTTAGAACCTCATATGGGATCTCCCCGTGTGTACGCCTACAAGAGAACCATTACAAATTACTATCCAGATGGTATAAAATCCCTGAGTGGCTATTCACATATAAGTTGGCAGATTCAGACAAATGTCGGAGATGCCAAGAACAAACAGGTTCGTACCTTCATATCTGGTGGAACTGTAGTAAAATCAGACCCTTTTGGAAGGAAGTGGAGAGAGAAATGGAAAAGATCCTTAAACGGAAAATACAGTTAACCCCCGACAAAATTATTCTCAATAGACCACAAGAGTCTTTCAATCCAAATAAAGATAAGCTACTATCATTTATGCTCAAATTCCCCTGTGCTGGGGAAAATCAAACCCCCCATCCATAGAGATGTGGAGAGACAAATTAATCCAAATTTACCAGTTCGAAAAACTACTTAGCTGGTCAAACTTCTCCCATACTTCCTTCATTAAAACTTGGGCCCCATGGAAAAAACACGTCACACATGTGACAAGTCAAGGATAAACTATCTAAAACAAAAATATAAAAATGCACAATTCAAACCAGTGTGTTCCAAATATCAGGCCTTAAACATTAAGGAGATTCTCTAAGTTAGTATAAGAAAGATTACCTGTACCGTTATACTACGGGAGTAAATTGTGGTGAAAGTTGGAATCCAAGGTGCTTGATGGGAACCCCTTACCTTCCCCCTCCCCAACCCCCCACCCTGTGCCTCCCCCCCTCCTCCCTCTTCTCACACTATTTACATTAATGTCTTTATAACACAGCTGGAATTCAGAAATAACAAGTTACTGTTGATAAATGTTATTATTACAGTGTTTTTTTTCTACCATAAAAACAGAAAAATGGATTTGCACTGTTAAATTGTATGAAGTTAACAAAAGCTGTAACAAATGTTTCATACTATCAAAAACCTTCTCTATAAAAAAGTGATTCAATAAAAATATATATATATATATGGATGGCCTAGACTCATATTGATAAACCATCAAAAAGGAGATCGGTGGGGGTCAATTGTTGAGGATCTGCACAGATCAGCCATTTTCCAGGTGATTATGCTTGTGCACTGCAGAAAGTAGATTTCCCCTGTAGATTAGTTTTCCCCTATCCCTAACAATTTTATTCCTGCAAGGTAAGAACCACTTACAGTAAGCATTTAAAATGTTTTTAAAAATGTCCGATTTATTGTATGTACTTTTATTTTTGAGTACATTGTGCCAGTCACTAAGGGAAAGTGCATCTCTGAGCTGATCGAACGTTGCCTACTAAGGTTTAGTAATTTTGTAGCTCCCCAATAGTACTCCCTATTGAAGGACAAGTGGAAATTTATTTTTTTATGGTCACTATTTCCAAAGTGCCCCCAACCTGTAGCTTTGTTATTCTGTCAGATCTGATGTTTAATATTAAAATGTCTGTCCCTCGATTTGCATCCTGTACAAGTTGGGTAAGGTTATTATTTTTAGTTATTGTCAGAAACATTTTACCTTTCTGATTTCCCAGTTCATATCCAGATAGTTAAATCTGCTGATAATAATTGAGATTTGCTGCTTCATCAATATATTTTCAATAGCTCCTGTTATATTTTGTGATCTATAGAAAACCCCTATGAGGATTTTATTATTGTTTTCCCTCTATACATTTCTACTTCTAGAGACTCTACATGTACATCTCCCTGAAACATATCTTCCTGTATTGTGTCTTTTAAACAAGATTTTACTTAAAGACAAAGCCCTCACCCTTGTATATGATCCCTTCTGAACAAACTGTAAACATGTAAAATCCCTGCCCAGTCACTGCTTTAGTCTAACCAGATATCAGGTATTCCTGTTATGTCGTAGTTTTCCTCAGACATTATTACTTCCAGTTAATCAACTTTATTGGTCGAACCTCTAATATTAGTCACCATACAGTTTAGTGGTTTTTGGTCATTTTCTATTTTAAGTGTATCCCTGTTAACTGTTCTGTCAGTTCTAATTATACTAATCCCTCCCACTGATCCAGCCCTTTATCTTTACTTAATCCCAGATCTCCTCCTACACTATCTCCACCTCTACCTCTCTGTTTGCCCTTTCCCAGTCCCTAGTTTCAACACTCCAACCTTCTAGCCACTGTCTTCTCCAGCACAGCTGTACCCTCACATTGAGATGCAGCCCAACCATACTCTAGAACCTGAAGCCAACAGTAAAGGCAACTCTATCCCTCCTTCCAACACTAACTCTTGAGACACTTGTTTACCTCCCTAATCTTCTGCTGCCTTTCTGGTGTGGCATTTGGTACAGGTAATATGTTAGAAATTACTACCTTGGAAATCCTTGCTTTAAGTTTGCATACTAGTTCCCTGAAATAGTTTTTAAGTGCCTTTCACCTATCACTAACTTTGTCATTGGAGCCAATGCGTACCATGATTACAAAATCCTCACCAGCCTCTGCGAGTAATCTGTCAACCCGTTCCATGTCGAACAAGAGTGCAAGAAAGACAACACACTGTGCAATGATCCTGGTTTTTGTGGCAGATTACCCTGTCTGGCCCTCTAATAATTGTTTCACCTATACTTTGGCCTGTCTAACTTGTGCTTCGCTCCTATTCCTCTTCTTACCGAAGCAGACATCCTTCTGATGGTCAGAGGCCATGTTGTGCTGCAGCAGTGCTAATCCTGTAATGACACCCCCCTCGTCTGCCAACTTTGCAAACTTTTTGGGGTTTGTCAGTTCTGGACTAGCCTCACTTGACCTCTTCCCTTTACCCTTCCTTCTAATTTTCACCCAGATAGCTACCTGATCATCTCACACTCTCATATTATCATCTACTCCAACATCTGCTCAGAAAGCAGCAAATTTCTTTCTATGTTATCACTGGATCTGTGTTGCAAGTCGCACATTGAGATCTAGGATCTGGGCTTCCAAATGTGCAACATGCTCTCACCTCATACCACAGTATGCACACTCGAACAGCTGTTCAAGGACTGCATACATGGCACAAGATGTACACTGGATGGTGTTGTTACTCATTTAGGCTAATATTGATCTGAAGAAAAATCAGATATTGTATTTTCTAACTAGAAGATGCACATTTTGTCTCTAGAAAAAAAATATAATAACTCTGTGCTTCTTATTTTGTGAATGTACCTTTAAAATAGTTGTTTATCTCTTTTTTTTGTTCAGGGAAATGTGCAGTACAGAAGAGGTTTTATTCCTGAGTGAGTATCTTCTGAGACTTCTTATTGCTGTCTCACTGTGTGAGTCCTATGAGGTCAGCTATAGTTTGGAGGCATGGCAGTGTGGAGCCTGGCGAGATGAGCAGGGGACATGCTTCAGGGCTGATCTCTCTGTGCTCTGATTAATTGGAGTCTTCAAAGAGAGTTTTGCTGCCTTTCTGCAGCAGTTTGGTGGCCGAGGATGGTGGCTTAGGAGAAATAGTAAACTGCTATTATAAGGGTGGTAAGGGAGACGGTTCCGGACTTGAGGCTCCAGGTAGCCCACGGTCATCCTAGCTGCTCCTATTATAATCTTTGCTTTCTCATTGTCCCTTTAAATTGTGCCCTTACAACCACAGCCTGAAGCAGTCGCATAGGGAGCTTCCTTGCTGTAGAGTCCTAATGCTACTATTGCCATGTCAGGGCATTCGGTAACAGGCAGAGCTAATGATGTCCTAGTTGTGTTTGTCTTCGCTTTTCCTCCGTCTTGCCTATCACATTGCTGCTGTTTCTGAGTATCACAGTCAGTGTAACCTAACTCTCTCCTGTCCTCTAGGGCAGGGGTCCCCAACTCCAGTCCTCAGGGACCACCAACAGGTCATGTTTTCAGGATATCCTATAGTAAGAACACCTGTGGCAATGTCTGAGACACTGACAATAATTACAACACCTGTGTAACACTGAGGAAATCCTGAAAACATGACCTGTTGGCGGTCCCTGAGGACTGGAGTTGGGGAACCTTGCTCTAGGGCAGGCAGCTGACAGATAACTAAAAGTAGGGGTGCACCTATCTTCTTGAGGTTATTTTCAAACTCCTGTGCTCTGGTGCGAAGTTTGAACTGCCGGTGAAGGAAAAGAAACTTCCTGTGTTCAGGCCCAACTGTACTCCGTGTCTGTGAGAATAGCTGCACCTATAGCAGTGTGTTTCACCCCTCAGTATGTACGTCTGTGACATGTATGTACAGAGTGCCTACTGTATGTATATGCGTATGCCAATATGTTTGTACAATCTGCTGCTGTGTGTGCGTGCGAGCTTTGATAAAACTCCACGGGTATGTCATCCTGGACTACAGATTTTCTATGTAAAATTTCCACACTGAAAATGAACAGAATTCTCATGATGGAATTTTCTGCATGAGTTCTGCATCTAAAAATGGCAGCAAAATCTTCAGCTTACTGACATATTTTTTGCCTTGGATTCACATGTAGATGTACAATCTGCTACACAAGGCAATTTGCACTGTAGTTTTCTATCAGCATATGGATGGCATTTATAAACTGCCATCCACAATGCCTATACTGTAAGGGCTCCTTCACAATAGCAATCGCGATGCCGCCATAACAAAATCGTAGTAAAAAACACACTTTTGTACATGCAATTTTTGATTATCAGCGATGCTTTTTTTCTGATAATAATCTGGCATCACATCGCTGCTGTCAGCAATTTTCTTGCGCAAAAGACAATAAGTTTCTAATGTTAAAATCGTATTGCACAAACATTGCAAGTTTGTGCAATGCGATCAATCAGAGGCTCAATAGGGAAACAGAGGAGAAAACGAAAAAAAAATCACATAACGCAGAAAGATACGACATGCTGCGCTTTTTTATTTCACGCCACATCGCATGAGTGAAAACATTTCAAATGGGAATTAAGCCATTGAAAATCACTGGTTTCACAATTCTGCATTTTCACTCACTCTTGCATCGCTCAAAAATTGTGTACTTTTCTCGACAGTGTGAAAGCACCCTAAATGTGCATTTTTTGTGTGAAAGTATTCTGGGTGTGTATTGACATGTAGACAATTTGGTGACTTCAACTGCCTTAGCCATGTTCAGCGAAATGGAGCGTAGTTGCACCTGAATGATGGAAATCCTTTTTCCTCTGACGTCTTTTAAAACTCTGCAAGCAGAGCGCAGGAGTTAAAAAAAAAAAAAACAGCAGGAAGATAGGTGCTCCCCGATCTTTTCTGCACATAGTTTAACTACATGTGGGGAAGATACAGCAGGAAAAGAGACAGTGAAAATTAAACCATTGAAATCTCATAGAGATCAGTGGCTTTGTGTTGTCCCATTATAAGGCTGTGATTATCAAGGTCGTATAATGGGACAAAACCATGCTCATCTGAATTTGCCTTTACGTTGGGTTCAGACTGGTGCACAGAGCATGGAAAACAAACAAGGAGAACTGGAGCTCCTAACGAAGAAAGAGAAATATGATGTCATAGGCATCATGAAAACTTGGTGGGATGATACACATGATCAGAATACAAGGATTGAAGGATACAACTTATTTATAAGAAACAGACCTCAAAAAAGCGGAGGAGGTATTGTATTGTATGTTAGGAAAACATTCATCTCCACCGAGATTCAAGCTTCAGAGGATGGCAGTTCTGTAGAAACTCTTTGGGTAAGAATACGAGGAGAGAACAGCAGAAAGGACACTATTGCAGCCATTTACTATAGGCCACCTGGACAAGCAGAAGGTATTGAGAAACTCTTTCTATATCAGATGGCCAAGCTCTCAAAAATCCATGACATAGTGATCATGGGAGATTTTACCGATCCAGACATTTGTTGGTAATCTCTCTCAGGTAAAAGTGATGGATCCAACAAATTCTTATCCGCTCTTGCTGACAAATTTATCTTCAAAAAGGTCAAAGAGAAAACAAGGGAATCTGCTATCTTGGACCTAATTCTTACCAACAGGGAGAAAATGGTTGAGGAAGTAAGGGTGGCTGGGACCTTAGAAGGCAGTGACCATGCTATCCTTGAATTTTGGTTAACAAGGGGAGGAAGACCTGAGAAAACTCAGATCTCAAGCATGGATTTCAGAAAGGCAGATTTCAGTGAACTTAGAAAGAGGGTAGGAAGAATCCAATTGTTAATAATACCTAAAAGAAGGAAGAATGGGAAACATGTAAAGAAATTAAGATGGATCAACACAGACCTTGCACGCATGTTAAAAATATGAAAGAAAAATATGTTTATCAAATGGAAAGAGGGGGGAATATCTAGAGAAGAATATAACATAGTAACATTGTATGTTAGGCCGAATGAAGACAATGTCCATCTAGTTCAGCCTGTTTCAACCTCCTTGTTGATCCAGAGGAAGGCAAAAAACCCCAAGAGGCAGAAGCCAATTAGCCCTTTCAGGGAAAAAATTCCTTCCTGACTCCCTAATGGCAGTCAGACTAATCATTTGATCAACCTCTTATAGTTCCTACCTGTCTGTAAGACCCGGATCAACAACCCGCTGGTCACCAATTTATATCCTGTCATATCCTTCCACTCTAGAAAGAAGTCTAGTCCCCTTTTAAACTCCTCAATGGATTTTGCTTTTACCACGTCTTCAGGCAGAGAGTTTTACAGTCTCACTGCTCTTACAGTAAAAAAAAAACCCTTCTATGTTCATGATGAAACCTGCTTTCTTCTTCATGTAGAAGATGCCCTCTTGTTAGCATCGCAGTCCTGGGTATAAACAGATCATGGGAGAGATCCTTGTATTGTCCCCTAATGTATTTATACATAGTTATTTGATTACTCCTTAGTCATCTTTTTTCCAGGGTAAATAATCCCAGTTTTGGTGCCTCTCTAAGTATTCCAGTCTCTTCATTCCATGTATTTGTTTAGTTGCCCTTTTTTGAGCCCCCTCAAGCGCTGCAACATCTTTCCTTAGCAACCGTGACCAGAACTGTACGCAGTATTCCATGTGAGGTCTAACAAGTGCCTTATATAGTGGAAGAATATTGTTCTCGTCCCTCGCTCCTATATCTCTTTTAATGCACCACAAGACTTTATTTGCTTTTGCAGCAGCTGACTGGCATTGGTTACTCCAGTTAAATCTACTATCCACTAGTACCCCCAGGGCTTTTTCCATCTCACTTTTCCCTCGCACCACCCCATTTAGTGTATATTGGTGACATCCGTTTTTCCTGCCCATGTGCATAATCTTACATTTATCAACATTGAACTTCATTTGCAATTTTTTTGCCCAAGCCCCCAGGTTATGTAGGTCTTTTTGTAGCCGTACATTGTCCTCTGATGCATTAAGTATCTTGTAAATTTTGTGTCATCTGCAAATATTGATATTTTACTGTGCAGCCCCTCTATCAGGTCGTTGATAAATATATTGAACAGAATGGGGCCTAATACTGAACTCCGTGGCACCCCACTAGCGACATTGGCCCCAAAAAAGTAACTCTTTAGCTAAATCTTTAGCTAAAAAAAAGTTAACTCTTTAGTAGAGATAAGCAAGCACCAAAATGCCCGGGTGCTCGTTGCTGGAGTCAAACTTTTCGTAATGCTCAAAGCTCGTTTTGAGTAATGAACCCCATTGAAGTTAATGAGGGACTCGAGCATTTTGTATGGGATTGATGCTCCACATAGGTGATGACTTATGAAACACCAGAAAACATCAGGAAGTCATGGAAACGCCACAGAAATGGATAGGGAAGGGCAGGGGCAGCATGCATGGCTGCAACTGAGGCTCCCAGGTCCCACTATTAAGCCAAAATGGGGGCGAGAGTCTGGCGGTCACCTCCCTAATAATTTACTTCGGACAAATCCTCATTAGCAAGGCACACTCGCTGGCACATCTTAGCCAAGCACCACACTACCTGCAACCAAGGACAATCACTGCCTGTGGGTGACACCGCTGCCTCTTCTCCTGGGTTACATGCTGGCATTGCAGTCCAACCTCCCAGCACGACCCTGCGTCCACAGTGCACGCAAAAGTTTCCCTGTGCAGCGTTCAGCTGCCCTCATGCCACACGCTCGCTTCATAGCTACACTACATTCATGTCTATTTATAAGTGCATACTGGATGAGGAAGAACCGGAGGCACACACTGCAGAGGGTTGTCAGGGCCAGGTAGCGACCCTCTTTGAAAGTGTGGGTGATAGCCCACAATGTTGCTGAGAATTAATGATAAATTGACGTACGATCATCATTCCAATCCCGTGCCACCTGCATCACAAAATTGTCAGGAGCTGCAAACGTGGGCATAAAGAAGTCTGGTGTCAGCACTTCTACACATCTCCACAACGCAGCAATACTCTGTGTGGGAAGGCCCAGGGTCAGGCTCGGTCCCAGCCTCCACCTTGTGTGACCCAAGGTGCCGTGAGTTACATAGCAATTGGAAATCCATGTGTCCCACACAATTCATTCTGTGTAGGTGTCAGATAGTTCAACACCGCAATGGGAAGTCTTTGAGTTCCTTGGGCTCGCCTATGCTGTTGCTGCACAAAGATGGTTTTACACAGGAAGAAATCAGAGTGCCCAAACATGGCACAGTTTCATCCCGCTAAGGACCTCGGCTCACATTTCTACCCTAGTCAGTCAGTGTATTTGTGCCAGACAGGTAAAACACCGCAATGGGAAGTCTTTGTGCACCCACAGCCTAGGCGAATCCAAGGAACTCAAACATGGCATTACACATGAGGAAATCAGAATGCCCAAAGATGGCAGAGTTTCACCCTTGCCAATGACCTCGGCCCACGTTTCTACCCTAGTCAGTCAGTGTATTTGTGCCAGACAGGTAAAACACCACAATGGGAAGTCTTTGTGCACCCACAGCATAGGCGAGCCCCTGGAAGCCAAGGGAAGTATTACACATAAATAAATCAGAGCGCCCAAACATGGCAGTTTCACCCTCCCAAGTACCTCGGCCTCCGCCCACACCCTCATTAATCGTGTGCATAAAACAGACTCCATGCTAGTGCAGCTGTGAATGTCTCACTAATGCAGTAACACTCCTTTTGTTTGGCCCAAACCAGTGTCTCAGATAACTGTGGTAACACGAAAGAAAATACATGTTGCCTAGCGCTGATCTCCAGACCCCAAGCAGGAGGAGGAGGTAGCATAATAAGACCGAGAAACCACGACCAAAGTAGGACCCGCAATACTTTGTGTGGGAAGTATGTGAGCAGGCCCTGGGTCAGGCTCGGTCCCAGCCTCCACCTTGTGTGACCAAGGTGCCGTGAGTTAAATAGCTGTGGGAAATCCATGTGTCCCCACACACTTTATTCTGTGTAGGTGTCAGGTAGTTCAACAATGCAATGGGAAGTCTTTGAGTTCCTTGGGCTCGCCTATGCTGTCGGTGCAAGATGGTATTACACAGAAAGAAATCAAAGTGCCTGCACATGACAGAGTTTCACCCCGCCAAGGACCTTGGCCTTGGCAAGCATTTCTGCCCAAGTCAGTCAGTGTATTTGTGCCACATAGGTCAAACACCGCAATGGGAAGTCTTTGTGAACCCACAGCATAGGCAGACCCAAGTAACATTTCTGTAGCAAGAGTATAGGTGGTCCCCAGTAACATTTCTATAGCAAGAGTGTAAGCGAACCCCTCAAACCATGCAGTAGAAAAGGTATAGGCAGACCCCTGTAACATTTCTGTAGCAAAAGTATAGGCAAACCCCTCAAACCATTCAATAGAAACTGCATAGACGGACCCAAGTAACATTTCTGTAGCAAAAGTATAGGCAGACCCCTGTAACATTTCTGTAGCAAGAGTATACGTGGTCCCCAGTAACATTTCTGTAGCAAGAGTGTAGGCAGACCCCAGTAACATTTCTGTAGCAAAAGTATAGGCAGACCCGAGTAACATTTCTATGGCATGACTATAGGCGGACTCCAATAACATTTTTGTAGCAAAAGTATAGGCGAACCCCTGCAACATTTATGTAACAAAAGTATAGGGAGACCCCAGTAACATTTCTGTAGCAAAAGTATATGTGAACCCTTCAAACCATTCAGTAGAAACTGCATAAGCAGACCCCAGTAACATTTCTGCAGCAAAAGTGTAGGCAGACCCCAGTAACATTTCTGTAGCCAGAGTATAGGCAGACCCCAGTAACATTTCGGTAGCAAAAATATATGTGAACGCCACAAACCATTCAGTAGAAACTACATAGGTGGACCCCAGTAACATTTCTATAGCAAGGGTATAGGCGGACCTCAGTAACATTTTTGTAGCAAAAGTATAGGGAGACCCCAGTAACATTTCTGTAGCAAAAGTATTTGTGAACCCCTCAAACCATTCAGTAGAAACTGCATAGGCAGACCCAAGTAACATTTCTGCAGCAAAAGTGTAGGCAGACCCTAGTAACATTTCTGTAGCAAGAGTATAGGCGGACCCCAGTAACATTTCTGTAGCAAAAGTATATGTGAAAGCCTCAAATCATTCAGTGGAAACTACATTGGTGTACCCCAGTATCATTTCTGTAGCAAGAGTGTAGGCAGACCCCAGTAACATTTCTGTAGCAAAAGTATAGGCGAACCCCTCAAACCATTCAGTAGAAACTGCATAGGTGGACCCAGTAACATTTCCGTAGCAAGAGTATAGGCAGACCCGAGTAACATTTCTATGGCATGACTATAGGCGGACTCCAATAACATTTTTGTAGCAAAAGTATAGGGAGACCCTGGTAACATTTCTGTAGCAGAAGTGTATGTGAACCCCTCAAACCATTCAGTAGAAACTGCATAGGCAGACCCCAGTAACATTTCTGCAGCAAAAGTGTAGGCAGACCCCAGTAACATTTCTGTAGCAAGAGTATAGGCGGACCCCAGTAACATTTTTGTAGCAAAAGTATAGGCGAACCCCTCAAACCATTCAGTAGAAACTGCATAGGCGGACCGCAGTAACATTTCTGTAGCAAGAGTATAGGCGAACCCTTCAAGCCATTCAGAAGAAACAGCATAGGCAGACCCGAGTAATATTTCTGCAGCAAAAGTGTAGGCAGACCCTAGTAACATTTCGTAGCAAGAGTATAGGCGGACCCCAGTAACATTTCTGTAGCAAGAGTATAGGAAGACCCCAGAAATATTTCTGTAGCAAAAGTATAGGTAAACTCCTTAAACCATTCAGTAGAAACTGCATAGGCGGACCCCAGTAACATTTCTGTAATAAAATTATAGGCAGACCCCTGTAACATTTCTGTAGCAAGAGTGTAGGCGTACCCCTAAAACATTGGTGTACCAACAGTATAGGCGAACACTAGAGATGAGCGAACGTACTCGTCCGAGCTTGATACTCGTTCGAGTATTAGCGTGTTCGAGATGCTTGTTACTAGAGGCGAGTACCACGCGATGTTTGAGTTACTTTCACTTTCATCTCTGAGACATTAGCGCGCTTTTCTGGCCAATAGAAAGACAGGGAAGGCATTACAACTTCCCCCTGCGACGTTCAAGCCCTATACCACCCCCCTGCAGTGAGTGGCTGGCGAGATCAGGTGTCACCCGAGTATATAAATCGGCCCCTCCCGCGGCTCGCCACAGATGCATTCTGACAGAGATCAGGGAAAGTGCTACTGGTGCCGGAGCTGCTATAGGGAGAGCGTTAGGAGTTATTTTAGGCTTCAAGAACCCCAACGGTCCTTCTTAGGGCCACATCTGACCGTGTGCAGTACTGTTGAGGCTGCTTTTAGCAGTGTTGCACAATTTTTTTTTTTTGTATATCGGCCGTGCAGAGCATTGCGTCCGCAGTCTGCAGTCATTGTACAGAGTATAGGGCCAGTACTGGTGAGGCAGGGAAAGAGATATTCAGACTATATAGGCAGTGGACTTTTTCCAAAAAATTGATCGCCGTCATCCCGCCAGAGGGAAACAGTATACATAATATTATACGCTGCCTACAGTATCTATCTGCTGGGGGTAGTAGTCCTAATTAATACGCAGCTAAGCGTTACAGCAGGCTTGCAAAAAATTGTTTCCTGGATCTGCTGTCTCTGTTACATGATCGCCGTCATCCCGCCAGAGGGAAACAGTATACATAATATTATACGCTGCCTACAGTATCAGTCTGCTGTAACAGCTCAGCATTTTAAAAAAATAGAAGCAAAATACTTAAGGCCTACTACTGGCCTTTGGCCACTTGACTGCTTCTGCGCTGTGAATTCCACTAGCTCAGTCATACGCACCTACGTCTCACTACAGGCGTGCACAAAATTGTTTCCTGGCTCTGCTGTGCGTTCCGTAAGGGAAGTCAGCCTCCAACCACAGGCCAATAAGCGACACATTTAATTACAGCATTCTGTTTCTGCGCTACTGGTAATACACCATGCTGAGGGGTAGGGGTAGGCCTAGAGGACGTGGACGCGGGCGAGGACGCGGAGGCCCAAGTCAGGGTGTGGGCACAGGCCGAGCTCCTGATCCAGGTGTATCGCAGCCGACTGCTGTGGGATTAGGAGAGAGGCACGTTTTTGGCGTCCTCACATTCATCTCACAATTAATGGGTCCACGCGGTAGACCTTTATTAGAAAATGAGCAGTGTGAGCAGGTCCTGTCGTGGATGGCAGAAAGTGCATCCAGCAATCTATCGACCACCCAGAGTTCTGTGCCGTCCACTGCTGCAACTCTCAATCCTCTGGCTGCTGCTCCTCCTTCCTCCCAGCCTCCTCACTCCATTACAATGACACATTCTGAGGAGCAGGCAGACTCTCATGAACTGTTGTCAGGCCCCTGCCCAGAATGGGCAGCAATGGTTCCTCTCCCACCAGAGGAGTTTGTCGTGACCGATGCCCAACCTTTGGAAAGTTCCCGGGGCCGGGGGATGAGGCTGGGGACTTCCGGCAAGTGTCTCAAGAGCTTTCAGTGGGTGAGGAGGACGATGACGATGAGACACAGTTGTCTATCAGTCAGGTAGTAGTAAGGGCAGTAAGTCAGAGGGGGGAGCGCACAGAGGATTCGGAGGAAGAGCAGCTGGACGATGAGGTGACTGACCCCACCTGGTTTGCTACGCCTACTGAGGACAGGTCTTCAGAGGGGGAGGCAAGTGCAGCAGCAGGGCAGGTTGGAAGAGGCAGTGCGGTGGCCAGGGGTAGAAGCAGGGCCAGACCGAATAATCCACCAACTGTTTCCCAAAGCACCCCCTCGCGCCATGCCACCCTGCAGAGGCCGAGGTGCTCAAAGGTCTGGCAGTTTTTCACTGAGAGAGCAGACGACCGACGAACAGTGGTGTGCAACCTTTGTCGCGCCAAGATCAGCCGGGGAGCCACCACCACCAGCCTCACCACCACCAGCATGCGCAGACATATGATGGCCAAGCACCCCACAAGGTGGGACGAAGGCCGTTCACCGCCTCCGGTTTGCACCGCTGCCTCTCCCCCTGTGCCCCAACCTGCCACTGAGATCCAACCCCCCTCTCAGGACACAGGCACTAGCGTCTCCTGGCCTGCACCCACACCCTCACCTCCGCTGTGCTCGGCCCCATCCACCAATATCTCTCAGCGCACTGTCCAGCCGTCGCTAGCGCAAGTGTTGGAGCGCAAGCACAAGTACGCAGCAACGCACCCGCACGCTCAGTCGCCACTACTTTTCCCGATGTGCCGTCCCAGCCCTGCATGACCACGTCTCCCGCAACATTGTACGCGCCCTCACCAACGCGGTTACTGCCAAGGTCCACTTAACAATGGACACGTGGACAAGCAGAGGCAGACAGGGCCACTATATCTCCCTGATGGCACATTGGGTGAATTTAGTGGAGGCTGGGAGCTAGTTAGAGCCTGGGACCGCTCACGTCCTACCCACCCCCAGAATTGCGGGCCCCAGCTCGGTGGTGGTATCTGCGGTGGTGTATGCTTCCTCCACTAAACCAACCCCCTCCTCCTCCTCCTACGCAACCTCTGTCTCGCAATCAAGATGTGTCAGCAGCAGCACATCGCCAGCAGTCGGTGTCGCGTGGCGTGGCAGCACAGTGGTGGGCAAGCGTCAGCAGGCCGTGCTGAAACTACTCAGCTTAGGAGAGAAGATGCACACGGCCCACGAACTGCTGCAGGGTCTGACAGAGCAGACCAACCGCTGGCTTGCGCCGCTGAGCCTCCAACCGGGCATGGTCGTGTGTGACAACGGCCGTAACCTGGTGGCGGCTCTGCTGCTCGGCAGCCTCACGCACGTGCCATGCCTGGCCCACGTCTTTAATTTGGTGGTTCAGCGGTTTCTGAAAAGCTACCCACGCTTGTCAGACCTGCTCGGAAAGGTGCGCCGGCTCTGCGCACATTTCCGCAAGTCTCACACGGACGCTGCCACCCTGCGCACCCTGCAACATCGGTTTAATCTGCCAGTGCACCGACTGCTGTGCGACGTGCCCACACGGTGGAACTCTACGCTCCACATGTTGGCCAGGCTCTATGAGCAGCGTAGAGCTATAGTGGAATACCAACTCCAACATGGGCGGCGCAGTGGGAGTCAGCCTCCTCAATTCTTTACAGAAGAGTGGGCCTGGTTGGCAGACATCTGCCAGGTCCTTGGAAACTTTGAGGAGTCTACCCAGATGGTGAGCGGCGATGCTGCAATCATTAGCGTCACCATTCCTCTGCTATGCCTCTTGAGAAGTTCCCTGCAAAGCATAAAGGCAGACGCTTTGCGCTCGGAAACAGAGGCGGGGGAAGACAGTATGTCGCTGGATAGTCAGAGCACCCTCCTGTCTATATCTCAGCGCGTTGAGGAGGAAGAGGAGAAGGGGGAGGAGGCTGAGGAGGAGGGGGAAGAGACAGCTTGGCCCACAGCTGAGGGTACCCATGCTGCTTGCCTGTCATCCTTTCAGCGTGTATGGCCTGAGGAGGAGGAGGAGGATCCTGAAAGTGTTCTTCCTAGTGAGGACAGCCAAGTGTTGCGTACAGGTACCCTGGCACACATGGCTGACTTCATGTTAGGATGCCTTTCTCGTGACCCTCGCGTTACACGCATTCTGGCCACTACGGATTACTGGGTGTACACACTGCTCGACCCACGGTATAAGGAGAACCTTTCCACTCTCATACCCGAAGAGGAAAGGGGTTCGAGAGTGATGCTATACCACAGGACCCTGGCGGACAAACTGATGGTAAAATTCCCATCCGACAGCGCTAGTGGCCGAAGGCGCAGTTCCGAGGGCCAGGTAGCAGGGGAGGTGCAGAGATCAGGCAGCATATACAGCGCAGGCAGGGGAACATTCTCTATGGCCTTTGACAGCTTTCTGGCTCCCCAGCAAGACTGTGTCACCGCTCCCCAGTCAAGGCTGAGTCGGCGGGAGAACTGTAAAAGGATGGTGAGGGAGTACGTAGCCGATCGCACGACCGTCCTCCGTGACGCCTCTGCCCCCTACAACTACTGGGTGTCGAAGCTGGACACGTGGCCTGAACTCGCGCTGTATGCCCTGGAGGTGCTTTCTTGTCCTGCGGCTAGCGTCTTGTCAGAGAGGGTGTTTAGTGCGGCTGGGGGAATCATCACAGATAAGCGTACCCGCCTGTCAACCGACAGTGCCAACAGGCTTACACTCATCAAGATGAACAAAGCCTGGATTTCCCCAGACTCTTCTCCACCAGCGGACAGCAGCGATACCTAAACAATACGTAGGCTGCACCCGCGGATGGAAGCATTGTTCTCTATCACCATCAAAAACATGGACCTTTTAGCTTCATCAATCTGTGTATAATATTCATCCTCCTGCTCCTCCTCCTGAAACCTGACGTAATCACGCCGAACGGGCAATTTTTCTTAGGCCCACAAGGCTCAGTCATATAATTTTTGTAAACAATTTTTATACGTTTCAATGCACATTAAAGCGTTGAAACTTTCACCTGAACCAATTTTTATTTTAACTGGGCTGCCTCCAGGCCTAGTTACAAATTAAGCCACATTAACCAAAGCGATTAATGGGTTTCACCTGCCCTCTTGGTTGGGCATGGGCAATTTTTCTGACGTACATTAGTACTGTTGGTACACCAATTTTTTGGGGCCCTCGCCTACAGTGTAATCCAATTAATTTTTTGCCCACCTGCATTAAAGCTGACGTTACATCAGCTGTGCTGGGCACTGCAATGGGATATATTTATGTACCGCCGGTGGCTTCCTGGCACCCACCCATGCTGTCAGTCCACACAGAGTTGAAACTGCATGTGTCCACTTCTAAAGAACCCCAGTCTGACTGGGGCATGCAGTGTGGGCCGAAGCCCACCTGCATTAAACATGACATTACCTCAGCTGTGCTGGGCACTGCAATGGGATATATTTATGTACCGCTGGTGGCTTCCTGGCACCCACCCATGCTGTCGGTCCACAGGGACTTCACAATAGGGAGTTGTACCTGCCTGTGTCTATGAATTAAAAACCCCGGTCAGGTTGGGGCATGCAGTGTGGGCCGAAGCCCACCTGCATTTAATCTGACGTTAGCTCTGCTGTCCAGGGCACTGCAATGGGATACATTTATGTACAGCCGGTGGGTTCCAGGGAGCCACCCATGCTGTGGTTGCACATGGAATTCCCATTGTGGAGTTGTACCTGCCTGTGACTATTTATAAAAAACCGTGGTCTGACTGGGGCATGCAGACACCTTGACAGAATGAATAGTCTGTGGCACATAGGTTCCCCATTGCTATGCCCACGTGTGCATCTCCTGATGGCAGTGGAACAGGATTATATTTCTCATTGCTTCTGTACAGCATTGTGGGCTATCGCCCCGCCCCTTTTAAAGAGGGTCACTGCCTAGCCGTGCCAACCCTCTGCAGTGTGTGCCTGCGGTTCCTCCTCATGGCAGACGCACTTATAAATAGACATGAGGGTGGTGTGGCATGAGGGCAGCTGAAGGCTGCGCAGGGACACTTTGGTGTGCGCTGTGGACACTGCGTCGTGCAGGGGGGGGGGTGGCAGTTGGGCAGCATGTAACCCAGGAGAAGAGGCAGCGGAGTGTCATGCAGGCAGTGATTGTGCTTTGTTGGAGGTAGTGTGGTGCTTAGCTAAGGTATACATTGCTAATGAGGGCTTTTCAGAAGTAAAAATTGTTGGGAGGGGGGAGGGCCCACTCTTGCCACTATTGTGGCTTAATAGTGGGACCTGGTAACTTGAGATGCAGCCCAACATGTAGCCCCTCGCCTGCCCTATCCGTTGCTGTGTCGTTCCCATCATTCTCTTGAATTGCCCAGATTTTCACAAACGAAAACCTTAGCGAGCATCGGCGATATACAAAAATGCTCGGGTCGCCCATTGACTTCAATGGGGTTCGTTATTCGAAACGAACCCTCGAGCATCGCGAAAATTTCGTCCCGAGTAACGAGCACCCGAGCATTTTGGTGCTTGCTCATCTCTATTCTCTATCTTGCAAATGGGAAGCAATTTCATTGGACACCTGCATCACATAATTTGTCTATACATAACATAGGCATAATGTAACCAACAGCCATTTTACAGTTGGGCACTTGACATAGAAACTGCATTACATCTGTATGCCTATATAGCACGTGATCTCTTGTTAGGGTCAGATATTCTAGAGCAGATATATTGCTGCTGGTGTAAAAGCCTGTATAACCGGGTATATTGGAGGGAATAAAGAAAGACGCAACATCACGCTTCTATCCTTAGAAAATACTTAATTTGCCTAGATGTGTGTCATTCTACATGGGGGCCTCTCTAACACATTACACATGGCAATAAATGATTAATATATAGAACCATTTTTTTTTTTTTAAAGGGTTCATCTGACTTTGTAAAATTAAAAAATCATCTCTTACATGCTCTCTGGCCAGTCATTAGTCATTTTCTGCTTAGTTCTGTTTATTTTTTGTCAACTAACATTGTTTTGCTCCCCTGCAGTGTCTTATTAACTTGTACAAACATTTCTTATTGGGTGCTTTGAATTTTCTCTGTTTAATCTAAAAAGTAGATTTCCCAGGAGCCTTCATTTTAATAATTCTCCATCTCTTTCTCCACCCCCTCTTGCTCCGTTCTCCTGGTATTATGGTAACCCATAATAATACAATGCAGGAAAGCTATTTAACTATTTGACTTGCTACACATGCGAAAGTGAAAATATGTTACTTTACAAGCAACACAATGATTATTTGTATGCAGTTTGTTTAATTTGGCTCCTACAATGCAAAGTAAATACATGGCTATGCTTACACTACTGGTGCTGCGCAGCCACCTATTACTTTGTATTGTGGCAGCTTTGTTATGCAAAATGTATACAAATGTTCGTCCCATAAAACAAATGTTTATGGAGCAAAACACATTCACATTAGCGCTAGGGCATTTGTATTTTTTATTTTAATAAATTACACTCCGTATCCACCAGTCACACATAATACAGACAGTGCACCCATCAGTCATACATAAGACAGCACACTCATCAGTCACACATAAGACAGTCAGTCCTCTTAACCTGCCACTCACATATAAGACAGTCAGTGCTCTTAACATTAATATGCAGAACACACGCCACACCCACCACTCACACAAGTGATCATTAAGGAAAACATGACAGCAAGCTACATTCCTCAACAGGCCATGACCTTATAGTATAGACTGAAGCCAAGCCCAACTATTCCCAACATGTCAACATGTTCACCGTACCTCAGAAAGCAGTTACAAGAATAAATCTAGACATGTCTAATGCTATACAAATAACATTTTATTAGATGATAACAATAATACATTGCTTTCCATACGTGCAGTTCTGTCCAGGGGCGTAGTTAAATCCTCATGGGCCCAGGTGGAAGGTACTGTTGTATTATGTTGCCACCGGAAGTTAGAGGTGGCGACATAATACAGCACTGTTGACATAGAGTAACAACAGCAGCTTCTGATTGGCTGGGGACATGTGTAATCCCCCAAGTACCATTGTCTGTTGGCAACCAGTACCATGGAGTTGTCATGGGGGGGCTGTGGTATGCGGTGATGTGATTGGTTGATCGAGCTCTGACTTTCAATGGCTGAGCCGTGGCGCTCGAGAACCCATTCAGAGGCAGTGCTTCCCTGAGGAAGGGTTTTTCAAACTCATAACCTTGGAAGAATTGCCTTGAAGGCTGAAGATAAGTGCTGGGGAGCTGCGGAGAAGGGCGGCAGCGCCTGTTAGGTAATGTATCTGTTTTTTTCTTTTTATTGCAGAAAGGGCTTTAGGACTTTACAGTAATATTTCCTACTGTAAAAGTTGCATCACACCGCATAAAAACCGTGTTTCCGTGCGATGCAACAGAAAGGTAGGCTCCATGGAAAACAAATTGCAGCTCTACAGAGCATGCCACAATTTTGTATTCTAGCATTGTCGCAGGCTACAAAACCCATTTGAATGCATGGGCTTCTCATACATGCATTTTGTAGCACTATCACGTTGCTACAAAATTGTGCAATTTTGTAGCCTGTGTAAAAGCAGCCTTACTGTGAGACCTACGAGGCATTCCCCATAGAACACAGCTGGGAGAATACACTGGGTAGAAAATTCCATCATCATGATCAGTGAGAATCTTCCTTCCAGGACAAACAATCTCTCCTGTAGCATCACGTCTCAGGATTTGTAAGCAGATCAGATCATTTTAGATATTTTAGCTATTTTATTTCAGCTTTTTTATATTAGTTTTGTTTCCATCTCTCATGTAAATTCTTCTAGCATGAAAGATTTCCATGCAAAACCTCAGTACTGTTGGTAGCCGGTTGCTCAAGGGAATAAGCAAATACATGTAAGAGAAACCAATAATTGTACTCTTGTGTCACCTCAGTAAAATAACATACTATGCAGCTCACAGCTATTAATAGGTGAGGTTAAAATCACAGAAAAAGGAATATACAGAAAAAAATTACTGAAAGCGGCCATATACTTATCGATGTGCTGATATACAAGAGGGCAGGTAGAAATATCACAATCCTCAGCATGCAGACAGCAAATGGAGGAGGATTGCATTGGTGCTAAGTACTGATGTACAACCACTCATACGCCTTCCTTAGAACTTAAACAGACGAACGTGTTTGCAGAGCTTGTTGTACGCGTGGAAATCACACCCACAAGATATATCGAAGCATAGCCATTGATTTCAGTGGATTCGTTCTCATGAGTGTGTTTGTCATGTCCAACTCCTCCGCACAAGAGAAGATAGACCTTGTCTTATCTGTCTGATTTTTTATGTCACAAGCAATATTGTGGGGTTTAAACAGCCACAGCGACGAAGACTTTTAACTTGCTCATATGCAAATAGGCTCCATAGCGGCAAGCGTATTTGTGCATGTGTTCGTTTGATTAGGCCCTTATACTGAGAGGTGGAGGCTGCTTAGTACTGCCTCACTGATAGACAACTGTGTCTCATCATCATCGTCCTCCTCACCCACTGAAAGCTCTTGAGACAGTTGCCGGAAGTCCCAGCCTCATCACCTGGACCCCGGGAGCTTTCCAAATGTTGGGCATCAGTCACGACAAACTCCTCAGGTGGGAGAGGAACCATTTTTTCCCAATCAGGGCAGGGGCCTGAGAACAGTTACTGGGAGTTTGCCTACTCATCCGAATGTGTCATTTTCATGGAGTGAGGAGGCTGGGAGAAAGGAGGAGCAGCAGCGAGAGGATTCAGAGTTGCAGCAGTGGACGGCGTAGAAGACTAGGTGGTCGATTTTTCTGCAATCCACGACAGGACCTGCTCACACTGCTCTGTTTGTAATAAAGGTCTACTACGTGGACCCAAAAAATGTGATATGAAGCTGGGGACCCCAGAAACTTTCCTCTCTCCTAATCCCGCAGCAGCTGCTGCGATTCACCTGGACCAGGAACTCGGCCTATGCCCACACCCTCACTTGAAACTCCGCGTCCTCGCCCGTGTCCACGTCCCCTAGCCCTACTCCTACCCCTCAGCATGGCGTATTTCGAATACAGCTGACAAGAGCGTTGTAAAAAATTAGGCAATTATTTGCCTGCACTTGAAGGCTGACAGTGGTTATGTTACGCACACTGTAGGCCAAAAAAATAATACGCAAGGCTGCAGAAAGGCCTAGCTGGCTAATAGTGAGCCACTACAACTCCTAGCAGCCACACAGTAAACTGCACACGGTTACAGGTAGCCCAAAGAAGGATTTTCTTTTTCAGATGTTTTTGAAAAAACCAGGAGCCTAGATAGCGTGCGTATGTCTTTCCCTCTATCAGCGGCTGTGTCCGTACGCTCTGCGTGAAGTTGACGGGACGCACAGAGCGGTGTAAAAAAATAGGCAATTATTTGCCTGCACTTGGAGGCTGGCAGCGATTATGTTACGCACACTGTAGGACAAAAAAATTATACGCTAGGCTGAGAAAGGCCTAGCTGGCCAATAGTAAGCCACTACAACAGTAATGCACACGCTCACAGGTAGCCCTAAGGAGGAGTGTTTTGTTCAGTTTTTTTTTTTTTTTAAACCAGCTGCCTAGATAGAGTGTTGGGCTAACACTCTCCCTATAGCACTAGTAGCACTCTCCCTAATCTCTGCCAGAGTGTGTCTGAGGCGAGCAGCGGGCGGGACAGCTTTATATACTCGGCGGTCACTTGATCTCGCCAGCCAGTCACTGCAGGGGGTGGGATAGGGCTGGAACGTCACAGGAGGAAGTTGTAATGCCTTCCCTGCATGTCCATTGACCAGAAAATGGCGCAAAACATGCAGGGAAGGAAATGGAATTAACTCGAGTACCGCGTAGTGCTCGTCTCGAGTAACGAGCCTCTCGAGTACCCTAATACTCGAGCGAGCATCTAGCTCGGACGAGTACGTTCGCTCATCTCTAGTAGGCACCGACCACCACAGGACACACCACTATTCCGCTGGAGGCAATCACTAATTGGCAACTGCGCATGCGTGGGATATGTACGGATCTCGCGTGTTCTCCACCGATACGCCCCTCATCTACGACATTGGCCCATCGCCACACATGCGCAGGGTCTATACAGAACTTTCAAGGCACTCACACTTATCATTGGCCTGTCTATAGCCATATCATGCAACCTTACCTTATAACATATATAGATCACTAGGAATACACTTTGCCTCACTGATCCCGACGCAACTCACAACGCTCGCTAGCTGTTATGGGCATGCGTCCGATGGTAACCTGCTACCACCATCTTGATTATGGGCATATTCCTTGATGTATATCAAACATGTCCTAGGGAAGCTGCCAAACCGTCTCTAAACGGAGAATCAATGACTGTAACATTTTGCCCATTGAGCCTTACAGTAGGAACAAAAAGGTCCATATAGATGATCTCTGACCATGATTACCTTTCTTATTGTCAAAACAATCTGTGTAATATATTCCTACTCCCGCCCTGCATCCACCCCTTCACCTCGACGGTCCTCCACTGCTTCCAGCAATGTGTCTCAGCGCAGTGTTCAGCTGTCCATAACACAAACATTAGAGCGCAAGCGCAAATATGCAGCCACCCACCCGCACGCACAATCGCTGAGTGCATATCTCCAAACTGCTGAGACTGGAGATGTTGCCATATAGGCTGGTAGAAACTGAGGCTTTCCGCAACCTCATGGCAGCGGCTGTTCCTCGCTACACGGTCCCTAGTCGCTACTATTTTTCCAGCTGTGCTGTCCCCGCCCTACACGAGTACGTGTCACAGAATATCAACCGTGCCCTCAGCAACGCGGTTACTGGTAAGGTCCACTTAAGTGCTGGCAGGCAGGGACACTACATCTACCTGACGGCACATTGAGTTAACCTGGTGGAGGCTGGGACCGAGTCTGACCCTGGGTCCGCTCACGCACTACCCACACCGAAGATTGCGGGTCCTACCTCAGTCATGGTTTCTCTGGCTTATTATGCCACCTCCTCCACCCCCCTCCTCCTCCTCCACCTCTCAATTACTATCTGTGAGCAGTCTGTAGCTCGAGGCGCTGCAGCACTGCTGTGGGAAAGTGTCGACAAGCCGTGCTGAAACTCATGAGCTTAGGTGACAAGAGGCACACCGCCCAAGAGCAGTTGCAGGGTTTGACAGTGCAGACAGATCTGCGGCTTGCGCCACTGAACCTCCAACCAGGCATGGTCATGTGTGACAATGGGCATAACCTGGTGGCGGCTCTGCAGCTTGGCAGACTAACACACATGCTATGCCTGGCCCACGTGTTCAATCTGGTGGTTCAGCACTTTCTTAAAAACTACCCCAATTTGTCTGAGCTGCTCAGCAAGGTGCGTCGTGTGTGTGCACATTTCAGAAAGTCTACCACAGATGTTGCCACTCTCAGGACACTCCAACAGCGCTTCTAGCTGCCAGTTCACCGACTGTTGCGTGACGTGCCCACGAGCTGGAATTCAACTTTGCACATGTTGGCCAGGGTTTACGAGCAGTGCAGAGCCAGTGTTGAATACCAGCCGGAGTGGTAGTCAGTTTCTACACTTCTTCACAGAGGAGTGGGCATGGATGTCTGATAACTTTGATGAGTCAACACAAATGGTGAGCGGTGATGCCGCCATTATCAGCGTGACCATCCTGCTGCAAAACGTATTGGAGGAGGAGGAGGGGGAAGAGACTGTTTCCCACACTGCAGAGGGTACCCATGCTACTTCCTTCTCATCTGTTCAGCGTGCATGGGCTGAAGAGGAGGAGGAGGAGACTGAAAGTCATACTCCTAGTGAGAACAGCGATGTGTTGCATACTGGGACTCTGGCACACATGGCTGACTTCATGTTAAGCTGCCTTTCCCGTGACCCTCGTGTTAGACACATTCTGGCCAACATGGATTACTGTATCACTCACAGTATAAGGAGAACCTTTCCACTCTCATTCCCAAAGAGGAAAGGAATACGAGAAATGCAATATCAGAGGGCCCTGGTGGAAAAGCTGATACTAAACTTCCAATCTGACAACGCTAGCGGTAGAGGACATAGTTCAGAGGGCCAACTAGCAGGGGAGATGCAGGGAACAGGCAGCCTGTCCGGCACAGGCAGGGGAACACTCTCCAAGGTTTTTGCCAGTTTTATGGCACCCCAGCCAGACCGTGTCACCACTCCCCAGTCTAGGCTGAGTTGGAGGGAACAGTGTAAAAAGATGGTGTGGGGGTATATAGCCGACCGCACCAACATCCTCTGTGATCCCTCTGCTACATACAACTATTGGGTGTCAAAGCTGGACACATAGCACGAACTTGTGCTGTATGCCTTGGAGGTGCTGGCCTGCCCTGCAGCTAGTGTGTTATTAGAGAGGGTGTTTAGTACTGCTCTGGGGATTATCCCAGATAAGCGTACCCGCCTGTCAACTGACAGCGCCAACAGGCTTATACTTATTAAGATGATCAAAGCCTAGATTTCCCCTGACTTCTCTTCTCAACTGGTGGAAAGCAGCTTAACATAAAGTATCTTTAAGCTGGAACTGGAGAATCATGCACTCTCTATCACCCCAAAAAAGAGTAAAAGTAGCTTGGTCTATCCTTCTCTGATGTTCCTCCTCCTCCTCCTCCTCCTCCTCCTTCTCCTAAACCAGCATGTCAGCATGCTGAAGAGCCAATTCTTCACAGGGCCAAAAGGCTCTGTAAAAACTAATTTTTTTTTGGAGGGCTGCCTCTTGACTCTGTCAAAACAATTTTTTCTGAGGGCCACCTCCAGGTTCTCGCCCCCAATTTTAAAGAGGTTCATCACTAGAGTTCAGCAAACTTACTAGTTACGCCCACAGAGTCCACAAATGTATCCCAGCGCAGTGTCAAGCTATCTGACACTTATTGGACAGCAAGGCCAGCATGTAACACAGGAGAAGAGGCAGCGGTGTCACCAGCAGGCGGTGATTGGCCTTTGTTCCACCTAGTGTGGTGCTTAGCTAAGCTGTGCCAGAGCATGTGCCTTCCTGGTTATGGTCTGGCCCAACTAAAATGTTAGGGGGGTAACCACCAGGCTCTTACCCACAATTTGTCTTAATAGTGCAACCTGGGAGCCTCAGATCCATCCATGCATGCTGCCCTTGCTGTTCCTTATCCATTTCTGTGGTGTTTCCATCACTTTCTGATGTTTTCAGGAGAATCACACACCCTCCCCTATGCAGAGCATGGGTAACCTTGAAAAATGCTCGAGTGTCCCATTGACTTCAGTGGGGTTCGTTACTCGAAACTAGCTCTCGAGCATTACAAAAAGCTTGGCTTGAGTAAAGAGCACCCGAGCATTTTGGTGCTCGCTCATGTCTAGCCATGATCCTACAGTATAGAGTAAAGCCAAGCCCAACTGTTCCCAACATGTCTCACCACCTTCACTGTACATCAGAAAGCAGTTACATGAATAAATATGAACATGTCTAATGCTATACAAATAACGTTTTATTAGATGATGACAATAATACACTGTTTTATATACATGCAGTTTTGTCCAGAGGCGTACTTAAATCCTCATGGGCCTAGGTGCAAGGTACTATTGTATTATTTTGCCACCGGACTTTAGGAGTGGCGACATAATACAGCAGTGTTGACATAGAGCAATGCCCCCAGCTTCTGATTGGCTGGGGTGGTTGTAATCCTCCGAGTTCTATTGTCCATTGTGAAAGTCAGCAGCAGCAGGAGGAGAGACAGGCACGGCATGATGAGAGGCAGCGGTGGTAGGAGGAGCGGGAGCAGCAGTAGGAGAGGCAGCAGCGGCGGTGGCATGAAGAGAGGCAGTAGCAGCAGGAGGAGAGTTTCTGGCAGCGGCTACAGGGTGAGAGCCGGAAGCAGGATAGCCAGAGGTCCTAGCAGCAGCATCTGCATTGAATTTTGCATGGTCCAGAGGGTTAGGGTTACTTTTCCTGTTAGGCATATATATAATGCAAGCCTAACGCGAAAACAAACCCTAACCTTAACCCTCCAGGCCAGGCAAAAATCAATGCAGATGCTGCTCCTAGGAGTCTTGGGAATTTTGCCAATTGGGAGCTAGGGGCATGACAGGAGTGTTCCTCCATGCAAGGCCACCTCTGGCCTCTGTGATGTCCCACAACAACCTGATCCTGCAAGGACCCGTCCTCAACTTCCGCATATGCACACCATCAGCGACATGTTAAACAAAAGGTAGCCGAGAGCCTGGAGTTGTTGTGGGGGGCCGTGGTATGCGATTCGTGGTCACGTGATCGATTATCCAATAGATAATGGCGACCATGTAAAAGAAAAAAAAAAGTTTAAAAAGGTAAAGATCTGATCCTTGAGGGGAACTGAAACTACTTACCTAAGGCCTCTGACGATGTCCCCAAATGGGATCTTTATCCAATGATTTTTTCCTGGTTCCTGTACATGTGCTTGTCTGCAAAATGGCAGACGCAAGTGCAGAACCTGAGGAGGGCCCAGGAAATTTAAAATCTCATTGTTCATGGCTACCGAAGATAGCCGATAGCCTGTAGCAGGGACCTGAGACCTCGTTGGTAATAAAACACAGTGATCTACCTTAGAATGGTCTCACACAACTGGATCAGAATTGCGGATTCGGCATGTGTTTGATTTGGAGTAATACGTGGAGTAGTCAAATGCATTGGAATACAAAATATCACTCTCATTAGCAGGTCGGCATTGTGTAATCTTTTTGCAGTAAGTAGAACATAGCATGTTCTATTTCACCGCGGATATCTGCGACACAGAGCACCTTGTGTCTGTAGTAAAAAGATCAGGTTTGCTCACCTATTCGTTTCCCCATGATACTTAGATTCAGCACGGCATGATTTATTAGGCAGACCGCTTTGCTGCTCTGTCCCCGCAGCCTTGTAAGCACAGAAGAAGTGAAGAATCCACAAGGATACCGCTGGTCATGCCATAAAATCCAAAGCCTTAATTTTAAAGTGCCATACAAATGAATAAAATGTAAGACGGACGCGTTTCTACTCCTGCATGAAGTCTTGATCACCTTGTTAGGCTGTTAGTTTCCACTTCCTTTTACGTACATGTAGTTAATTAAAAACAAACACTCCACACATGATTGTTAACCCTTTACCATATTACTTTTGTCCTGTTATTCTAAAACACGTATCAGTAAACTTGACATATGCAGTTGTACATTTAAAAGCCATTAGATTGTATAAAGTGTATGTACATTGTGAGGGACTAGTATGCACAAAAATATACAAAATGATCCAGATGTTCTGTTCTTTAGTATATTTTAACCTGTAAGAAAATCAAAGCAGAGAAATTTGAGCAAGTAACTAATTAAAAAAAATTTAAAATTTAAAATAGATCAAAATATGGTGTTTAAGCATAACATATTTTTGGAATGGTGCTTTAATATTAATAGAGATTGGATATAATAATTACTGACTAACGGTGGCTTCACATGAGCATGTCGTTGCGCGTACATAGGTGTGTACATATATACGTGCAAAAACACGGGTGAATGCAGGTCCGTGCATGGCCTTCAATGGAGCCGCGGCTGCTGCCAGCAGCTTCACTGAAAGCTATGACCTGCCGGCACCCCTTAGTTGTTTTTCAGGGAAGGGCTTTACATTAAAGCTCTTCCCTGAAAAAACTGAATTTTAGTGTAAAAAAAATGCATGCATTGTCTCCAATGGATCCGCGGCTGCTGTGAGCCAGGCATTATTCAGATTGCTACCTACAATGCCTATGTAATTTACAAAAAGTCCTAGTTCACAAAGCGCTGCTTTTTACACCCCACCCCTGCCAGTGAAATCAAGAAGTACCCCAAAAAAGTGTCAGGTTTGCACCAAGCATGGGAGGAGGAGGGATATCTAGAATATTGAGCCATGTGCCATCCCATGACTTCTAATCACCCATTTTGAGACATATCACACAATTTCACATTATTACTTTTATCTAAGAATTAGGGAACTCCATAAAGATTGGGTTTGATTTTTTTTAGGGAGTCAAATTTTTTTCTGCACAAATGTATAATGGGGCCTGGAATTTATTCACTTATACTCTGAATGCCAATGGGTGTTCCCTCCATTATAGGCCTAGCCATGTGTCTTATAAGCAGATCGGGTCTACAATGGTAGTTTTGGCAAACACAGAAGAACTAGTGCTACAAAATTTGAGGTGTGTCTCCACGGTTTTCCCTGTTTGAAATAACGAAAACTGTCACAAAAGTGATATATTTGTTTAAAAAATACATTTTATTTATTTTTCACCTACTTTATTATTATTTTTGCAAAAAATTGTGGGGTCAGAATGCCCAGCCCACACCTAGATAAATGGGCTAAGGAGTCTAGACTTCAACATTTGGTCACCTTTGTGGGCATTCTATCATTTTGGCACCTTGATGGCTTTACAAGTGTGCAATGGGGCCTGGGATTTATTCAGCTGTGCCATGAAAGCCAAAGGGTCTTTCCTCCATTACACGTCTAACCACATGTTCAATAAGCAGATTAGGACTACAGTGGGTAGGTTTCTGAAATCAGGACAAACAGAGGTATCCATATTGAGATTCAAGTCTTCATTCATATGTGTGCTGTAAAAAAATATTTTCAAAATGACACAATTGCCAAAAAAAATGAAAATTGTAATTTTTTATTCCGCTATTGCTTAGGTTCATTCAAACACTGTGGGGTCAAATATGTAGTACAACCCTAGATGAATTCATTAAAGGTTCTAGATTTCAAAATGGGGTGATTTGTGGGGGGTTTCCATTGTTTTAGCAGCTAAAGGGCTCTACAAGTGTGCAATGGGGCATGAAACACCTTCTAGCAAAATTTCTGTTCTGAAAGCCACCAGCTGCTCCTTTCATTTTGGGCCCCATTGTAAATACAGACAGAAGATTAGGGCAAAAATAGGTATGTTTCTAAACACAGGAAAAACAGGCATATCCATGTTGGAGTGTAAATCTTAAATTTCATGTGCAATATAGAAAAAGAAAACTGTCTTTAACAAAAAAAACTGTGGTCAAAAAACTCCTAACACCTCTCAGTCATTTGTGGACGTATTTATAATGCTGACGCCTATGATCATAGGAAAACAAATTTTAAAATCAATGTTAAATTTGTATGTCTCCTAAATTGTTAAAAAAACGTAAAGCTTTTCTAATATGCTTCCAGAATAAATAAAACCAATGGAAATATATATCTCATGAAAAATCAGTACAGTGTGTTTGCACATATTTGACATACTGCAGTTAAAAAAGTGAAAAAATTACAATGCTTACAAAATGTTCCCAATTTGAAAGTTTTAAAAAAATATACACAAATTGTAGCGGTCTATTTTACCATCTAAATGAAGTACAATGGATATGCAAAATCTTTTAAAAGTTATTCTATGTAAAAGTGACACATGTAAGATTTCCAAAAAATGGCCTGGTCATTAAGGTGCAGAGAGGCTTGGTCAATAAGGGGTTAAGGGTATGAATAATAGTGGATTCTTGGAAAAAACTTACAGCAAATGTGTCTGAAAAATCAACATTAAATTAATTCAAGCTGCCGGGCATAAGTTTTGATCTAATAGAGAAATCAAAGAATGGCAGGGTTGGAGAGGATCTCTAGGGTCATCTGGTCCAACAACCTGCTCAGTGCAGAATTCACTAAATAATCCCACAGATGTCTGTCCAGTCTCTGTTTGAAGACTTCCATTGAAGGAGAATTTACCACTTCCCATGGCAATCTGTTTGACTCATCATTCTCACTGTTAGGGCTCTTTCACATGGGTGTGATTTTGTCCTGTTAATCACGGCCGCATAACGGGCTGAAACTAAACCATTGATTTCAATGGATTCATCTTCATTAGCGGTATTCTCGCCCACTAATAGTATGGGTGAAAAAAGATTGGACTTGCCCTATCTTTCCCACATTTAGTTATTATGATGTGCGAAAAAGATGGGTCAGGAATAGAGATGAGCGAGCACCAAAATGCTCGAGTGCTCATTACTCGAGTCGAACTTTCAGTGATGCTCGAGAGTTTGTTTCAAATAACGAACCCCATTGAAGTCAATGGGCGACTCGAGCATTTTTGTATATGACTGGTGCTCCGCTAAGGTTTTCATTTGTGAAAATCTTAGCAAATCACCAAAGTCATGTAAAAAACACAGAAATGGATAGGGCAGGCGAGGAGCAACATGCAGGGCTGCATTTCGGGCTTCGAGGTCTCACTATTAAGCCACAATAGTGGCAAGAGTGAGACCCCCCCCCCCCCCCCCCCGCCCGCACTGTCAGCATAAAGATCATTCTCCTCTGCCACAGCTGTATTATGCGCAAGGCTGGGTATTAATGAGCGACTACTACTCCCAGCAGATGCACAGTGAATTGTAGATGGTCACAGGCTTAGCTGGGTAATAATGAGCGACTACTACCCCCAGCAGACACGCAGTAAACTGAAGACGGTCACAGGCAGCCCAAATATAGTATTTTTTTCCAGTTTTTGGGAAAAAGCCCACTGCCTATATAGCCTGTATATGGATTTCCCTGTTGGAGGATGACTGTGGTTATTGAAAGCACAGTGCAGCCAGAAAAAATTATGCGCAAGGCTGCAGTAACACCTAGCTGGGTAATAGTGAGCGACTACTACCCCCAGCAGACACTCAGTAAACTGAACACGGTCACAGGCAGCCCAAAGATTTTTTTTTCCAATTTTTTTTAAAAAGACCACTGTCTATATAGCCAGTATATCTCTTTCCCTGTACCACTGTCCCTGACTCACCAGTACTGCCCCTATACTCAGTAAAATGACTGCAGACTGAGGACGCTATGGTCTGCACGCCCGATATACAAAAAAAAAAGTGTGCAAAACTGCTAAAAGCAGCCTCAACAGTGCTGCACACGGTCAGATGTGGCCCTAAGAAGGACCGTTGGGGTTCTTGAAGATGAAGATAACAGCCTAACACTCTCCCTATAGCAGCTACAGCAGGACGGAACTTTCCCTAATGTCTCTCAGCGTGCATCTCTGGCGAGCCGCGGCCGGCCCCAGTTTATATACTCGGGTGTCACCTGATCTCCCCAGCCACTCACTGCAGGGGGGTGGGATAGGGCTGGAACTTCACAGGAGGAAGTTGTAATGCCTTCCCTGTGTTTCTATTGGCCAGAAAACGGCGCAAACTTTTCTGGGAAGAAAATAGAAGTGACTCGAACACCGCGTTGTGCTCGTCTCGAGTAACGAGCATCTCGAGTACCCTAATGCTCGAACGAGCATCAAGCTCGGACGAGTACGCTCGCTCATCTCTAGAGTTGAGCAAACGTACTCTTCCAAGCTTGATGCTCGTGAGTTTACAGTCCCCAGTAGCAGGGGTATAGTTTTACATTCCATACTCCTTCTTTACAACAAGCTTCTGGTTATTCAGATAAGCTTGATAAATCCCTGAATGTCTCTTGACTACTGAGTGGATTTGGGATTGCAACAGAAACTCATACAAGCCGACGTGGACATTGCGTGTCGGGAGGTTTTCCTGTGATAAGGTTAACCCTTTGAGCACCAGGTAAGTTTGTATTCACCTACCATTTCTTCTTATGAAGAATCATTAATAGAGATGAGCGAGCCTACTCGGCCATGCCCCTTTTTCGCCCGAGCACCGCGATTTTCGAGTACTTCCGTACTCGGGCGAAAAGATTCGTGGGGCGCCATGGGTGAGTGGGGGGGGGAGAGGGAGAGAGAGAGGTCTCCCCCCTGTTCCCTGCTGCTACCCTCCGCGCCGCCACGCCTCCCCCCACCCCCCCGGCGCCCCCTGAATCTTTTCACCCGAGTACTGAAGTACTCGAAAATCGTGGTGCTCGATCGAGTAATTACTCGAAACGAGTAGATTCGCTCATCTCTAATCATTAACTATTGATGATATAAGGCGCATTCTGATTTAATCTGTTTGTTACTTTTACAGTAGGAAATATTACTGTAAAGTCCTAAAGCCCATGCTGCAGTAAAAACAAAAGAACAGATACATCACCTAACAGACGCTGTCGCCTTCTCCGCAGCTCCCCGGCACTTGTTTTCAGTCTTCAAGGCAATTTTACCTGGTCAGACGTTTGAAAGACGTTTTCTCCAGGAAGCACTGCCTCTGAATGGGCTCTTGATCGCCGCGGCTCAGCCATTCAGAGCCAGCGCTCGATGTACCAATCACAGCCATTCAATTAATAACAAGTAAATAAAAGATTAATATATGTGATTGCTCTCACTGAAAAGGTGTTATAACCTCCCTATTATTACCCTGTTTAACAGGCCTTGCCTAATAAGCAGGATGAACACCCAGGCAAGGTTGGTTCAGTTTAGGAACTTCCTGATAAATCCCCATAAATATGATAAAATGAAGGGAGCGGAAAGAGAAAGTGCAGTAAAACATTGACACCAGCTGTGCTAATGCACAAAAGTATCATACAAGTGTTCAAAGGGAAAGTGGATGTAGGTATTTTAGATACATAAAGCTGACTATAGAAAGTTTCCCTGGTCCATCTAGTCTGTCCTTATTAGAGATGAGCGAGCACCAAAATGCTCGGGTGCTCATTACTCGGGACGAAATTATCGCGATGCTCGAGGGTTCGTTTCGAGTAACGAACCCCATTGAAGTCAATGGGCGACCCGAGCATTTTTGTATATCGCCGATGCTCGCTAAGGTTTTCATTTGTGAAAATCTGGGCAATTCAAGAAAGTGATGGGAACGACACAGCAACGGATAGGGCAGGCGAGGGGCTACATGTTGGGCTGCATCTCAAGTTCCCAGGTCCCACTATTAAGCCACAATAGCGGCAAGAGTGCCCCCCCTCCCAACAACTTTTACTTCTGAAAAGCCCTCATTAGCAATGCATACCTTAGCTAAGCACCACACTACCTCCAACAAAGCACAATCACTGCCTGCATGACACTCCGCTGCCACTTCTCCTGGGTTACATGCTGCCCACCCCCCCCGCACGACCCAGTGTCCACAGCGCACACCAAAGTGTCCCTGCGCAGCCTTGAGCTGCACTCATGCCACACCACCCTCATGTCTATTTATAAGTGCGTCTGCCATGAGGAGGAACCGCAGGCACACACTGCAGAGGGTTGGCATGGCTAGGCAGCGACCCTCTTTAAAAGGGGCAGGGCGATAGCCCACAATGCTGTACAGAAGCAATGAGAAATATAATCCTGTGCCACCTCCATCAGGAGCTGCACACGTGGGCATAGCAATGGGGAACCTATGTGCCACACACTATTCATTCTGTCAAGGTGTCTGCATGCCCCAGTCAGACCGCGTTTTTTAATAAATAGTCACAGGCAGGTACAACTCCACAATGGGAATTCCGTGTGCACCCACAGCATGGGTGGCTCCCTGGAACCCACCGGCTGTACATAAATGTATCCCATTGCAGTGCGCATCACAGCTGAGGTAACGTCCGATTAAATGCAGGTGGGCTTCGGCCCACACTGCATGCCCCAGTCAGACTGGGGTTCTTTAGAAGTGGACACATGCAGTTACAACTCCCTGTGGACCCACAGCATGGGTGGGTGCCAGGAAGCCACCGGCTGTACATAAATATATCCCATTGCATTGCCCAGCACAGCTGATGTAACGTCAGCTTTAATGCAGGTGGGCAAAAAATTAATTGGATTACACTGTAGGCGAGGGCCCCAAAAATTGGTGTACCAACAGTACTAATGTACGTCAGAAAAATTGCCCATGCCCAACCAAGAGGGCAGGTGAAACCCATTAATCGCTTTGGTTATTGTGGCTTAATTGGTAACTAGGCCTGGATGCAGCCAAGTTAAAATAAAAATTGGTTCCGGTGAAAGTTTCAACGCTTTAATGAGCATTGAAACGTATAAAAATTGTTTACAAAAATTATATGACTGAGCCTTGTGGGCCTAAGAAAAATTGCCCATTCGGCGTGATTACGTGAGGTTTCAGGAGGAGGAGCAGGAGGATGAATAGAATACACAGATTGATGAAGCAAAAAGGTCCCCGTTTTTGATGGTGATAGAGAACGATGCTTCCATCCGCGGGGTGCAGCCTACGTACTGCTTAGGTATCGCTGCTGTCCGCTGGTGGAGAACAGAAGTCTGGGGAAATCCAGGCTTTGTTCATCTTGATGAGTGTTAGCCTGTCGGCACTGTCGGTTGACAGGCGGGTACGCTTATCTGTGATGATTCCCCCAGGCGCACTAAACACCCTCTCTGACAAGACGCTAGCCACAGGACAAGCAAGCACCTCCAGGGCATACAGCACGAGTTCAGGCCACTGGTCCAGCTTCGACACCCAGTAGTTGTAGGGGGCAGATGCGTCACCGAGGACGGTCGTGCGATCGGCTACGTACTCCCTCATCATCCTTTTACAGTGCTCCCGCCAACTGAGCCTTGACTGGGGAGCGGTGACACAGTCTTGCTGGGGAGCCATAAAGCTGGCAAAGGCCTTGGAGAATGTTCCCCTGCCTGCGCTGTACATGCTGCCTGATCTCTGCGCCTCCCCTGTTACCAGGCCCTCGGAACTGCACCTTCTGCCACTAGCGCTGTCGGATGGGAATGTTACCATCAGTTTGTCCGCCAGGGTCCTGTGGTATAGCATCACTCTCGAACCCCTTTCTCCTTATACCGTGGGTCGAGCAGTGTGTACACCCAGTAATCCGTAGTGGCCAGAATGCGTGTAACACGAGGGTCTCGAGAAAGGCATCCTAACATGATGACAGCCATGTGTGCCAGGGTACCTGTATGCAACACATGGCTGTCCTCACTAGGAAGATTACTTTCAGGATCCTCCTCCTCCTCCTTCTCCTCCTCCTCCTCCTCCGGCCATACACGCTGAAAGGATGACAGGCAAGCAGCATGGGTACCCTTAGCAGTGGGCCAAGCTGTCTCTTCCCCCTCCTCCTCATGCTCCTGCCTCTCCTCCTCAACGCGCTGAGATATAGACATGAGGGTGCTCTGACTATCCAGCGACATACTGTCTTCCCCCGCCTCCGTTTCCAAGTGCAAAGCATCTGCCTTTATGCTTTGCAGGGAACTTCTCAAGAGGCATAGCAGAGGAATGGTGACGCTAATGATTGCAGCATCCCCGCTCACCATCTGGGTAGACTCCTCAAAGTTTCCAAGGACCTGGCAGATGGCTGCCAACCAGGCCCACTCTTCTGTAAAGAATTGAGGAGGCTGACTCCCACTACGCCGCCCATGTTGGAGTTGGTATTCCACTATAGCTCTACGCTGCTCATAGAGTCTGGCCAACATGTGGAGCGTAGAGTTCCACCGTGTGGGTACGTCGCACAGCAGTCGGTGCACTGGCAGATGAAACCGATGTTGCAGGGTGCTTAGGGTGGCAGCGTCCGTCTTGGACTTGCGGAAATGTGCGCTGACCCGGCGCACCTTTCCGAGCAGGTATGACAAGTGTGGGTAGCTTTTCAGAAAGCACTGAATCACCAAATTAAAGACATGGGCCAGGCATGGCATGTGCGTGAGGCTGCCGAGCTGCACAGCCGCCACCAGGTTACGGCCGTTGTCACACACGACCATGCCCGGTTGCAGGCTCAGCGGCGAAAGCCAGCAGTCGGTCTGCTCTGTCGGACCCTGCAGCAGTTCGTGGGCCGTGTGCCTCTTCTCTCCTAAGCTGAGTAGTTTCAGCACGGCCTGCTGGCGCTTGCACACCGCTGTGCTGCCACGCCGTGCGACACCAACTGCTGGCGCCGTGCTGATGCTGACACATCTTGATTGCGAGACAGAGGTTGCGTTGGAGGAGGAGGAGGAGGAGGGTGGTTTAGTGGAGGAAGCATACACCGCCGCAGATACCAGCACCAAGCTGGGGCCTGCAATTCTGGGGGTAGTTGTCCTAATTCATCTGCAGCCAGCTAAGTGTTACAGCAGGCTTGCGCAAAATTCTTTCCTGCCTCTGCTGTGCGTTCCGTAAGCGAAGTCAGCCTCCAACCACAGGCCAATAAGCGGCACATTTAATTACAGCGTTCTGTTTCTGCACTACTGGTAATACAGCATGCTGAGGGGTAGGGGTAGGCCTAGAGGATGTGGACGCGGGCGAGGACGCGGAGGCCCAAGTCAGGGTGTGGGCACAGGCCGAGCCAGTGCGGTGGCCAGGGGTAGAGGCAGGGCCAGACCGAATAATCCACCAACTGTTTCTCAAAGCGCCCCCTCGCGCCATGCCACCCTGCTGAGGCCAAGGTGCTCTAAGGTCTGGCAGTTTTTCACAGAGACACCTGACGACCGACGAACAGTGGTGTGCAACCTTTGTCGCGCCAAGATCATCTGGGGAGCCACCACCACCAGCATGCGCAGGCATATGATGGCCAAGCAGCCCACAAGGTGGGACGAAGGCCGTTCACCGCCTCCGGTTTGCACCACTGCCTCTCCCCCTGTGCCCCAACCTGCCACTGAGATCCAACCACCCTCTGAGGACACAGGCACGAGTGCCTACCGGCCTGCGCCCACACCCCATCTCCGCTGTCCTCGGCCCCATCCAGCAATGTCTGTCAGCGCAGCGTCCAGCCGTTGCTAGTGCAACTGTTTGAGCGCAAGCGCAAGTACGCCGCCACGCACCCGCACGCTCAAGCGTTACTTTTCCCAATGTGCCGTCCCCGCCCTGCACGACCACGTCTCCTGCAACATTGTACGCGCCCTCACCAACACGGTTACTGGCAAGGTCCACTTAACAACGGACACGTGGACAAGCACAGGTGGGAAGGGCCACTATATCTCCCTGACGGCACATTGGGTGAATTTAGTGGAGGCTGGGACCGAGTCAGAGCCTGGGACCGCTCACGTCTAGAGATGAGCGAGCACCAAAATGCTTGAGTGCTCGTTACTCGAGTTGAACTTCCCGCAATGCTCGAGGGTTCGTTTCGAGTAACGAACCCCATTAAAGTCAATGGGCGACTCGAGCATTTTTGTATATCGCAGATGCTCGCTAAGGTTTTCATTTGTGAAAATCTGGGAAATTCACGAAAGTGATGGGAACGACACAGAAACGGATTGGGCAGGCGAGGGGCTACATGTTGGGCTGCATCTCTTGTTCCCAGGTCCCACTATTAAGCCACAATAGCTGCAAGAGTGAGACCCCCCCTTCCCCGCACTGTCATCATAAAGATCGTTCTCCTCTGCCACAGCTGTAACAGCTGTGGCAGAGAAGAACCATGTTAGCCCATTAAATTCAATGGAGCCGGCAATACAGCCGGCTCCATTGAAAGCAATGGGCTGCCGGTGAGCGCGGGATGAATTTTCGGGAAGGGCTTAATAATATAAGCCCTTACCTGAAAATCTGTATTGCCGGCTCCATTGAATTCAATGGTCAGTGCTCGTTTAATCGAGACGAGTACCGAGTGGTGCTCGTCTCGAGTAACGAGCATCTCGAGCACCATAATACTCGAACGAGCATCAAGCTCGGACGAGTATGCTCGCTCATCTCTACTCACGTCCTACTCATCCCCAGAATTGCGGGCCCTAGCTCGGTGCTGGTATCTGCGGCGTTGTATGCTTCCGCCACTAAACCACCCTCCTCCTCCTCCTATGCAACCTCTGTCTCGCAATCAAGATTTATCAGCAGCAGCACATCACCAGCAGTCGGTGTTGCGCGGCGTGGCAGCACAGCGGTGGGAAAGCGTCAGAAGGCCGTGCTGAAACTACTCAGCTTAGGAGAGAAGAGGCACACGACCCACGAACTGCTGCAGGGTCTGACAGAGCAGACCGACCGCTAGCTTTCGCCGCTGAGCCTCCAACCGGGCATGGTCATGTGTGACAACGGCCGTAACCTGGTGGCGGCTGTGCAGCTCGGCAGCCTCACGCACATGCCATGCCTGGCCCACGTCTTTAATTTGGTGGTTCAGCGATTTCTGAAAAGCTACCCACGCTTGTAAGACCTGCTCGGAAAGGTGCGCCGGCTCAGCCCACATTTCCGCAAGTCCAACACGGACGCTGCCACCCTGCGGACCCTGCAACATCGGTTTAATCTGCCAGTGCACCAACTGCTGTGCGACGTGCCCACACGGTGGAACTCTACGCTCCACATCTTGGCCAGGCTCTATGAGTAGCGTAGAGCTATAGTGGAATACCAACTCCAACATGGGCGGCGCAGTGGGAGTCAGCCTCCTCATTTCTTTACAGAAGAGTGGGCCTGGTTGGCAGACATCTGCCAGGTCCTTGGAAACTTTGAGGAGTCTACCCAGATGGTGAACGGTGATGCTGCAATCATTAGCGTCACCATTCCTCTGCTATGCCTCTTGAGAAGTTCCCTGCAAAGCATAAAGGCAGACGCTTTGCGCTCGGAAACGGAGGTGGGGGAAGACAGTATGTCGCTGGATAGTCAGAGCACCCTCATGTCTATATCTCAGCGCGTTGAGGAGGAGGAAGTGGAGGTGAAGGGGGAGGAGCCTGAGGAGGAGCAGGCGGAAGAGACAGCCGGGCCCACTGCTGAGGGTACCCATGCTGCTTGCCTGTCATCCTTTCAGCGTGTATGTCCTGAGGAGGAGGAGGAGAATCCTGAAAGTGATCTTCCTAGTGCTTCCTAATACTGTGCTCCCCCTATACTGCTGCTTTGGAATTGTTACTGGGGCCTGTCTTGACTGCTACTATTACTGAAATGAAACTAATACTGTGCTCCCCCTATACTGCTGCTAGTGATATGTTACTGGGGCCTGTCTAGACTGCTACTGCTACTGAAATGGAACTAATACTGTGCTCCCCCTATACTGCTGCTTCGGAATTGTTACCGGGGCCTGTCTTGACTGCTACTATTACTGAAATGGGCGGTTGGGCAGCATATTATCCAGGAAAAGTGGCAGCGGAGTGTCATGCAGGCAGTGATTGTGCTTTGTTGGAGGTAGTGTGGTGCTTAGCTAAGGTATGCCTTGCTAATGAAGGTTTTTCAGAAGTAAAAATTGTTGGGGGGGCACTCTTGCCGCTATTGTGGCTTAATAGTGGGACCTGGGAACTTGAGATGCAGCCCAACATGTAGCCCCTCACCTGCCCTATCTGTTTCTGTGTCGTTCCCATCACTTTCTTGAATTTCCCAGATTTTCACAAATGAAAACCTTAGCGGAGCATAGGTCCCATACAAAAATGCTCGGGTCACCCATTGACTTCAATGGGGTTCGTTACTCGAAACGAACCCTCGAGCATCGCGGGAAGTCGACTCGAGTAACGAGCACCCGAGCATTTTGGTGCTCGCTCATCTCTACTTAACTCTAATGAAGAGTCTAACATTGATTTTAGGTATTGCTGCCTACCAATAGGTGGCACTGTGGAGGTATCGTTTCATATCCCGTATTAGCATATTACCCAGAGGAGATTAAATGTTCTTTTAAGTCTCCTCACTCAACGTCTCAGTGCTCCCCCTAAGGAGAAAAGATAGAGTTTCTGACCTACATCATAGACTTCCCTCTGGCAAAGTCAAACTCCTACTGTAGACTGATGAAAGGCAAAACCCCTGAAACTGCTGTCTGTGCATGGGCTCTCATTTTGCTTTCAATTCTTGGTCATTGCTACAAGGCTTCCATGAAGAGTCTAACATTGACTTTAGGTATTGCTGCCTTCCAGTAGGTTCCACTCTGGAGGTATTGTTTTATCTCCCTTATTTACAATTAAATAACTTGTGTTACTGTTAGGCTAACAGTACTAACTGTTACGCTGACAGCTGTAGTGGAGGATCACAGAGATTCTACTATTAGTTAGAACAGAAGGCCTTGCATTGCATCGTGTGCACCTAGTATGTGGTGTAATGCTGACACCGGCCCCATTCAAAACAATGGGAGATGTGACGCAAGAAGACACACAGGGATAGAAAATGCTGCGATTTGTTTCCCTCATCACACCTATTCATGCACAAAAAACACGTTCTTCTGACCGAGACCTTAGTACCAACATATTCTTCAATGCTGTACTTAGGTTGCCATTGTTCCCTGGGCTCACAATTTATTTTTGGGCTGAACTTAATAGCAAGCCAAGCAGCCTACTAGTATATTTTTGGAGTGGGAGTAGAAGAACATACAAGCTCCATGCAGATGTTGTCCTTGGTCATATTCAAATCACCGACCCAGTACTGCAAGACAGCTAAGCTAACCAATAAGCCATCTGGACCGCCAGTCAGAAATACATAGAAGAGTGTTAATTACTGTTAATTTAAAAAAGGAAACAGTAGACAGTATTTTCAATTAAATAAAATGTATTATATAAGTATTTTACACCACAGCAAATAACATGCATATTTGATATCCTTCTAAACCAAATAACTTGTGTTATGCAGTAAATATGTAAATAGCATACAAATTAAGCAAAAACATCAAAATCAACTTTTTATATTCCAATTAAAAAATGTAAGAAATTCTAAACCAAAATACAAAAGCACAACATAAAACCTGAGAAAACAAGAAATGAACCCCCAAAAAACAAGACCCATCCAAGTATGCAAAAAAAAAAAAAGGTAACATTTATGTCTTTCAGAATGGCAGGAGGAAATAATTTAAAAACTGACTGATAAGGAGAAAACAAAATAGTTGAAAGTTTTTCATTGATTACATAAAAAAATTAAAGTATTCATAGATTTTGGCTTGTAAAAGGCGGTACAGTTAAACTTATAAAAGTCTGCAATATCTAAATTGCATTTTCATCTCATTGTATCAATTCATCAATCTTGGAAAATTACTAGGAACATCAAAGTCACATAATATTTATATACACACGGCCATTTTGGAAGAAAAATGCATTGAAGTCAAAATGTACTTTAATAGGAAAATTTCAAACAATAAAATGATCATCATTAGAGATGAGCGAGCGTACTCGGATAAGCACTACTCGCTCGAGTAATTTGCTTTATCCGAGTATCGCTGTGCTCGTCCCTGAAGATTCGGGTGCTGCTGCGGCTGACAGGTGAGTCGCAGCGGGGAGCAGGGGAGAGCGGGCGGGAGAGAGGGAGAGAAAGATCTCCCCTCCGTTCCTCCCCGCTCTCCCCTACAGCTCCCCGCTCCGTGCCGGCACCCGAATCTTCAGGGACGAGCACAGCGATACTCGGATAAAGCAAATTACTCGAGCGAGTAGTGCTTTTCCGAGTACGCTCGCTCATCTCTAATCATTATGACTAGAAGGTAATATAACAGATGTATTGCTGAGGCTTGTAAAGAGACCTTTAGAAACATCTGAAAAGACCAAGGCACGTTAGGATGAACATCTTCTGTACATTAGTGTTGGAAGCGACCATGTACAAGGAATGGAACGTTAGGGGGCTCAGTAGTATTATTGGAAGAAGGATAGGAAGCTTTACAAATATAAATTTACCAGACATGGAGAGACTTGTACATATAAGAAACATTATTTGCAGCAGTAAAAATAAGCTCATACTTTTCAAAGCACTGAAGTGAGACTGCAGGTTTGGGCTTTGAATATGTGACCCATTGCTCCTCATCCGTCTGGTGTGCATTAGGAGGAAATGAATTAGCAAGAAATTGGCCACACAAAATATTATTAATGGTGGATAAGAGCCTAAAGCTAATATCCAGAACTGTTTAAAAAAGATTTCAGAAATAACTTCTCTGTAATCTGTCATATCTTCAATAGATCCATTTAATGGAACCCGAACATTGGAGCCATAACTATACCAACCATATGGAAGGCTGGAAGTCAGTGAAATTAGTAGAGATACCTGAATCAACCACGGGACCATGGTGGAAATCCTGGTCTTCAGTAAGATGAACAGTTTATAGTTGTAGGTTACAATTTTTACACAATAGAAGACACAGAGGATGGTGGCAATCCAGAGACTGCTGTAGAATATGAACATAGTCAGAATATTTAGGATTGGTAACAGAATATTATTTTCCACCAGCCATGGAAGAAATTGGAAGATATAGTTCTGTATAATAATGCAGAAAAAATACAAGCCTCTGGAAATGGCCAAGGAGCTCAGGATCTTATCGCAGGTCTGAAGAGATTTTAGGCTTTTCCATTTCATGACATTAGCAACCACAATAATCAAATTTGCTGTGATACCCACCAGGCATATTACAGTTGTGAGAACATATCTTATCATCATCATTGATAGAATTCCTTCCAGATTGCACAACCTCTCCTGTAGTGTTGTGTCTCAGGTTTGTATACAGAACAGATCATTTCTGATTATTATAGTATTTTTGTGTCCATCACTCATGTAAATTCTACCAGCATGATCGATATGATTGATATCAATGTAAAACTTTAATCCTGCCTTTAGCTGGATGCAAATACATGTGCTCAGGGGAATAAACAAATACAGGGAAGGGAACTAATAATTATACTCTTGTTTCACCTCAGTAAAATATCATACTTCCCAGTTGTCAGGTTGGTAGCTGACACAAAGACAGATCAATGAGGTTACATAGAGGGGCCAGGAAATTGATAAAAAGGAATACCTATTGGACCTGAATGTTCTGAATTAAATCTGGAATATGTCGTTACATATGATTCAGAAGAAAAAATCCTTCCCTGACCCTTTGTACATCTCTATGGAATGGTAAAACTCATGTTTAACCCAATGAGGATGCAGCCTTTTTTTTATTTTGGCTTTTAATTTTCTATTTCTCCACCTCACTTTATATATATTTTTTCCATCTACATAGCTACATAAGGGCTTGTTTCTTGTGGAATGAGTTGTATTATTCAGTTATACCATTTTTGTAACACATAATTTACTGGTGTGGTGTGCAACCTCTGCCGCACCAAGATCAGCTGCGGAGCTGTGATACGTATGGGACACGATTGAACTGAGTGGTTGTGTCAAAGGTATAGGTAGATTGTAATCACTAACTAGTCGTATGGGTTTTCAATAAGTTTAATACTAGTTCAATGAACTAGTATGAACTTCAATGAACTAATGAACTTATTTGAATGTTCTACTAAGTTCTGCTTAAAAGCGGAATATTCTGGGTAAAAAGCAGCTAGAATGACTCATGGTCATTAGATATTGTAAGTAATAGAATGCAGATGTTGATAACTTCATAGAGAAAATATTTAGTATACTATTTTGCCAAAGGTTTTATGGAGCATGCGTAGAACCTGATTAGTCATATAAGAATGACGTGTTTTATCATACTTCGCAGAAGCAGATATGCCACATAATTTTAAAAGTAGTATAAATAAGAGTGATTTTCAGGGGGATTTTGGGACTTGACTTTGTTGCCTAAGCAGACGTGACGGCATTTTCCCGGATTCCTCCTACCAATCGTACCTGGAGATCCCCCGATTGCGGAGTGATGCTACAATATCCGGTGATGTATTGATGCTTATCTTTATTACCCATGTGATCTGTATGCTTATATGTTAATTAACCGTTTCACTTACATTTATATACTAAAGAGTAAATAAACTCATGTGTTTTATATTTGTTTTACCTCAACACTGCCTCAGTATGCTTAGCTGGTATGCTAATGAGGTTGTAGAATCGCCAAAACTTGAGCAGGTAAGACACTAATTGGCGTAGTCTGGCAGGATATATTGTTGTCTTTGGTAAGGTTATATTACTGTATAATTTGGTATTGTGACAGTGGTTCTCAGTGCACGGGGGGGTTGCTGTCACCATATTAGATTTTTGGGCCATTGCCAAGGGGTTCAAATGGTTGTAACTTTGCTTTGGTAAGTGATAGAGTAATAATAGTAATACACATTGATATTCGCAATAAGGGGGACCCATGGGCAAAATTTCACCAATTGGCATGTTGCCAAAATTTTTGGAGTTCTGTAACTTTGATACAGGACTCAGGAAATTGGTGCCAGTTTGCAGGGTGGTGTCTCGCAGTAAGGGGGACCTCTGTGCAAAATTTCACAATTTTGTGAAAGAGTTCTGTAAGGGGGAACTCTGCGCAAAATTTTACCAATTGGCATTTTGCCAGTAAGACAACAATATGTTTATAAAAAGAACCAAAAAGGTTAAATCTGAACAGAAAATAGACATCCCCGGCTGATCCGAGGGTCCCTATGATATATTAGCTCAGGAGTTGATGCATAGTGGGCTTGCAGAATCATGGGATAGTAAGCTAAAAGATTCAGAGCCTCTCGATGTTGTTAAGGTACTCGAGGAGACCCCTGCCAAGGCAGGTGATGCAGTTCAGTTGGGTAGGAGAAATTGGGTATTGGCCTCAGCCTATAGGAATATCCATAAAAAGAAATCCCAACTAGTGAGAAAACTTAATAAGGCGGAACAAAAGTTATTAGAATCTGAAGGAAAGAGAAGGGTGTTGGAATGTTACCAAAGTCTGTCTGATAAAGGAAAAAATAGAACATTATCAGAATATTGCAGAAAGGGCTGTTGTAAAAGTTGCTCAAAATAAATATAAGGGACGTAAAGGTAAAGTTGATAAGCGAAAGGTATCGAAAGTTATAGCTTCCGCTTCTGTGAACTGGGACCCAGATAAGTGGGATGGAGACTTATGGGATTCCTCATCTTCTTCGGGGGAGGAGGACTGGCATAAGTGGGATTGGGAAGACCCACCCAATCCAATAATTGATCCACCCGCTTTAAAACGTGCCCAGCCCATTAGCAGAAGGAAGGAAACTACTGAATATGGACCCGATACTCAGCCTATCCTAGGTCATGATGGGCAAAGGTTGCCCAGGTATAACGATCAGGGAAACTATATATACGATGCCGATGGGAGACTGTTGATGCAAGAAGAATTGGTGCCACATAGGCGCACCAGGCTTACCCTAGAGGATTTTTCTCAGTCAGAAGTTGATGATATACTGAGTAGATTTAGGCAAAAGCCTGGGGAATCTGACATACCATGGTTGGTCCGTCTATTTGAGCACGGGGCGACTGGGGTAATGTTGGATCCAAAAGATGCCATGAGATTTGTTACTCTAACTAGAGATCCAGTAATCAGTAGAAATTTTAGAGAATACTTTCCTAATCATCAAGGAGAAAGTAGTATTTCCCTGTTTAATATGGTGACCAATGGGTTTCTTAATAAGTTCCCGACAGAGGCAGACATTCCAATCGATGACAAACCTTGGTACACTTTCAGGGATGGCATTGAAAGGTTGAAGGAGGAAGCTATGAGGGTCTCATTAATTATCATCGAGCAAATCGATGAATATTTGGAGACTCGGCTGACAGCAGGAATTAGAAATCGTTTAATTAAGACTGCACCTCTGGCTTATAAAGCCGTGATGATGACCCTACTTTTATCCATGACAAATGAGCCAATATCTGCGGTCGTGGCTAGAATGCGGGAATTGCAAGATATGGGAAACTGGGATAGAGAGGAAAAGCGAACAGATCGTGATAGGTCTAGGAATCCTAGTTCCCAGGGGACTGGTGATGCAGGAGTGCCTAGGGTATCTCGTAGAGATATGTTTCAGGCTCTCCTGAAAGCTGGAGTCTCCAAGGACGCCATTGATGGAAAAGATACAGGTGATTTGTGGTGTCTTTATAAGCAGAAGGTATTATCCAACAAAAAGGTGGATAAAAGGGAAGATTCAGTGGCCCCAAAAACTTTTAAAGAGAAGCAGGTCACTAATTCAGAAGCTAAGAAATTAGAATGGGGGGACTTTCAAAAGATCTATCCATGGAAGGAGATGGCTGCAATGGTAGCTACCCAAGTGTAGGACCATATGAAGCCATCTGCTCCGCTCCTGGAGGAATCAGATTCTGATTCCGCATAGGTAGCAAGCCAAGCCCCTGTCTGGGTTAGGCGGGATGACAGACCCTACGTCCCGCTAGCCATACATTGGAAAGAGGGTAATGTCCAAAGGGTCCCAGCTTTAGTAGATACAGGGGCGGAGGCTACTCTGATTTATGGAAATCCAAAAAAGTTTAAAGGTCCAAAAGTTAATATTTCAGGGTTGGGAGGAAAAGTTACCGAAGGAGTACAGACACAGGTAACTTTGAAATTGGGCAATTTGCCCTTACGTAAATACACGGTGTTAGTAGTACCTATTCCGGAATATATCATTGGCATAGATATTCTGAAAGGATTGACACTAGAGATGAGCGAGCATACTCGTCCGAGCTTGATGCTCGTTCGAGTATTAGGGTGCTCGAGATGCTCGTTACTCGAGACGAGCACCACGCGATACTCGTCTCGATTAAACGAGCACTGACCATTGAATTCAATGGAGCCGTCAATACAGCCGACTCCATTGAAAGCAATGGGCTGCCGGCGATCGCGGGATGAATTGTCGGAAAGGGGTTAAATATATAAGCCCTTCCCTGCAATTCATCCAGAAATGTGTAAAAATAAAAAATATATATATACTTACCTGGTCCCGGCAGAGCGATGTTAGCCCATTGAATTCAATGGAGCCGTCAATACAGCCGACTCCATTGAAAGCAATGGGCTGCCGGCGATCGCGGGATGAATTGTCGGGAAAGGGTTAAATATATAAGCCCTTCCCTGCAATTCATCCAGAAATGTGTAAAAATAAAAAATATATATATACTCACCTGGTGCCGGCAGACGGAGTTCAGCGCGGCAGGCTGCAGTTCTCCTGAACTGCTCTGAACAGCTGTGAGTAATATTGAGCAGCCGGGGATTTAAAATCCCCGCCTGCTGAATAAGATGCCTCTGATTGGTCACAGTGATTGGTCAGGCTGTGACCAATCAGAGGCATCTTATTCAGCAGGCGGGGATTTTAAATCCCCGGCTGCTCAATATTACTCACAGCTGTTCAGAGCAGTTCAGGAGAACTGCAGCCTGCCGCGCTGAATTCCGTCTGCCGGCACCAGGTGAGTATATATATATTTTTTATTTTTACACATTTCTGGATGAATTGCAGGGAAGGGCTTATATATTTAACCCTTTCCCGACAATTCATCCCGCGATCGCCGGCAGCCCATTGCTTTCAATGGAGTCGGCTGTATTGACGGCTCCATTGAATTCAATGGGCTAACATCGCTCTGCCGGGACCAGGTAAGTATATATATATTTTTTATTTTTACACATTTCTGGATGAATTGCAGGGAAGGGCTTATATATTTAAGTCCTTCCCGACAATTCATCCCGCGTACGCAGGCAGCCCATTGCTTTCAATGGAGTCGGCTGTATTGCCGGCTCCATTGAATTCAATGGGCTAACATCGTTCTTCTCTGCCACAGCTGTTACAGCTGTGGCAGAGGAGAACGATCGTTATGCTGACAGTGTGGGGGGTCTAACTCTTGCCGCTATTGTGGCTTAATAGTGGGACCTGAGAACTTGAGATACAGCCCAAAATGTAGCTCCTCGCCTGCCCTATTCGTTTCTGTGTCGTTTCCATCACTTTCTTGTGTTTTGCAGATTTTCACAAATGAAAACCTTAGCGAGCATCGGCGATATACAAAAATGCTCGAGTCACCCATTGACTTCAATGGGGTTCGTTACTCGAAACGAACTCTCGAGCATCACTGAAAGTTCGACTCGAGTAACGAGCACCCGAGCATTTTGGTGCTCGCTCATCTCTAATTGACACTACACCTGGAAGATGGTAAGTTTGCCTTTGGCGTAAGGAAAATAGGGATACAAGCTTGTCCAGTTACGGTGGGAAAGGTTAAAATGCCACCCGTACATATCCCTCCTGCAGGGAAAGTGGTTGCTATGAAGCAATACAGAATTCCTGGAGGTCACAAGGAAATAGGAGAAACCATTAAGGATTTGGTTGATGCTGGGGTTGTGAGGCCTGCAACCATAGCATGGAACAATCCGGTATGGCCTGTGAAGAAAAGTGATGGGTCTTGGAGGATGACTGTCGATTACAGGGAGTTGAATAAACAAACACCTCCCTTGACGGGAGCTGTACCAGACACCATTACAATTGTGGAGCAGATCCAAAGTCACAGTGGACAATGGTACGCTGTGATTGATATTGCACAAGCCTTCTTCACAATTCCAATAGAAGAAAAGGCACAAGATCAGTTTTCCTTTACGTGGCAAGGACGTCAATATACGTTCACTCGATTGCCACAAGGTTGGATACATAGTCCGACCATCTGTCACCGGACGGTGGCAGAACATTTGGATGAGTTTGATTTATCATCAGAAATGCAGTTTTCACATTATATCGATGATATAATGATTCAGGAACCAGATGAACAATCTGTAAAGAAACAATTGGACAGATTGTTACATCATCTGTGAGAAAAAGGATGGGAAATAAACGAAAGCAAGGTGCAGGGCCCCTCTCAGACGGTGAAATTCTTAGGAATTCAATGGAATAAGGGCCATAGGGAGATTCTCCCTAAGGCGAGGCAGAAAATCTTAAATTTTCCCACCCCGAAAGGCAAGAAGGAAACACAATCCTACATAGGATTGTTTGGATTCTGGAGACAACACATTCCGCATCTGGGGCAGCTTCTTGCTCCTCTTTACAAGGTGACTCGCAAGAAGTACGAGTTCACGTGGGGAGAGGAGCAACAGGTTGCGTTTGAGGCGGTAAAAGAAGCCATACAACAGGCCGTAGATTTATGGCCTTTACAAGATTGTGAGATGGAACTTCATGTATCAGTTCAGCATATGTATGCAAACTGGTCATTGTGGCAGAAGCAAGGGGGCAAAAGAGTGTCACTGGGCTTCTGGAATCGAAAATTACCAGATGCGGGAGAAAAATACACTCCACTGTAGCAACAGCTGTTGGCATGTTATTGGGCCCTGGTGGATACTGAACAATTGACAACAGGACACATAGTCCTTCTGAGGCCGCAAATACCCATCATGAGCTGGGTATTATCTAATCCAAAGTCCAACCGGATAGGACATGCCCAGGAGCAGAGTATCATTAGGTGGAAATGGTACATCTCAGAAGCCCTTCACAGGTATAGACTAAAAGAAAATAAACTTTAATTGCAACTCTTTAAAAACACATGGGCTGACTAACAATACAAACCAACATAAAAAGACACACCAAAAGAAAGAGGAGGGATGTAAGGTGCAGCTTATAACCATAAAGGTGTGCACGGAATTCATCCGATGACAAAGGTCAGTATCAGGTAATACATGAGATATATATGATAATATAATCCACTTAGTGACTCGTCACAGTGATGTGTGAGGAGACACCCTTCTCATGTATTTCAATAATGAATAGTGGCAGACGGTATGTCACATAGATCGTTAAAGTACAAGCTTCATATATATGATGACAGAGGTCAGTATTAAGTGCATATGATCTATAAATGCACTTATGAACTAGACACAATAGTATGTGAGAAATCCAATGATTAAGGCTCATATATTAGGGTACCGACTAGGGACTAATAATAAGTCACAGAAGTCGTTAGAGTTTCGGCTCAACGCGTTTCCCCAATCCCGTAGGAGAGGTTCATCAGGAGCCACAATAATAAAGCTGACCGTTTGACCAGAAGCCAAGGAGTAGGACTGACCATTTGGTCAGGGAACACAAAATGGAGCTGACCGTATTATGTCAGCAGAGATTAAAGCCTCGTAATTATTAGAGTCACTGGTGTAAGAGTGGCAACTAAGTTAGAATACTCTCTGTTCACACTATTGAACGGTTCTCAAAAACTTTTTTAGCGATAATACTCTCTGATGTGGTCTACGTAGAAAACAAGACAGTGAGATGGACCGGCAAGATATAAGATGTAAGGCAAGCTAGGGCTCAAGTCTCCTCCCCGACACCTGTGGTGTGTCATAGGTAGTGATCCGAGCAAACAAGCCGTAGTCAGATAGCCTCAGTTGAGAACTATGATTACACTGCAAACCTCATAGTCCACTATAACTTGCATCGGGTTAAAAAAAAAAGGATCTCATGCAAGAGTCCCTATAGGAGTAGTGTAGTACAAAGGATAGTGTAAGAGTTAAATGCTCTTAATCACAAAGATACAGTTAATATGTAGCCAATGAGCAATGGTGCCTGAGTGGCAGCAGAGTTACAAAACTCACAGTTCTCACTATAAATAGTTCTCAAAACTTTTATAGCAATAGGTCTCTTAGATAAGGTCTGCATAGAGAAAAATAAGATTTTAGTATGCAAACGGATGTGGACACAATAATGCTTGATTTGCAAGATGCATCTAATAGGTTTTCATATGAAATAAATTCTAACATATCTAATTATGTTAATTGGTCAATATGTACCTTGCAGACCATTTATCAGCAACAACAAAAGAACACACTTCAAACTATGCTCATGACTGGCAATGAGCAGGTGTGGAGGACCGTGTTCAATCAGACTATAACTGAGACTGATTGGATACAGTTGGAGGCTCAAAAAATGGTTTGCAATGATACATTATGTAAAGGGACCATATTTATATACAATGTTACTAAAAGGAGTGTGATGTGTAAGTTTGTGGTTCTCCCCTTACTTATAGGTGTTCCGGAAGATATGCATTTCTGGGTACCTAGATTTAACGGGATTTACATTGATGACCAAAATAGAACTCATGATTTATCATTGTGTGATGATACATTAGAAGGGACCATATGTAAGGTCCAATCGGCTGTTTATGAACCATGCTTATTACAAAATACAATCAATGTATGTGAATGGACTGTGCTGCCACTCACTTTTAAGATGATGGTTGAACTAGCCCCACAGGAGGTATGTTTGGCAACCAATCATCCTGTTGTACCTGGGATGGTTGTCCCATTTTCAGGATGCTTGCGAAACGTATCGGCACTTGTTTGGGAAAATGAGACCTTTGTGTTATTACCCGAACAAGATAAGACAGTGGCTGTCAATTGGCAACCACTGCCTTTAAATGTGTCAAATTGGGATCTAAATTTGACTAAATTCAAAAAGTTGTTAGAAGACACAGAAGAAGTACAACAACATATTAAATTGCTTAATAAATCTTTGGCAACACATATTGTAAGTACTACTGTAATAGCTGGCAAAATTGTAAAGATGGGATCGGCTATTGCTGATGCCACGTCACACCATTGGTATGACATCTTTATGGGATATACATCATCTGCACAAACCACCTTTAATTGGCTAATACATCCTGTTTTGGTATTGGCCATAGTTGTAATACTTTTATCGCTATGGAATTGTTTCATGGCATATAAGGTATTCTGTAGAAAACCAAAAGTTTTAATGGTATCATACGGCAAATAGTGAATGATTAAGGACCGATTGTGATACGTATGGGACACGATTGAACTGAGTGGTTGTGTCAAAGGTATAGGTAGATTGTAATCACTAACTAGTTGTCGTATGGGTTTTCAATAAGTTTAATACTAGTTCAATGAACTAGTATGAACTTCAATGAACTAATGAACTTATTTGAATGTTCTACTAAGTTCTGCTTAAAAGCGGAATATTCTGGAAAAAAAGCAGCTAGAATGACTCATGGTCATCAGATATTGTAAGTAATAGAATGCAGATGTTGATAACTTCATAGAGAAAATATTTAGTATACTATTTTGCCAAAGGTTTTATGGAGCATGCGTAGAACATGATTAGTCATATAAGAATGACGTGTTTTATCATACTGCACAGAAGCAGATATGGCACATAATTTTAAAAGTACAGGGTGGAGCGCGGTAATTTGCTAATTTGGGAGTGAAATAAAAAAATAATGAACTTTGTAAAAACTTTATTTTATATTTTATTTACATTGAACAGTAGTGGAATTTACAAATTATTTGGTTTTAAATATTGTATCTGGCAAATGTTGACCTTCGCTATCTACACACTGCTGCATAAGTTGCATTGCAATGATCGAGTGGTTATTTGAAAAATACGCTTCAACACAAAATGAACACTCCTCACGTGTCCACTGCATGATGGCAACTGAAAAGCAGCTGCAGACAAACTTCTCGTCAGCCACTATAAGCAACGCCCACTCTCCCCTCTCTTCGATCAACAGCGCTGCCACAACCTGCAACTCAAAAAAGCAACACCCTGGAAGACCTAAGGAACAATATTGACGCTGAGATTGCCAGAATACCAGTCGACATGCTTGAAAGAGTGCATGAGAACTTCAGAAAACGTATGCAGCAGTGTGTGGATAGCGCAGGTCAACATTTGCCAGATACAATATTTAAAACCAAATAATTTGTAAATTCCACTACTGTTCAATGTAAATAAAATATAAAATAAAGTTTTTACAAGTTCATTATTTTTTTATTTCACTCCCAAATTAGCAAAGTACCGCGCTCCACCCTGTAGTATAAATAAGAGTGATTTTCAGGGGGGGTCTGGGACTTGACTTTGTTGCCTAAGCAGACGTGACGGCATTTTCCCGGATTCCTCCTACCAATCGTACCTGGAGATCCCCCGATTGCGGAGTGATGCTACAATATCCGGTGATGTATTAATGCTTATCTTTGTTACCCATGTGATCTGTATGCCTATATGTTAATTAACCGTTTCACTTACATTTATATACTAAAGAGTAAATAAACTCATGTGTTTTATATTTGTTTTACCTCAACACTGTCTCAGTATGCTTAGCTGGTATGCTAATGAGGTTGTAGAATCGCCAAAACTTGAGCAGGTAAGACAGGAGCCACCACTCCCAGCCTCACCACCACCAGCATGCGCAGGCATATGATTGCCAAGCACCCCATGAGGTGGGACGAAGGCCATTCACCGCCTCCGGGTCGCACCACTGCCTCTTCCCCTGTGTCACAACCTGGCAAACAGATCCGATCCACCTCCCAGGATGCACACATGAGCGCCTCCCGGCCTGCACCAACACCCTCACCTCCACGATCCTCCACGGCCTCCAGCAATCTCTTCCAGTGCAGCATTCAGCTGTCACTAACACAAGCGTTGAAGTGAAAGCAGGAATATGCCGCCACCCTCCCGCATACACAAGCTTTAAATGTGCACATTGCCAAATTAATCAGCCTGCAGATGCTGCCATACAGGCTAGTGGAAATGCAGGCTATTTGCAGCATGATGGCGGCGGGAGTCCCTCGGTACTCGGTACCCAGTCGCCACTATTTTTCCGCGTGCCATCCCCTCCCTACACCAGCACGTCTCCCGCAACATAAACCATGCCCTCACCAACGCGGTTACTGGGAAGATCCACTTAACAACGAACATATGGACAAGTGCTGGCAGGCAGGGACACTATATCTCCCTGACGGCACATTGAGTGAACTTGGTGGAGGCTGGGACCGAATCAGAGCCTGGGACTGCTTACGTGCTACCCACACCGAGGATAGCGAGTCCTACCTCGGTGATTGTTTCTCCGGCATATTATGCCACCTCCTCCAAAGCCCCCCCCCCCCCAATCCTCCTGCACCACCTCTACCTCTCAGTTAAGAAGCGTGAGCGCATCGACAGCAGTCAGTAGCACGCAGCACGGTGGCACAGAGGTCAGGAAGCATCACCAAGTCGTGCTGAAACTAATCAGCTTAGGTGACAAAAGGCACACAGCCCCCGAGCTGTTACAGGGTCTGATGGAGCAGAACGATCTCTGGCTTCTGCCGCTGAGCCTCCAACCTGGCATGGTTGTGTGTGACAATGGCCGTAACATGGTGGCGGCTCTGCAGCTTGGCAGCCTCACACACGTGCCATGCCTGGCCCATGTCTTCAATCTGGTGGTTCAGCATTTTCTGAAAAACTACCCCCACTTGTCTGACCAGCAAGTCCACCATGGATGCTGCCAACCTAAGGACCCTGCAACATCGGTTTTAGCTGCCAGAGCACGAACTGTTGTGCGACGTGCCCACGCACTGGAATTCTATGCTGCACATGTTGGCCAGGCTTTATGAACAGCGTAGAGCAATTGTAGAATACCAGCTGCAACATGGGCAGCGGAGTGGTAGTCAGCCTCCGCAATTCTTCACAGAGGAGTGGGCATGGATGGCAGACATCTGTCAGGTCCTCGGAAACTTTGAAAAGTCTACCCAGATGGTGAGCGGTGATGCGGCCATAATTAGCGTTACCATCCCGCTGCTTTGCCTGCTGAAAAGTTCATTGCTAAGCATAAAGGTCGATGCTTTGCGGTTGGACAGAACATGGAGGATGACAGTATGCCGCTTGATAGGTCAGACTACAAATCACAGTGGTATGAAGTATCTATATTTTTTATAGGTTGAGGCCGTCACAGATATAGAGTTAAAAAGAATAAATTTTATTAGTAATTAATTTAAAAAGTCAAAGCCTACCAACAAAAAAACAGTCACATAGAACATATAGTGACAGGACAAACAGTTAACATAAAAAGGGAGGATCTTATGGGGGGTAAGGGAGGGGGGAGTATATCTACAGTTCCCGTGTAGCCCTCCAGAGGTCCTCAGGAGTCACTTATATAAGATGGTACACTATCAAGGTAAGTATTTAGTACTTGAGCTGTTATGATTCGCATCCCCTTGAGATGGCGATTGTTTTTTAGTGCGAACCAGACAGCCCTTTTATTTATAAGGACTCGTATGATTTTTAGTATGGTATTCAAATCAGTGTCGTTTGGTGTATTGTTTACACTGTATCATTTCGTGCATTGTTTACACTGTATTCATATTATTTTTGACTCTCATTTGTTTTTGCTCTACGCGTTTCCCTATCGGGATAGCCGATAGTTCGTCAGGAGCTGGGCAACAATACGCCCCTAGAGAAGTAGGAGAGAGTTTTCTATCAGAAATGATCACCAAAACGATGGCTAAAATGTGCCTGTCACTTTTCAATAAAGAGATTCCTAGATTCCTCAAAATTGCCTCATTTATAAATTGCGCTTGGATTCTATCTGTAGAGTGAATCCTACGTATGCTTGAAACCTATAAGGTCCAGAAAGCTATTCAACTGGATCCTATTGCCTCGCAACTGAATGCTGTATTCGCATTAGATAGTGTAACTCTAAGATAGAGTAAAGTAACTGTGCATCGTGTATTATACACGGCGACGATGCATGTGCAAAATAGCCAGAATTTTGTCCACCTCCAATCGTGTCTCAAGATCCTTGGTGATTTTCGTAGGGTTAACCTCTTTAAAAAGGGGGGGGGGACGGGGAATAGCCCGCAATGCTGTTGAGAATCGATGAGAAATTGACGTTCGATCTTCATTCCAATCCTGTGCCACCTCCGTCAGGAGCTGCAAACGTGGTCATAAAGGGGACTCAGGTGCCAGCCCAGCATTTCTACACATCTCCACAATGCAACAATACTCTGTGTGGGAAGTATGTGAGTGGGCCCTGGGTCTGCCTCTGTCCCAGCAAGCACCTTGTGTGGCCCAAGGTGCTGCGAGTGACATAGCAATGGGGAATCTATGTGTCCACACACTACTCATTCTGTTTGGGTGTCGGATACCTCATTGACAACGCAAGGGGTAAACCATCTGCACTCTGCACCCTACCCAAGTCTGTCAGTGTTTTGGGGACAGACAGGTAAAACACCTCTATGGGAAGTCTGTGTGCACCCACAGCAAGGGTGGGTCCAAGGAACTTAAAGACAGTACACATAAAGAAATCAGAGTGCCCAGTCATGGCAGACTTTCTCTGCGCCGAGGACATAGGCCTCTGCACAAACCTTCAGCAATCGCGGGCATAGAGCGGACTCCGATGCTAGCGTAGCTGTGAACGTCTCATTAGCGCTGTATCGCTCCTCTTGTTTGTCCCAATGCAGTGCCCCAGATAGCTGAGGTAACGTGAGAGAAAATACATGTTGGCTTCGGCCCACACCCCATGCCCTAGTCAGTCTGGTTTGTTTTTATCGTGCCAGGCAGGTACAATACTGCTATGGGAAGTCTGTGTGAACCAACAGCATTGGTGGGTCCCAGGAACCCACAGATGGTACATAAAGAAATCCCATTGCAGTGCCCGGATAGCTGTGGTAACGTGAGAGAAAATACATGTTGGCTTCGGCCCACACTCCATGCCATAGTCAGTCTGTTTTTTTTTTTAAGTGCCAGGCAGGTACAACTTCCCTATGGGAAGTCTGTGTGCACCCACAGCATGGGTGGGTCCCAGGAACCGAGAGAAGGTACATAAAGAAATCCCATTGCAGTGCCCCGGATAGCTGTGGTAACATGAGAGAAAATACATGTTGGCTTTGGCCCACACTCCATGCCTTATCAGTCTGGGGGTTTTTTTGTGTTTTTTTAAATATTAAATCTTTATTTGGGATACAAGCAAATTATATACACACAATTTGTATGACATATAGTATTTGCAATCATATTAACAATTCTGTGGTACTTATCTTTCTTTGTAGGTCATGCATTACACAAATCCCTTTTTTTTTTTTGTTTTATAGCAATAATAGTTGAGCAATTTAACAGGTTTATAAACTGTAAAATAATACATCAAAACAACATGTATTATAGTGAAAGAATTTGGCATTTTATGTGCAGCTTTGAATCTTTTGAATAAAGTTATCTCCACAACTCCTATGCCTCCTTGTGTTTTTTTAAAGAGTTGTCTCTTAGCGCTAACCATTTTTCGAATATTTGTTGTTCGGCCCTACGGTCTTTAAATTCTCTAAACGATGGAGGAGTGGGTTCTCTCCATCGCCTCCCAATGAGGGATTTTGCTGTCATTAGGGCGTGTCCAAGCAGGTATCTATTTTTTGGGGGTATTTGTTCAAGTTAACTAATAGTAAGGTTAGTTTTGCGGTTCTTTCGATGCGAGTCTTTAGGACGTCGTCCAGGTAATTGAGAATATGATCCTAGTACCTCTCAAGAGCGGGACATGTCCAAAAAATGTAAGTGTACCTTTTTGGCCGCAATTTCTCCAACATTTGTCATTGGTGTTTTGGAGTCTTGCAGCCAACAAACACGGCGTGTAATAGCATCTCAAGTTTACCTTAATTTGCATTTCCAGGATTCTCAAACCTTTAGTTGAACCACATGCCGCTTTATATGCTTTTTCCCACATCTCGGTTGGTATATCTACACCTAGCTCATTCTCCCAGCTAAGCATATGTGTTTTTTTAGATATTTTATTGTTGCCTGTCAAAACATCATAAAAATATCTAGTATCGGACTTTTCCGGAAGGGGTTCTGTTGTGATTTTTTCAAGGACCTCCATTGGGATTTTTGTCTTATATATAGGAGACTTTTTGAGGAAATTTTTAATTCTGGTATAGTTGAAAAGGTCTTTTTGAGATAGGTTACAGTTTTTTTGTAGGATTTCAAAAGCTTTCAGTTCCTCCTCTGTCATTATGTCTTCCAAATTCTCCACTCCCCTTTCCCTCCAGGTATTGATTCTTAAATCGGGTATAAACAGGTTTAGTATTTCGATTGGTAGGTTTGGTTTTTTATGGGAGTCGTAAGTAGCTACTTTTTTTGTGAACTCTTCCCAAATTTCCAGGGAGACTACCACTGTAGGAGGCATATATTTTTGGAGGAATTTTCAGGGCAAGGTGGTCTGACGTAGCTGCGAGTGATGCGTCGAGTAATAGTAGGTATCCTTTGGGGGGTTTTGTAAGGCATGTTTCCATGCCTATCCAGGCCATTGCATTGTCTTTTTTTCTCCAATTTCTGACTTGGTTCAGAATAGTGGCCTTGAAATATTTTTCTAGATTGGGTATATCCGCACCTGTTTTTCTATGGTTTAAGGCTAAGATTGAAAGGGCTAGTCGTGGTTTGTTTACTTTCCAAACAAATGCGGAAAGTTGTTTTTGTAGTTTTTTAACTGTGTTTTTTGATGTAGGGATCGGCAAGACCCTGAAGAGGTATAAAATCTTTGGCAGTATTTTCATTTTATAAGTCATGATTTTGCCTAGCCAAGATAAATTTATTCTTGATAGATAATCAAGTTCCTTTTGGGTTGTTTCTAAGAGTGGCGTGTAATTGATTTTTTCCAGTTTGTTTATGTCTGCTGATAGTAATATGCCCAGATATGGGATATTGTCAGCCCCCCATTTGAAAGAAAATTCTGACTGAATTGCGTGTTTTAGGTCTTGTAGGGCATTTATGCCTAATATTTTTGATTTGTCAACATTGAGTTTATAATGGAATACTTCACTAAATTGTTCAAGGATCTGGCAGGCCGCTCTCAAAGATTCAAGGGGATGTGATAAGGTAAGAATAATATCATCGGCGAATAAACCAATTTTGTGTTGGCGGGAATTTAGAGGGATTCCCATTGTTTCAATGGAGGATCTTATAAGTTCAGCTAGCGGTTCCACCATGAGGACATATAGGATTGGGGAAAGTGGGCATCCCTGGCGTGTACCATTGGATATGGAGAATTTATCTGAGATGTCGCCGTCTATCAACATTCGAGCTGTGGGGTAGGAGTACAGGGCCCGGATGGCGCGAATCACACCCTCGCTGAGGCCAAATTTGTTTAGCGTTTGAAACGCATATCCCCAGTGGACCCTATCAAAAGCTTTTTCTGCATCTAAAGCTATCATAATTGTTGGAGATCTAGATATTTTTGAGGAGTACAGAAGATTGAGAACCCTTCTCGCACCGTCCGAGGCCTGCCGCCCCTTTACAAATCCCACTTGATCAGAATGTACAATACCTGGGAGAATGTCAAGTAATCTATTCGCTAATATCTTTGCGTATATCTTGACGTCCGTATTGAGCAGAGAGATGGGCCTGAAATTTGCTGGGTCATCTGGCTCTCTTCCCGGTTTAGGTAACACTACCACAGTAGCCTGGAGCATCTCCTCAGGAAAGAAACCTTTTTTTCATGGCTGAACGATAAACTTTTTCCAAGTAGGGAGATAGGGAGCCTGAGAACAGTTTATAATATTCTGCCGAATACCCATCTGGACCGGTCGCTTTTTGGCTTTTCATAGAGGAAATTGTTTCCGCTACTTCGGATATCGTTATTGGACGGTCTAAGCTAGCGGCCTGAGTTGGGTTTATTGATGGGAGTTTAATTTTATTCAGGAATTTTTCTATATCCGCAGTTTTAGGGTGGGAGATTTGAGTGTCTTCTTTTAAGTTGTATAATTTGCTATAAAAGGAGCAGAATATTTCCAATATTTGTTTCGGATGTGATATTTTAAATTCTTTGTTTTTTGAGTTCCATATATATGAAATGTTAGCTTTAATCGTCTTTTTCTTTATCAAATTAGCCATCCATTTCGAGGGCTTGTTTAACCCCTTGAGTGGCGGGTTTCCTACCACCCTGTCGTGCCCACCAGGGCAGGTTTTTTAAAATGGTCTAATCATTGAATTTCAACTAATTTTGCAGTTGCATCTCAAGAGCCATAACTTTTTCATTTTTCCATTGACATGGCCATATAAGGGCTTGTTTTTTGCGGGACAAGTTGTGATTTTTTAAACAGGGGGGAGGAAAAAAAGAAATGGGGAAAAAAGAAAAAAAGGGGCCATGTCATTAAGGGGTTAAATAATGCATTAACTTCCTTCTCTGGGTCATTACGACGCATGGATACCACATGTGTGATTGTATTTTTGATTTTTTACAAAGTAAAGGGAGACAAGTGTTTTATAATTTTTTTAATAATTTTTTAACTTTTTTTTTTTTTTTTAATTTTTTTTTTGTCCCTTTAGGGGACTTCCACAGGGACCCATCAGGACCCCTGATCACATTCCGGGGGTCCGATGGTGACAGCCCTTTACATGCTGCAGTGACAGCCCTTTACATGCTGCAGTCACATAGACAGCAGCATGTAAAGGGTTAACACAGCAGAGATCGGAGGTTTTCTCTGATCTCTGCTGTAAGAGCTAGTACCTAGCTGTCCTCTGACAGCTAACAACCAGCTCTCCCTGCAACAGAGACCATCGGCTTGCTTCTGACAAGCCGATGGTCTCTATGGCAACCTGTAAACAAACCAGTGCAGGAGGTTGCCGGCAGATCGGCAATATCTTCTGCTGGTTTTTCAAAGCCCTTGCTTTGTTCTCTGTGGGTCTGTGCAGGCAGAGCACACTGTCACAGCTTGTGGCATTGTGCTCTGCAGCTCCCATAGTGATACATAGCCCGGAAATCTTCCGGGCTATGTCACTATGAGCAGTGGAGCTCGTCCCGGAAAATTTCCGGGCGTGCCACTCAAGGGGTTAAAGATGAGTAGATATTAGCGCGTTGGGAGGTTATTTCCCTATCATAATCCCCCTGCAGCACCTTACAGAGCTCCAATCTCGTTTTGAATAGATTGTTATATATTTGTTGGGTTGCAGAAGTCTGTATTTGCTTTTCTAAAAGTTGGATTTTTGTCAGTAAAGTTTCAGTTTTTTCTAGTTTTTCTTTTTTGTATCTAGCTCCCATTTTTATGAGAATACCTCTCATGTAAGCTTTGTGCGCTGTCCAAAGCAGTTCGGGACTGACATCAGGCGTATTGTTTAAGGTGAAGTAATCTTCGAGTGCGTTTTGGATATCTTTGTGGAATTTGGGTATTTTCATCAGATAAGTGTTGTTTCTCCACATTTTATTACAGTGACGGTATCCTCCGAATGCCAGGGATGTCAGTATTGGGGCGTGATCTGACCAGGTTATTGTGCCGATTTCGGCTTTGAGAGGTGATAAGAGATTTATCTACCAGGCACAAGTCTATGCGGGAGAAGGACCTATGTTGTGCAGAGAAAAACGAATAGTCCCTAGCGGAGGTGTTGAGACACCTGAACGTGTCAAATAGTGCGACTCTTTTTATCCAACTACCCAAGGACATACCCCCTCTCACCCTGTAGTTTGTGGTGTCAATAGATCTCTCTGGTACTAGGTTAAAATCACCATTTATGATTATAGATCCCTTGGCCACTCTATTTATTTTTTTACTTATTTTGTTCAGGAATTTGATTTGATTTGCGTTTGGGACATATACGTTGGCTATAGTAACCTGTGTGTTTTTTAGCGTGCCCACCCACACTATGAAACGTCCTTTTGGGTCACAGATTTGTTTATCAATTTTAAACGGGGCTGTATCTCTAAATGCTATTAGGACTCCTGCATGTTTCTTTTGCGCACAAGCCTGTATAACCTGGAGGAACTTTTTGTGTGACATTCTATGGCTGTCTGCATCTAGCAGATGGGTCTCCTGGATACATACTATATCCGCGCCGAGACGACATGCCTCCCTCCACACGGAGCTTCTTTTGTAGGGAGAATTCAGACCCCTGGCTTTCTTAGACATCAGCTTTGTGGCCATTTTCGCATGATGGCTTGTTTGCACAGGAGGACAGGAGATTGACGGATTCTATGCTTATCTGCCAAAAAATAAAGAACACGAGAACCAACAAAAACAGCATATAAAGTTTCGAACAAGTATTGCGTTGGATTACAGATATCGATCTTACTACAGGTAATGCTTTTTTTTGCGATGAATGTGCAGCATAGAACAAGGTTGAACAGGTCGTGATTGTTTTCTCATGGGTAGGGGTTTGCTGCATGAGAAGTAAGGTAAAACAAAAATAACCTTTTAGAAAAATATTTGTACAAGCTTGCGCCTGCATATTCGGTTGGGGGTCAAAGTCACCATAGTGAGAAGACTCGCAACGCCGTGTTCCAGGGTGGACTGTAAAGTTGGAGTATCATTAAGTGAATTCCTTTATTTCAGAAAAATTTCCTTTCTGTCCAGGAACTTAAGAGAAAAAAAAAACAGGTATTTTCCTCTCTCCCTCCCCTCCCTCTCACTCTAGCCTTGTTTTCCAGATTTATTAGAGCCGTTTTTTTTCGGAGGAGGAGGGTGGGGCATGATTTGTAGTTGAAGTTGAGATACCCCACGATTTCAATGTCTCCAAAGCTGTAGTGGGATTATGAAAAACATAGGTTGTATTAGCCTTGGTGGCAATGATTTTTGTGGGGAAGCCCCACCTGTAGGGGATGTTCACCTCTCTCAATGCTGATGTTACATCTGCGAAGCCTCGTTTTGCCTCCATAGTAGCTTGTGATAAGTCTGTGAATAGGCGTATGTCAGCATAGGGACTTGGAAGCACTTTTAGCTTTCTTGCAGTATTCATGAGTGCTTCTTTGGTGCTATAATGATGAATGCATACTATAATGTCTCTAGGGGTACTTTCCTTGAGGAATTTCAGAAGAGGAAGCCTATGAGCTCTGTCAATCTTCAGCTCCTGCTCTGGGATATCCGGGAGGATCTTTTTTAAGGAATCGTGTGATAAATCCCTTTATTTCGGAGTTGGAGATTTTCTCAGAGACACCCCGCAGTTTGACGTTATTACATCTATTTCTATCTTCCAGATCCATTGATTTTTGCTGTAGTTTGGCGACAGTCCCCTCTAATCCGTAGTGGGCATCTATCAAGAAATTGGCCTTGACTAACTCTCCCATCTTGGTATCGTTTTTTTCCATGCGGTTGTTAACCTCTTGGACTGAGGTATCAACATGGGAGGTTAAGCTTTTTAGGTCTGATTGTATGGTTTCTCTCAGTGCCATTACTATTTCCTTAATATATAATTCTGAGGCTGGCTTATTTGAGACTGATAGGTTGGCTAAACCACCCTCTTTCTCACTGTTTTCTTCAATTGCCCAAGCTTCAGGGATCTCTATGTTTGAATCTTCTGACAGTCTCTGTCTCTGCTTCTCGGGGCTGCCTGTGGGGGAGGGGGCGCCCAGCGACCACGTGTCCGACGCCATCTTATGTCGCTTCAAGCGCTTTGTACTGTCCTATGTCGCGAGAAGCTTATTAGCCCCTATCACCCCTGCTGCCTCTGAGGTTTCTCCTGTCTCCTCTATCCCCTCGCTAGCAGCCCTTAGCTCACCTTCACTTGTGAGGTCCGGAGCTTCCTGCATCTCCGCTGTCTGTGAGCCGCCGGCAAGCGTGTCCTCCAGCGCCATGTCAGAGAGGGAGCTGCGCGCCGAGAAGAAATCCTCGAGCCTGGCTGGTTTGACTTTAACTGTTCTCCTCCTTGACATTGCTGGGTTCCTGGCAAGTTCCCACAGCCGATGGTGGTGTTTTAGTCCACTTGGAGAAGCTTTGAAGTTGCTGTGAGTTTGTTTCCAAACGGAGCTTATAAAAAAACGTCTGTCTTGGTGCCTCTCTAAGCCACGTCCCCAGTCTGTTTTTTTTTTTTTTTTAAAGTGCTAGGCAGGTCCAACTCCCCTATGGGAAGTCTGTGTGCACCCACAGCATGGGTGGGTCCCTGGAACCCAGAGAAGGTGCATAAAGAAATCCCATTGCAGTGCCCCGTATAGCTGTGGTAACGTGAGATAAAATAGATGTTTGCTTTGGCCCACACTCCATGCCCTAGTCAGTCCGTTTTTTTGTTTTTTTTTGTGCCAGGCAGGTACAACACCGCTATGGGAAGTCTGTGTGCACCCACAGCATGGGTGGGTCCGAGGAACCCAGAGAAGGTACATAAAGTAAACACATTGCAGTGCCCCGGATAGCTGTGGTAACGTGAGAGAAAACACATGTTGGCCTCGGCCCAGAATCTATGCCCTAGTCAGTCTGTTTTTTTTTTTTTTTGTGCCAGGCAGGTACAACAGTGCCATGGGAAGTCTGTGTGCACCCACAGCATGGGTTGGTCCCAGGAACCCACAGACGGTACATAAAGAAATCCCAATTGCAGTGCCCCCTATAGCTGTGGTAGCATGAGAGAAAATACATGTTAACTTTGGCCCACAATCCATGCCCTAGTCAGTCTGGGTTTTTTGGGGGGCCAGATAAGTAGACCCCTGTAATATTCCTGTAGCAAAGGTATAAGCTGACCCGAGTAACAGTTATCTTGCAGAAGTCTAGGGAGACCCCAGTAACATTTCTGTAGTAACAGTATAGACAGACCCCAGTAACATTTCATTAGCAGAAGTATAGGCAGACCCCTGTAACATTTCTGTAGCAGAAGTATAGGCAGACCTCTCTAATATTTACGTGGCAGAAGTATAGGCAGACCCCAGTAACATTTTAGTAGCAGAAGTATAGGCAGACCCCCTAGTAACATTTATGTAGCAGCAGTATTGGCAGACCCCCTAGTAACATTTCTGTAGCAGCAGTATAGGCAGACCCCTGTAACATTTGTGCAGCAGAAGTATAGGCAGACCCCAATAACATTTCTGTAGTAGCAGTATAGACAGACCCCAAGTAACATTTCTGTAGTAACAGTATGGACAGACCCCAGTAACATTTATGTAGCAGTATAGGCAGACCCCTGTAACATTTCAGTAGCAGAAGTATAGGCAGACTCTTGTAACATTTGTGTAGCAGCAGTGTAGGCAGACCGCTGTAACATTTTAGTAGCAGCAGTATAGGCAGAGCCCGGTATTAGTAACAGTTCAGTAGTAACAGTATAGACAGACCCCAGTAACATTTCTGTACTAACAGTATACACAGAGCCGAGTAACATTTCTGTAGTAACAGTAAAGGCAGACCCCAGTAACATTTATGTAGCAGCAGTATAGGCAGACCCCGGTAACATTTGTGTAGCAGCAGTATAAGCAGACCCCTGTAACATTTCTGTAGCAGCAGTGTAGGCAGACCCCTGTAACATTTGTGTAGCAGCAGTATAGGCAGACCCCTGTAACATTTATGTAGCAGCAGTATAGGTAGACCCAAGTAACATTTCGGTAGCAGCAGTATGAGCAGACCCCTGTAACATTTATGTAGCAGAAGCATAGGCAGACCCCAGCACCATTTTTGTCGATGCAATATAGGTAGACCTCAGCCCATTTCTGTAGAAGTAAAGGCAGACCCCAGTAACATTTCTGTTGCAGCAGTATAAGCAGACCCCTGTAACATTTCTGTAGCTGAAGCATAGGCAGACCCGAGTACCATTTTTGTAGCAGAAGTATACGCAGACCCGTGTAACATTTCTGTAGTAACAGTATAGACAGATCCCAGTAACATTTATGTAGCATAAGTATAGGCAGACCCCAGTAACATCCTTGTGGCAGCAGTATGGGCAGACCCCAGTAACATCCTTGTGGCAGAAGTATAGGCAGACCCCTGTAACATTTAAGTGACAGCAGTATACGCAGACCCCAGTAACATTCTTGTGGCAGCAGTATAGGCAGACCCCTGTAACATTTATGTGGCAGAGGTATAGGCAGACCCCTGTAACATTTACGAGGCAGAAGTATAGGCAGACCCCTGTAACATTTAAGTGGCAGCAGTATAGGCAGACCCCTGTAACTTTCTTGTAGCAGAAGTATAGGCAGGCAGACCCCAGTAAAATTTCTGTAGTAATAGTATAGGCTAACCTCTGAAACATTGGGGTACCATGAGCGTAGGCGAAGGCCGGAAAAGTTAGTTGGAGAAGAGTGTAGGCGTGGGCCCGAAAAATAAGTGTACCAAGAGTACAAGTGTACCTCTGAAAAATTTATCAACCGAGAGGGCAGGTGAAACCCATAAAAAATTTTTGAAAGATACAGCTCAGTGTGGCTTAATTTGTAACAGAGCCTGTAGGCAGCCCTTTTGAAGAAGTTGGTTCATGTTAAAGCATCAATACTTTTGAAACTTTGAAAAATTGTAAAAACATTGGTAGATGAGCCTTTTGGGCCGCAGAAAAATTGGCCATTTAGCGCGATGACATCATGTTTTTGGAGGAGGAGTAGCAGGAGGAGGACTAATGTCAGAGACAGACTGACAAAGATAAATGCCCCGTTTTTCCGGTGATAGAGAAGAGTGCTTTTATCTGCGGTTGCAGCGAAATGAATCTTTAGGTCCCGCTGCTCTCCACCGATGGAGAAGAGCAGTCTAGGGAAATCCAGGCTTTGTTCATCTTTATGAGTGTAAGCATGTCGGCACTGTCAGTTGACAGGCGGGTACGCTTGTCCGTGATGATTCCCCCAGCTGCACTAAACACCCTCTCTGACAAGACGCTAGCGGCAGGGCAAGCCAGCACCTCCAGGGCATACAGCGCAAGTTCGTGCCACGTGTCCAGCTTTGACACCCAATAGTTGTATGGAGCAGAGGCATCACAGAGGATGGTGGTACGATCGGCTACGTACTCCCTCACCATCTTTTTACAGTGCTCCCTCCGACTCAGGCTTGACTGGGGAGTGGTGACGCAGTCTGACTGGGGAGCCATAAAGCTGGCAAAAGCCTTGGAGAGTGTTCCCCCGCCTGCACTGAACATGCTGCCTGATCTCCGCACCTCTCCTGTTACTTGGCCCTCAGAACTGCGTCTTCTGCCGCTACCGCTGTTAGATGGGAAGTTTACCATCAGTTTGTCCACCAGGGCCCTGTGGTATTGCATCACTCTCAAATCCCTTTCCTTTTCGGGAATGAGAGTGGAAAGGTTCTCCTTATACCGTGGGTCGAGCAGGGTCTACACCCAGTAATCCGTAGTCACCAGAATGCGTCTAAAGTGAGGGCCACGAGAAAGGCAGCTTAACATGAAGTCAGCCATGTGTGTCAGGGTACCTGTACGCAAGACATGGCTGTCCTCACTAGGAAGATCACTTTCAGGATCCTCCTCCTCCTCCTCGTCCACAGGCCATACACGCTGAAGAGATGGGAGGCAAGCAGCATGGGTACCCTCTGCAGTGGGCCCAGCTGTCTCTTCCCCCTCCTCGTGCTCCTCCCCCTCCTCCTCCTCCAAAACGTGCTGAGATATAGACACGAGGGTGTTCTGACTATCAAGCGACATACTCTCTTCCGCCGTTTCCTGTTCCGACCGCAAAGCGTCTGCCTTTATGCTTTGCAGCGAACTTCTCAGCAGGCATTACAGCGGGATGGTAATGCTAATGATTGCAGCATCGCCGCTCACCATCTGGGTAGACTCCTCAAAGTTTCCAAGGACCTGGCAGATATCTGCCATCCAGGCCCACTCCTCGGTAAAGAATTGAGGAGGGTGACTCCCAGTACGCCGCCCATGTTGGAGTTGGTATTCCCCTATTGTTCTACGCTGCTCATAGAGCCTGGCCAACATGTGTAGCGTAGAGTTCCACCGTGTGGGCACGTCGCACAGCAGTCGGTGCACTGGCAGATTAAACCAATGTTGCAGGGTCCGCAGGGTGGCAGCGTCCATGTTGGACTTGCGGAAGTGTGCGCTGACCCGGCACACCTTGCCGAGGAGGTCTCACAAGTGTGGGTAGTTTTTCAGAAACCGCTGAACCACCAAATTGAAGACGTGGGCCAGGCATGGCACGTGTGTGAAGCTGGAGAGCTGCATAGCTGCCACCAGGTTACGGCCGTTGTCACACACGACCATGCCCGGTTGGAGGCTCAGCGGCGAAAGCCAGAGCTCGGTCTGCTCTGTCAGACACTGCAACGTTTCGGGGGCTGTGTGCCTCTTGTCACTTAGGCTGAGTAGTTTCAGCACGGCATGCTGACGCTTGCCCACCGCTGTGCTGCCGCGCCACGCCACACCGACTGCTGGCGACATGCTGCTCACATTTCTTAATTGAGAGGTAGAGGTTGCGTAGGAGGAGGAGGGGGAGGGTTTAGAGGAGGTGGCATAGACCACCGCAGATACCAGAACCGAGGAAGGACCCTCTATTCTGGGTGTGGGTAGGACGTGTGCGGTCCCAGGCTCTGACTCAGTCCCAGCCTCCACCAAATTCACCCAGTGTGCCGTCAGGGAGATATAGTGGCCCTGCCCATCAGTACTTGTCCACGTGTCCGTGGTTAAGTGGACCTTCCCAGTAACCGCGTTGGTGAGGGCACGATTGATGTTGCGGTAGACGTGCTGGTGTAGGGCTGGGACGGCACACCGGGAAAAATAGTGGCGACTGGGTACCGAGTAGTGTGGGACCGCCACCGCCATCATGTTTTTAAAAGCCTCCATTTCCACAAGCCTGTACGGCAGCATCTCCAGGCTGATCAATTTGGCAATGTGCACATTCAAAGCCTAAGCGCGCGTGTGTGTGGCGGCGTATTTGCGCTTTCACTCCAACGCTTGCGCCAGCGACAGCTGGACGCTGCGCTGAGAGACATTGCTGGATGGGGTCGAGGACAGCGGAGGTGAGAGTGTGGGTGCAGGCTGGGAGGCGCTCGTGCCTGTGTCCTGAGAGGGGGGTTGGATTTGAGTGGCAGGTTGGGGCACAGGGGGAGAGGCAGTGGTGCGACCCGGAGGCAGTGAACGGCCTTCGTCCCACCTTGTGGGGTGCTTGGCCATCATATGCCTGCGCATGCTGGTGGTGGTGAGGCTGGTAGTGGTGGCTCCCCGGCTGATCTTGGTGTGACACAGGTTGCACACCACTGTTCATCGGTCGTCCACGCTCTCACTGAAAAACATCCACACCTTTGAACACCTAGCCCTCTGTACGGAGGCTTGGCGCGAGGGGGTGCTTTGGGAAACAGTTGGGGGATTCTTCGCTCTGGCCTTGCCTCTACCCCTTGCAACCCCACTGCCTCTTCCAACCTGTCCTGCTGCTGCACTTGCTGCACAGCTGCTCTTCCTCCGAATCCTCTGTGCGCTCCTCCCTCAGACTTACTGCCCTTACTACTACCTCACTGATAGACAACTGTGTCTCATCATCATCGTCCTCCTCACCCACTGAAAGCTCTTGAGACAGTTACCGTAAGTCCCCAGCCTCATCACCCGGACCCCAGGACCAAAGGTTGGGCATCGGTCACGACAAACTCCTCAGGTGAGAGAGGAACCAATTTTTCCCAATCAAGGCAGGGGCCCGAGAACAGATCCTGGGAGTCTGTCTTCTTATCAGAATGTGTCATTTTCATGGAGTAAGGAGGCTGGGAGGAAGGAGGAGCAGCAGCGAGAGGATTCAGAGTTGCAGCAGTGGACGGCGTATAAGACTGGGTGGTCGATATATTGCTGGATGCATTTTCTGCCATCCACGACAGGACCTGCTCACACTGCTCTGTTTGTAATAAAGGTCTTCCACGTGGACCTAAAAATTGTTATATGAAGCTGGGGACCCCAGGAACTTGCCTCTCTCCTAATCGCGCAGCAGCCGGCTGCGATTCACCTGGACCAGGAATTCGGCCTGTGCCCACACCTTCACTTAGACCTCTGCGTCCTCGCCCGCATCCATGTCCATGTTTTCTAGCCCTACCCCTACCCCTCAGCATGGTGGATTACGAATAGAGCAGACACAGAGCGGTGTAAATAATTATGGAATTATTTGCGTACAGTTGGAGGCTGACATCGGTATTGTAATGCTAACTCCAGGCAGAAACAAAGAAAATGGTGGGCGTGGCCAAGCCTGCAGAGTGTGAGGACGCACTGAAGTTGGGCTCTCGTGCCATATAAGTCTTTGCAGCATCTTTTGGCATTATAAAGCCAGCAGCTGCACCTCACACTGATCCCAACATCTTACCTGCAGCGAGGGGATCATTTGGGGAGGTCCCACCACGTTATCAGTAAAGCGGGAGGTCTGGAGACCAATGCCTGCACGGAGCCGCGGTCTTCACCTCAGGAGAAGAGAGGGAGGTGGCGCGCGCGGAGGCTAACCCGTGAGACTGAGGTCTGCAGCGGTCCCTGCCCGGAGAAAGCCCGACAGCTCCGATAGAAGCAGGGAGGCAGAGCGAGCTCAGCGAACACCGAGCCAGAGCACGGAGACCCTGCTCAGACGGACTGCCGAGCGGGAACTGGCACCCGACACAGAGGAGAGCCGAATCCACTACACGGGCAGTGAGTACCAATGACCCCAGAGTAGCCCTCTATAACAGACAGTTTCTTCAGGGCCACGGGAGCTGCGTTAACATCTGGCCTTTCTGCTTGTTAACTCCCCGCCATTTTGCCCCCCCCCCCCATCTCCATAGTTCTGCAGCAGTGAGCGGAGGGTGAGGGATAAGAACTGAAGTGCCTGCAGTTCGCTACAAACAGGCTTTCTACTGTATAGAGAGACAGAAGAATATAAATGGCGCTGCCCTAATTTTTCCGGGAGCTGGCTTAGCCAGCTCTATAATATACTCAATTCTTTAAGGACCTTAGGTGTGGGTCTAATCCAACTGCATACCCGCAATTCCCCTGCACTCTGACGCAGCAATATTAAGCCACAGGCGGCTATCTATTTAGAAAAGACACAGAAGCTACATACATGGCACAGCCCTAATTTTTCTGGAACTGCTTTACTCAGTTCTACAACCTATACAATTTTTCAGGACCCCCGATATAGGTCGGTCATAGCCACAAATCTTTAATCTTTCTAGGGATTTCACAATACCACCTGACCATCGGCAGCTGGTATCTGCAAAGATGACTGACTAACCACCAAATAGTGTGGAGTGAGACGCTTCTCGCCTCGCGAAGTGTGTCATTTTTCAAGACCTTTGTACCCCAAAGCTCACATAATAGCTGGAGAAACTTTACGCATACTCAGTTATAGTATAAAATGGTGAAAGGCAGAAGGGAACGCAGCAGCGACCCACCAGAAACTTCAAGAAGGCAAAAAAATCAAGCAGACATACAAAAATTTCTAAAAAAGAAAAGCTCTCAAAGCCCCATGACAAAAGCACTCCCGTCACAAAACGAACCAGACTTTACACCTCTATAATTCACTGAGGCAGAGGGACACGAAAAGAAAATCTTTTATAAATATTCACTGGGTGTATCCCCTTAAAAAATAACTTTTATTAATTACTAGCTTACCCGTCGCGCGTTGCTGCGAAGACAGACAGACATACATTTGTTTTTATATATCTAGATAACAACCAATCACAGCGCAGCTTTTTTAGGTTACCTCAGTGGTATAATATATAACAACCAATCACAGCGCAGCTTTCATGTTACCTCAGCTTTATAATATATAACACCCAATCACAGGGCAGCTTATATGTTACCTCAGCAGTATAAAATATAACAACCAATCACAGTGCAGCTTTCATGTTACGTCAGCAGTAAGAGAAATAACAACCAATCACAGCGCAACTTTTATTCTGCCTCAGCAATATAAAAAATAGCAATGAATCACAGCGCAGCATTCATTTTACTTCAGCGGTATAATATATAGCAACCAATCACAGCGCAGCTTTCATGTTACGTCAGCGGTATAATATATAACAACCAATCACAGCGCAGCTTTCATGTTACGTCCGCAGTAAGAGAAATAACAACCAATCACAGCGGAACTTTTATTCTGCCTCAGCAATAGAAAAAATAGCAACGAATCACAGCGCAGCATTCATTTTACCTCAGCGGTATAATATATAGCAACCAATCACAGCACAGCTTTTATTTTACCTCAGCATTCTCAATATCCAGGAATTGTCTTGTGATACGTTCGGCGGATGCATCATTTTGTAGTTGAACACGCATCCCTTTACTCGTAATGCCTTTTGCTTTTGTGATTGAGATGGAAATCAAACAATCTTTGTCTAGGGGGGCATAACTGTCGACGACGCTCGCACGTGCGCCACCTATCGTAGGATAGATGTACTATGCCAGTAATCTTCCCAGGAGTGTACTCAGCAACTTCCCATTAACTTTTCCTATTTATGACATAATCAATGCTCGTGCCAAATTTTCGAGTTTCTATTACATTGGGAAGCGAGAGAATTCGATTCCGTACGTAAAATTTGAAGGCTAATTCTTTTGCGCATAGAATTGAATAATCGAGTTGGGACCCATTAGCGTTTTCTATTTATGACATAATCAATGCTCGTGCCAAATTTCGAGTTTCTATGACATTGGGAAGCGAGAAAATTAGATTCCGTATGTAAAATTTGGATGCTAATTCTTTTGTGCATAGAATTGAATAATCAAGTTGGGACCCATTAGCTTTTCCTATTTATGACATAATCAATGCTCCTGCCAAATTTCAAGTTTCTATGTGAGAAAATTACATTCCGTACGTAAAATTTGGATGCTAATTCTTTTGCGCATAGAATTGAATAATCGAGTTGGGACCCATTAGCTTTTCCTATTTATGACATAATCAATGCTCCTGCCAAATTTCACGTTTCTATTACATTGGGATGTGAGAAAATTCGATTCCGTACGCAAAATTTGGACGCTAATTCTTTGGCGCATAGAATTGAATAATCGAGTTGGGACCGATTAGCGTTTCCTATTTATGACATATTCAATGCCCGTGCCAAATTTCACGTTTCTATGACATTGGGAAGCAAGAAAATTAGATTCCGTACGTAAAATTTGGACGCTAATTCTTTGGCGCATAGAATTGAATAATCGAGTTGGGACCCATTAGCGTTTCCTATTTGTGACATATTCAATGCTCGTGCCAAATTTCAAGTTTCTATGTGAGAAAATTACATTCCGTACGTAAAATTTGGACGCTAATTCTTTGGCGCATAGAATTGAACAATCGAGTTGGGACCCATTAGCTTTTCCTATTTATGACATAATCAATGCTCCTGCCAAATTTCACGTTTCTATTACATTGGGAAGCGAGAGAATTCGATTCCGTACGTAAAATTTGGACGCTAATTCTTTGGCGCATAGAATTGAATAATCGAGTTGGGACTGATTAGCGTTTCCTATTTATGACATATTCAATGCCCATGCCAAATTTCACGTTTCTATGACATTGGGAAGCGAGAAAATTAGATTCCGTACGTAAAATTTGGACGCTAATTCTTTGGCGCTTACAATTGAATAATCGAGTTGGGACCCATTAGCTTTTCCTATTTATGACATAATCAATGCTCGTGCCAAATTTCATGTTTCTACGACATTGGGAAGTGAGAGAATTAGTGGCAGTGATGGAAATCGAACGATCTACGTGGGGGGGGGGCGTAACTGTCGACGACGCACGCACGCGCGCCATTTATCGTAGGATAGTTGTACTATGCCTATAATCTTCCCAGGAGTGTACTCAACAACTTCCCAAAGTTTCATGGCGATCGGATGAATGGTGTAGTAGCGCATAAAGGACAAACACACACACACACACAGATAGACAGACAGACAGACATACACGCATACATTCAATTTTATATATATAGATCTTATTAAAAACGATTGGTGCCTCACAACACACAAGAACAAACAACGAAAGACGAACAAATGGAATGATAAGTTCCACACTAAACCAGAACCAAGACAATGGATGTAGTACCTCAGCCGGTTTATAATGATATCCGATATTGGCAAAAGGCCTCAATAGGAATAATTGATGGTAATATTAGATTGAGGCTTGCAGTGCCCTTTAGACAAGAAATTGGCAGACCGATAGCCGCTATTCGGATACGGAGTAATGGGTACGATGCCCTATTCCCGAATTCCCATGCGGTAAACGAAGGCTAAGGGCCTACCCCGAGGACGGTTGATTTTAACGGTCCCTTGTTGGAGACGAAAAGATACGAGTTATTTTTGCAGCCGACTAAAAAACGGGGGTCCAAATAGCACAACCAATTGTGTGGTCCAAAACAAATAGGGTACGAGCCCTTATTTCCGTACGGAATCAAAATTTGTGTTAGATTCCCAATATAAATTGATTCTTTTGACCGGGTTACCCCCCCTGATGTATGGATCAGAGGGCCCAGCTTGATGATAGTATGATAAAACGTTAGATGTGGGTAGGTGAGAATCAACTTTTAAAAACCAGATTCACACCAAGTACTGGTTCAGACCAGTGAGAATATTTATACGAAATTCCCGCCAAGTATTGGTTCAACGTGTTTATGTCCATTTAGGACTCATCAGGAACCTAATTCTAGCCCAAAATATCTCATCTGCTAGGTGTGCAGAGGTATCACTGTGCTCATAATACCCTTAATGCAAAGATTACTGTAAGTGTCCTAATACAGGGGACCCTTAAGTTGAAAAATGAGGTGTATACAAATACAATATCTGCCCCACAACCAGGGTGAACCCTGAACTGCATAAATACTCTATATATCTGAATATAGGGTACTAAAAGACTGCATAATAGAGCCTGCATATATCAATATCCTGAGTAGAATCTCTATGCCTGCAGTGTCAATATCTGCTGATTGTTAGCATTAGAGATGATCCGATAGACCACAAAGTGCGGTATTGGTATCCCCTATCATTGGTCCTAGTATAGACCAGTAGAAAACCAACACATACAGAACTACAATGAATTCAGTGTGTCAAAAGATGTCCCAAATACAAAAAGACCAAGAGATAGAGTAAAGTATGAAAAAGCAGTATAGGACAGCATCTTCAGTCTTGATGGTAGACTGGAGGGAAAAAACAACAAAAAAAAGACTTTACACCTCAGGATTCAGAGAATGAGAGTGAAATTGAAGAGGAAGAATGCAACCTCAGTGCTCAAATCTCAAAATCTTTCCTACAGAAAGCACTCCTTTAAGTTACTCAACCAATAATGTCAGAATTAGCAGATATTAAATCCGAGCTGCAACAAATCGGTCACAGAGTAGAGGACCTACAGGGAACATGTTCCACCATCATCAAACATGCAAAAGCCACCTCACAGGTGGTGGAAGTACACCGCTCATGTCTAGACCGGGCCCTCACCCTAATCGAAGACCAAGAAAACTGTAGCAGTCGCTGTAATATCCGGATAAAAGGTCTCCTAGAAACCTGGGCAACAGAGTCTCTACGCAAAGTAGCCGGAGAAATCTTCACAGATCTGTTAGGCGAAGAGAGAGCCACGCAAATTCAAACTGAAAGGATACACAGAGCAATTAGACCCAAACCCAAAGAAGGAGATCCGCCAAGATATGTAATATGTGGTTTACTCTCCTTCACTGACACGAGTGCTATTTTGAATGCTGCAAGAACACACCACCCGCTTAAATACAGCGATGCGCCAATCCAGTTCTTTCAAGACATTGCACCTTCCACCCTAGCGAAAAGGTGACTACTGCAACCCCTACTGGATGTCCTAAAATCTAAAGGAATCCAGTATTCTTGGATGTTTCCGTTCGGCCTTGCTATTAATGACTCAGGACGCAGAATGTCAGTTAGAGCCCCAGAAGATCTTGAAGCGGTCTGGCAACATCTAAAGATAGACCCAATTGAAATACCATCCTGGCTGCCAACACAATATGACCTAACCATCCCTCCACTTCCAGAGAGCGAGCCTTGGAAAATATTCACGAAATTTAAATCACCAAAAAGCAAAAAATATGATACAAAACCATCATCTTAAGTTTCTGAAAGAGGCTCATCTCACTGTGTGATGAACCTTCCTGGGAGCCATTCTTCTGACCAACTAGAGAGAGGCAGGACTATGTGATCGATTAAACTTTGGACTTAAGCCACAGTCTGACCACAAGGCAGAGGAGGGAGGATGTCCACCTCGAAGAATGAAGACCTCACCTATTAACATGTCTATCTAGCTAAAACTGTATAGCGAACTCAAGTCTGCATAGAGGTGGCGGTGGCTGTGGTGATGCGGGACCCTGGGAGTCGTACGGGGGTCGACTATATGGGCTCCACTGCCTGGGGGACTGCATATTAGTTAGAATAAAATAGATCAGAGCGGATTACAAACCCATTAGCTACTACAGTACCTCGGGTCTTCCGAGGTTTACCTGGAAAGAAGGGGGGACTTGCACTTGTTATTTCGTTTAAATGTTTGTGCCTCTTTCTCCCTCCTACCCTCTACACCCCCACCCCCCCCAGGTATACTTCTCTCTCTGCCTGTATACAGGTCAAGGCGCCTTGGCTCCCACGATGGGACTATGAATCCTCCCAATGAGAAGGCAAGAGGGAGGAGCCAGGACGCAGCTCGTGAGCCCGGAGAGAGACAGAAGAGGCATCCTTCAGTGCGCAAGCCCGACTGTTCGTGCGTCCAGAGAAGAGGCTTCATCGTCGCCATGGAGACGGGGACGCCAGCGCCGGAGGGGGTAAGTGTATAACTTCTGTGTGGCCAATATTTAATGCACAATGTATATTACAAAGTGCATTAATATGGCCATACAGAAGTGCTTAACCCCACTTGCTGTCGCGGGACAACCCCTTTAATGAAGGTTAATTTATAATGGTAGTCAGTTGCCTATTTTTAGATTTTGTTATGGGCTTACATTAGTATCTTTGACCTGGTGATGGTTGCCTTGTTGGTGATTTTCCATTTCATGAAACTAGCTGTCACAATAATCATTTTTAGGGTGAAGTCACACGAACGTATATCGGCTCGGCCGAGCCGATATACGTTGTCCTCGTGTGCAGGGGGGGGGGAGGATGGAAGAGCCAGGAGCAGGAACTGAGCTCCCGGCCCCCTCTCCGCCTCCTCTCCGCCCCTCTGCACTATTTGTAATGGGAAGAGGCGGAGTGGGGGCGGGGCTAAGTTCCGCGAATTAGCCCCGCCTCCGCCCAACCTCTCCCCATTGCAAATAGTGCAGAGGGGCGGAGAGGAGGCAGAGAGGGGGCCGGGAGCTCAGTTCCTGCACTTGGCTCTTCCATCCTCCCCCCCCTGCACACGAGGACAACGTATATCGGCTCGGCGTAAAAACCGAGCCGATATACGTTCGTGTGACTTCACCCTTACTGTGAGACCCACGAGACATTTCTCATAGAGTGCAGCTGGGAGAATACACTGGGAAGAAAATATCATCATCAATCATCATCAATCATCATCATCAATATCATCCATCATCATCATCATCATCATCGAGACTCTTCCTTTTTGAGGATGAACAATCTCTTCTATAGCGTTGTGTCTCAGGTTTTGTAAGCAGATCAGATCATTTCAGTCATTTTTTATGTTAGTTTTGTTTCCATCTCTCATGTAAATTTTTCCAGCATGATTGATTTCTATGCAAAGCTTCACTCCGGTCTGTAGCCGGTTGTAAATATATCTGCTTAGGGGAATAAGCAAATACACATAAGAGAAACCAATTATTTTTTCTCCTATTTCATCTCAGTAAAATATCATACTATACAGCTCAGAGATGGTAAACAATGATTAACTGTCAGAAAGACACAGGTCAAATGGAGGGGATAGGAAACTTTCGGGGCAAAAACATATCAGCACATTTGCTAATATGCTTGCCTTTTTTTTGTACTATTCAAATTCTGCGATATATTGTGCATAAATTAAAAAAAAAAAAAAACAACATAGGTCCTGCCCTATCTTTCTGACATGTAGTATTAACGCACGATAATCCCAATAGGGGAAATGAAACCATTGAAATCAATGCTTTTGTTTCGTACCATTATTTGGCTGTCATTTTCATGGCCACATAACAGGACAAAAACACGTCCCTCTATTTAAGCCCTTTATAAAGGAGTAGTTTTAGAGATTTTTTAGGGATAACATAAAGCTAGTCCTAATGGAAAACCTGCACTCACCGTCTTAGAACTGCTGCCTGTATAGAGTGGCCCTGCTGTCTATACCCTAATGTGCCTTGAAAGCACCCTAATACTACATCTAAATGATCTGTGCAGTTTGATCACTATTAGGTCTATTTCACATGAGTGTTGCGGCCAAAAAAATGCATGAACGAGAAAAAGCTGCGATGAAGACTCACATTTTCTCTTCCATTCACACGGCAGAGTGCTGCATATAGACCCTGCAGCCCAAAGTTTCTTTGTCCAACATAAATACTTCTACTGGCTCAGTAGAGGCAGCTGACATGGTTTAGCAGTGCTGGCCGCTGCTAAATTCTTTCCCTTTCCCTTTGCCGATAGCTCCCATAAAAGGCTGATCAAGACCTATTTATATTTTTGGTGTATTCGGCCCCGATGTCCTATTATAGCAGCTGAAATGTGTGGTGTGGCTAAAAAGTGGCCATCTGAATGAATGCATTGGAATCCAATGGTTCAGGTGGTCGATATTTTAGGCTGATGTTTTATTGCAACACAATGTTTGTTGCTGAGGGAAAAGCCAGTTTTCTGACAATGAAAGCCTTTGGGAGTTGTTGCTGGGTCATTGTGGGTTCTGAAAGCTCCCATCCAGAGTTGTAGTGATCGTTTTATATAACGTTGCCTTTCTCCTGTGGGTATGACCATTAAATACATCTAGAACTGCCTTAGGGGTCCATCACATGGGCATATCAGTATATGTAAAGTTTGTGTGCGCAATACGAAGAGAATAGAACTCATGAGTTTGCTCACACTGCCTTTTTTTGCATGTGCATTTCGAGAAAAAAATATAGCAGGCTTCACTCTATCGGGGAAGCTCAAATGCACGGTTTGCACAAGGGGAAATATTTGCTAAATTCTGCTTGGAAAAGAACACATCTGTGACTCATTAGGCTAAATTTACATATAAATCGGGGCGTTGTTGTATGCTATGCACAAACATGTCCAGCGAGCTCAAAAAGTACAGTAAAATACATCAATACACGCACATAATAGTTGCTCTAAGGGGCATGCAAAAAAACATGGGCTCGTGGGAAGTAACCCAAAGGGGGTGGGATCTCAGAGCACTGCTCCCGACTCTTCCAGCCTCCTCCCCCTGCAGAGAGGGACGCCGTATATCAGCCAGTGTGAATACGCGGCTGATATACGGTCGTCTGAATAAGCCCTTAGCTATAGGTGTTTTGCAGCAGAAAACTTTACTACCAAAGTGAATGGTGTTATAGGAAATCCTGTTCAGATGTGAGGAGAACAACCACTACAGATTGTCTTATTTAACTTTACTTTGAAAGAACCAAAACTCCAGCAGTTTCATAGATTCAGGATAAAACAGCATTTTATTTAAACTTTATGGATAAAACCATCTTCCAAAATTGCGCTTACATGTTTTGAACAGAGTTCTTATTCATAGCATATTCTCCCATGGAATAACCATTCTTTAAATACACAAAAGAAGCAATGAGGTAACAAAAGTGCCAGAAAATAACAGAATGACATTCATTATGGACATTAATAAACAGCACGGCATCTAAAATCCAATGGATATTCAGAAGAGTTACATCACCAGATTAAGCGCTTCTACCCACTAGCGTTTTTTTTTTTTTTCCTTTTTTTAACGCTGCGATATCGCGGTGTTTTTTTCAATGGGACTTTCTAATGGTAAAATCGCATGGCACAAAAAAAAAAACCACTACTGGGTAGAAGTTCTAATACTGATATGACAAATTATGCCTATAATTTAATCCCACTGGACATCTAGTTTGCAAAGTGAATATTTAAAAGGTTCCTCATTTCAGTAAAAGTCTCCTTTCTCCACCTCTCTATGGTGACTTAACCCTCTCTATACCAATAACTTTGCGAGGTGGAGTATTTCCCTTGCGCACCTCCTAACAATCCTTGGAGACTGCAGGTCCATTAACTGCACCAGTGTGAACAGTGTCTGACAGATGCTTACGGATCCGGACCTACAGCAGACATGCTGTGCAACCCACATATTGTATCTTACATATTCCACATGTGACTAAATAGATGGCAAATGTGGTGCTGCAATTAGTATAAGATGGTATTTTATATGTCTTACCATCACTACTGGATGTCAAACTCTAACTGCGGATTTGATCCAGAAATTCCACAACAAATCTGCTGCATTTCCCCAAGCTGGGAATGCACCCTTAGGACTCGTTCACATGAACATAGGCGGTTTTTGGTTGGCCGTGTCATGGCCACAGAGCAACCAAAAATCGCGTGAATGGGCACAAAAATCTGCCGTTTGTGCACCTGTTCAGATGGCACGGGTCCGTCGAGTATATGCCAAGCCGGGAATGCCATCGGTCAGGGCAGAAAGCCCTTTCTGACCCCTCTCCGACTCTCAGCAAGGGGAGGGGGCGGGACAGGGCAGGCTATGCTCCTGCCCGCTTTCAACCCCTTGTTGGCCACCAGCAATGGGAACGACAATGCAACTAGCAACTAGCTCCCACCCTGTTCAGCCACCTCCAAATGCAAACAGCCGGCAAGGGGCAGAGAGGAGGAGGGAAGGGGGTGGGAGTTTAGCAGAGATGCTACTAAACTCCCTCCCACCTTCCTTCTCTGGCAGCTCCCATAGGCTCTCATAGGAGACTATGGGAGCTGCCGCTGTATCCAGGCTGAAAGACAGTTCCTGAACTAACTTTTCTCTCCAATGTAAAAACACCTGATCAGAATGTGCTCCGTATGCGCTATGTCGGCCGGCCAGGCGATTTTATGGCACAGGAATATGCCCATCTGAAATGATGCATTGTAAACCAATGCATCAGATAGGCAGCGTATATCGGCTGGCCATGAAAGCGCGATCGATGTACGATCATGTGAATGAAGCCCTAAACTGTATTACACCCTTTGAGTTCCCTCACATGGTGCAAATACCTTTCAAAAGGGTTGTGTCCTGCATAAATGCACCCCATTGTTCTATGGTGGATACCTGGGAGCAAGGCCAGCAAATACAACTACCCTGCCAGATATGTTTTAGGAAGTGCTTTCTCTATATGGAAGGAGAGACCTTTGCATTTAGTAGACTCCTCGGAAATATCACAGTGTTGAGCGGTAATGTTGTCTTTGATATTTCTTTTAAAGGGGTCATCTGATTTTGTTAAATAAGAAAATAAACATTTTCTGCTTGAATACATATTCTCTAGCTGCACAGGGGGCAGTATTCTTAATATATGTGTTAACAATATTGTGGACGATTGTAAAATAGCTATATCTACAGATGAAACAAAACTATGTAACGTAATAACACAGGAGAGAACAGTATACAGCCGCAAATGGATCTGGATAAGTTAGAACAGAAAATGACAAATGAGGTTTAACCCCTTAATGACCAGGTTGTTTTGTACCTTAAGGACCAGACACTTTTTAGGGATTTTACCCATGTGACGGTTTTACTGCTCCATTTTCTTTCCTTTAGCTACCAAAATTATTTTTGCTGCGTTTTTTTTTCCGTGACATATAGGACTATTTTTTTAATAGTAGGTAAAATGCTTTAAAAAAATGATTTTTTTAACATTTATAGTTTTTTTTTTAAATTATTTTTATATCTACACTAAGATAAAGTATAGAAATGGGTTCCTCTATTTATTTTGGACGTTTTGATATATAGTATGTATGGTTTTGGTTTATAGGGCGCATACGGCGATGGTTTTTGTTGGCGTCTGCTTTGTGTTATTCTCTTTCTCATGTATATATTGTTGTTTTATTCTGTTGTTTTGTTTTACTTATTTATGTAATTGTGTTTTTTACTATGTCCCCCATGACGTCATATAAGACCTCTGGGGGACACTCACTTTTTTTTTAACTTTATTTGAGACTTTCCCACTATAGCTAGGGCGTCCATAGGAGCCCTAATTATAGGGGAAAGCAACCCCTGTGGTGACATTAGTCACCTGCAGAGCTGCCAGGGTCTAAGTCTGACCCTCCAGCTCTGCAGTAGCAGGGAATCCCGGGAGGTCACATGACCCCCCAAGCCTCCCGTAGTGAAAGTACTTCTTACTTTCACTTTGCCTATACAGTGCTCATTGAGCACTGTATGTCGGGGAAGCAGAAGGCAGGAAGGGTTAAAAACCCCTCCTGCCTTCTGCTCCGGGTTATCAGCTGTTACTAACAGCTGATAACCTGTTCCTGTCTCTGACTGATTGCAGAGCAGGAGACTTAGAGCACCACCGTATTTTTACTATCAGCGGTCCTCTAAGCCCAGGACCAGCCGCCGTATATATACAGTGGCTGGTCCTAAATGGGTTAACACTGTGAAAACCATCAATTACTAGCGATTAGAAGCACATCATACCTTCAGCCTTATTATCTCCTTTCACAAAGCAGTGGGTCAGCAGTAGTTAAATACCATTTCTAATACTAAAGTACTTCTTATGGTGAATGTCCTTGTATTGTTCCTTCTTATCTGGTTCACAAGTCAACAGGTCAACACTAGAGATGAGCGAGCACACTCGTCTGAGCTTGATGCTCATTCGAGTATTAGGATACTCGAGATGCTCGTTACTCGAGACGAACACCACGCGGTGCCCGAGGAAATTTAATTTCCCTTCCCCGCATGTTTAGCGCCATTTTTTAGCCACTAAACATGCAGAGAAGGCATTACAACTTCCTGCTGTCACGTGCCAGTCCTGTGCACGTCTACAGCAGTGAGTGGCTGGCGGGATCAGGTGATCGCCAGGTACTTAAAGTGGGGCCGCCCGCTGCTTGCCTGAGACGCATGCTGGCAGAGGTTAGGGAAAGAGCTGCTGCTGAGATAGGGAAAGTGTTAGAGTAGGAGGGGATGCTGTCTTCAAGAACCCAACAGTTCTTCTTAGGGCTACTCCTCATTGTGTGCATAGCTTTTTTGGCTGGCTGGGAGCAGTAGTGCAGTATGATTATGTTGATTCGCAGCACACCTCAGGATTTTATATCAATTAGTCCAGACTAGAGATGAGCGAGCACCAAAATGCTCGGGTGCTCGTTACTCGAGACGAACTTTTCGCGATGCACGAGGGTTCGTTTTGAATAACGTTCGTTTTGAAGTCAATGGGCGACCCGAGCATTTTTGTATATCGCCGATGCTCGCTAAGGTTTTCGTTTGTGGAAATCTGGGCAATTCAAGAAAGTGATGGGAACGACACAGCAACGGATAGGGCAGGCGAGGGGCTACATGTTGGGCTGCATCTCAAGTTCACAGGTCCCACTATTAAGCCACAATAGCGGCAAGAGTGCCCCCCCCCCTCCCAACAACTTTTACTTCTGAAAAGCCCTCATTAGCAATGCATACCTTAGCTAAGCACCACACTACCTCCAACAAAGCACAATCACTGCCTGCATGACACTCCGCTGCCACTTCTCCTGGGTTACATGCTGCCCAAACCCCCCCCCCCACGACCCAGTGTCCACAGCGCACACCAAACTGTCCCTGCCCAGCCTTCAGCTGCCCTCATGCCACACCACCCTCATGTCTATTTATAAGTGCGTCTGCCAGAGGAAAAGCAGGCACACACTGCCGAGGGTTGGCACGGCTAGGCAGCGACCCTCTTTAAAAGGGGCGGGGCGATAGTCCACAATGCTGTACAGAAGCAATGTGAAATCCAATCCTGTGCCACCTCCATCTGCAGCTGCACACGTGGGCATAGCAATGGGGAACCTATGTGCCACACACTATTCATTCTGTCAAGGTGTCTGCATGCCCCAGTCAGACCGCGGTTTTTTATAAATAGTCACAGGCAGGTACAACTCCGCAATGGGAATTCCGTGTGCACCCACAGCATGGGTGGCTCCCTGGAATCCACCGGCTGTACATAAATGTATCCCATTGCAGTGCCCTGGACAGCAGAGCTAACGTCAGATTAAATGCAGGTGGGCTTCAGCCCACACTGCATGCCCCAACCGGAGCAGGGTTTTTAATTCATAGACACAGGCAGGTACAACTCCCTATTGTGAAGTCCCTGTGGACCGACAGCATGGGTGGGTGCCAGGAAGCCACCGGCGGTACATAAATATATCCCATTGCATTGCCCATCACAGCTGAGGTAATAATGTCATGTTTAATGCAGGTGGGCTTCGGCCCACACTGCATGCCCCAGTCAGACTGGGGTTCTTTAGAAGTGGACACATGTAGTTACAACTCCGTGTGGACCCACAGCATGGGTGGGTGCCAGGAAGCCACCGGCGGTACACAAATATATCCCATTGCATTGCCCATCACAGCTGAGGTAATAATGTCATGTTTAATGCAGGTGGGCTTTGGCCCACACTGCATGCCCCAGTCAGACTGGGGTTCTTTAGAAGTGGACAGATGCATTTACAACTCCCTGTGGACCCACAGCATGGGTGGCTCCCTGGAACCCACCGGCGGTACATAAATATATCCCATTGCATTGCCCATCACAGCTGAGGTAATATATGTCATGTTTAATGCAGGTGGGCTTCGGCCCACACTGCATGCCCCAGTCAGACTGGGGTTCTTTAGAAGTGGACACATGTAGTTACAACTCCGTGTGGACCCGCAGCATGGGTGGGTGCCAGGAAGCCACTGGCGGTACATAAATACATCCCATTGCAGTGCCCAACACAGCTGATGTAACATCAGCTGTAATGCAGGTGGGCTAAAAATTAATTGGATTACACTGTAGGCGAGGGCCCCCAAAAATTGGTGTACCAACAGTACTAATGTACCTCAGAAAAATTGCCCATGCCCAACCAAGAGGGCAGGTGAAACCCATTAATCGCTTTGGTTAATGTGGCTTAATTGGTAACTAGGCCAGGAGGCAGGCCAGTTAAAATAAAAATTGGTTGAGGTGAAAGTTTCAACGCTTTAATGAGCATTGAAACGTCTAAAAATTGTTTATAAAAATTATATGACTGAGCCTTGTGGGCCTAAGAAAAATTGCCCGTTTGGCGTGATTATGTGAGGTTTCAGGAGGAGGAGCAGGAGGAGGAGGAGGAATATTATACACAGATTGATGAAGCAAAAAGGTCCCCGTTTTTGATGGGGATAGAGAACGATGCTTCCATCCGCGGGTGCAGCCTACGTATTGCTTAGGTATCGCTGCTGTCCGCTGGTGGAGAAGAGAAGTCTGGGGAAATCCAGGCTTTGTTCATCTTGATGAGTGTTAGCCTGTCGGCACTGTCGGTTGACAGGCGGGTACGCTTATCTGTGATGATTCCCCCAGCCGCACTAAACACCCTCTCTGACAAGACGCTAGCCGCAAGACAAGCAAGCACCTCCAGGGGATACAGCGCGAGTTCAGGCCACGTGTCCAGCTTCGTCACCCAGTAGTTGTAGCGGGCAGAGGCGTCACGGAGAACGGTCGTGCGATCGGCTACGTACTCCCTCACCATCCTTTTACAGTGCTCCCGCCGACTCAGCCGTGACTGGGGAGCGGTGACACAGTCTTGCTGGGGAGCCATAAAGCTGTCAAGGGCCTTAGAGAGTGTTGCCCTGCCTGTGCTGTACATGCTGCCTGATCTCCGCGCCTCCCCTGCTACCTGGCCCTCGGAACTGCGCCTTCGGCCACTAGCGCTGTCGTATGGGAATTTTACCATCAGTTTGTCCGCCAGGGTCCTGTGGTATAGCAACACTCTCGAACCCCTTTCCTCTTCGGGTATGAGAGTTGAAAGGTTCTCCTTATACCGTGGGTCAAGCAGTGTGTACACCCAGTAAACCATAGTGGCCAGAATGTGTGTAACGCGAGGGTCACGAGAAAGGCATCCTAACATGAAGTCAGCCATGTGTGCCAGGGTACCTGTACGCAACACATGGCTGTCCTCACTAGGAAGATCACTTTCAGGATCCTCCTCCTCCTCCGGCCATACACGCTGAAAGGATGACAGGCAAGCAGCATGTGTACCATCAGCAGTGGGCCAAGCTGTCTCTTCCCCCTCCTCCTCATCTTCCTCCTCCTCCTCACCGAGCTGAGATATATACAGGAGGGTGCTCTAACTATCCAGCGACATACTGTCTTCCCCCGGCTCTGTTTCCGAGCGCAAAGCGTCTGCCTTTATGCTTTGCAGGGAACTTCTCAAGAGGCATAGCAGAGGAATGGTGACGCTAATGATTGCAGCATCGCCGCTCACCACCTTGGTAGACTCCTCAAACTTTCCAAGGACCTGACAGATGTCCGCCCACCAGGCCCACTCTTCTGAAAAGAATTGAGGAGGCTGACTCCCACTGCGCCGCCCATGTTGGAGTTGGTATTCCACTATAGCTCTACGCTGCTCATAGAGCCTGGCCAACATGTGGAGCGTAGAGTTCCACCGTGTGGGCACGTCGCACAGCAGTCGGTGCACTGGCAGATTAAACCGATGTTGCAGGGTGCGCAGGGTGGCAGCGTCCGTGTGGGACTTGCGGAAATGTGCGCAGAGCCGGCGCACCTTTCCGAGCAGGTCTGACAAGCGTGGGTAGCTTTTCAGAAAGCGCTGAACCACCAAATTAAAGACGTGGGCCAGGCATGGCACGTGCGTGAGGCTGCCGAGCTGCAGAGCCGCCACCAGGTTACGGCCGTTGTCACACACGACCATGCCCGGTTGGAGGCTCAGTGGCGCAAGCCAGCGGTGGTCTGCTCTGTCAGACCCTGCAGCAGTTCGTGGGCCGTGTGCTTCTTATCTCCTAAGCTGAGTAGTTTCAGCACAGCCTGCTGACGCTTGCCCACCGCTGTGCTGCCACGCCGCGCGACACCGACTGCTGCCGACGTGCTGCTGCTGCTGACACATCTTGATTGCGAGACAGAGGTTGCGTTGGAGGAGAAGGAGGAGTTGGAGGGTGCTTTAGTGGAGGAAGCATACACCGCCGCAGATACCACCACCGAGCTGGGGCCCACAATTCTGGGGGTGGGTAGGATGTGAGCGGTCCCAGGCTCTGACTCTGTCCGAGCCTCCACTAAATTCACCCAATGTGCCGTCAGGGAGATATAGTGGCCCTGCCCGCCTGTGCTTGTCCACGTGTCCGTTGTTAAGTGGACCTTGGCAGTAACCGCGTTGGTGAGGGTGCGTACAATGTTGCGGGAGACGTGGTCGTGCAGGGCTGGGACGGCACATCAGGAAAAGTAGTGGCGACTGGGAACTGAGTAGCGCGGGGCCGCCGCCGCCATCATACTTTTAAAGGACTCTGTTTCCACAACCCTATACGGCAGCATCTCCAGGCTGATAAATTTGGCTACGTGCACGTTTAACGCTTGAGCGTGCGGGTGCGTGGCGGCGTACTTGCACTTGCGCTCAAACACTTGCGCTAGCGACGGCTGGACGCTGCGCTGAAAGGCATTGCTGGATGGGGCCGAGGACAGCGGAGGTGAGGGTGTGGGTGCAGGCCAGGAGACGGTAGTGCCTGTGTCCTGAGAGGGGGGTTGGATCTCAGTGGCAGGTTGGGGCACAGGGGGAGAGGCAGCGGTGCAAACCGGAGGCGGTGAACGGCCTTCGTCCCACCTTGTAGGGTGCTTGGCCATCATATGTCTGCGCATGCTGGTGGTGGTGAGGCTGGTGGTGGTGGCTCCCCGGCTGATCTTGGCGCGACCAAGGTTGCACACCACTGTTCGTCGGTCGTCTGCACTCTCAGTGAAAAACTGCCAGACCTTTGAGCACCTTGGCCTCTGCAGGGTGGCATGGCGCGAGGGGGCGCTTTGGGAAACAATTGGTGGATTATTCGGTCTGGCCCTGCCTCTACCACAGGACACCGCACTGCATCTTGCAACCTGCCCTGCTGCTGCCCTTGCCTCCCCCTCTGAAGACCTGTCCTCAGTAGGCGTAGCAAACCAGGTGGGGTCAGTCACCTCATTGTCCTGCTGCTCTTCCTCTGAATCCTCTGTGCGCTCCTCCCTCGGACTTACTGCCCTTACTACTACCTCACTGATAGACAACTGTGTCTCATCGTCATCGGCCTCCTCACCCACTGAAAGGTCTTGAGACAGTTGCCGGAAGTCCCCAGCCTCATCCCCCGGACTCCGGGAACTTTCCAATGGTTGGGCATCAGTCACGATAAACTCCTCTGGTGGGAGAGGAACCACTGCTGCCCAATCTGAGCAGGGGCCCAAGAACAGTTCCTGGGAGTCTGCCCGCTCCACAGAATGTGTCATTTTCATGGAGTGAGGAGGCTGGGAGGAAGGAGGAGCAGCAGCCAGAGGATTCTGAGTTGCAGCAGTGGACGGCGCAGAACTGTGGGTGGACGATAGATTGCTGGAAGCACTTTCTGCCATCCACGACAGGACCTGCTCACACTGCTCATTTTCTAATAAAGGTCTACCGCGTGGACCCATTAAATGTGCGATGCATGTGGGGACGCCAGAAACGTGCCTCTCTCCTAATCCCGCAGCAGTCGGCTGCGATACACCTGGATCAGGAGCTCGGCCTGTGCCCACACCCGGACTTGGGCCTCCGCGTCCTCGGGCGCGCCCACGTCCTCTAGGCCTACCCCTACCCCTCAGCATGCTGTATTACCAGTAATGCAGAAACAGAACGCTGTAATTAAATGTGCCGCTTATTGGCCTGTGGTTGGAGGCTGACTTCGCTTACGGAACGCCGGGAAATAATTTTGTGCAAGCCTGTTGTAACACTTAGCTGACTGCCTATATTCAATCAATAATATTAATATGTGTCTTCTGGCCCTGCCTACGCACTTCTGTCCCTGGAGTAGGTCACAGAACTGCACAGTTTTGCACTGTGAACTGCAACACAGCGGTGATTTCAGAGCCCAGACAGAGCCAGGAAATAATTTGGCGCAAGCCTGCTGTAACACTTAGCTGGCTGCGTATGATTTTGTAGAACTACTACACCCAGCACAGACAGACCCAGAACATTGAGCACAGTGACAGGTAGGCCAAATAGATTTTTTGCCCAAATTTTTTTAGCAAAGGCCCACTGCCTATATTCAATCAATAATATTAATATATGTCTTCTGGCCCTGCCTACGCACTTCTGTCCCTGGAGTATGTCACAGAACTGCACAGTGTTGCACTGTGAACTGCAACACAGCGGTGACTTCAAAGCCCAGACAGAGCCAGGAAATAATTTGGCGCAAGCCTGCTGTAACACTTAGCTGGCTGCGTATGATTTTGTAGAACTACTACACCCAGCACAGACAGACCCAGAACATTGAGCACAGTGACAGGTAGGCCAAATAGATTTTTTGCCCAAATTTTTTTTAGCAAAGGCCCACTGCCTATATTCAATCAATAATATTAATATATGTCTTCTGTCCCTGCCTAAGCACTTCTGTCCCTGAAGTATTATTGCAGGGCGCAATGCTCTGCACGGCCAATATACCAAAAAAAAAAAAATGTGCAACACTGCAAAAAGCAGCCTCCACACTGCTGCACACGGTTAGATGTGGCCCTAAGAAGGACCGTTGGGGTTCTTGAAGCCTACAATAACTCCTAACACTCTCCCTATAGCAGCTCCAACAGAATAGCACTTTCCCTCAGCTATGTCAGAACGCATCTGTGGCGAGCCGCGGGAGGGGCCGATTTTTATACTCGGGTGACACCTGATCTTGCCAGCCACTCACTGCAGGGGGGTGGTATAGGGCTTGAACGTCGCAGGGGGAAGTTGTTATACTTTCCCTGTCTTTCAATTGGCCAGAAAAGCGCGCTAACGTCTCAGAGATGAAAGTGAAAGTAACCCGAACATCGCGTGGTACTCGTTACGAGTAACGAGCATCTCGAACACGCTAATACTCGAACGAGTATCAAGCTCGGACGAGTACGTTCGCTCATCTCTAGTCCAGACCAATAAGTCCACTTCATGAACGCCAATTGTTGTGGAGTCAGAGCCAGAAAACCACAAATGTAATAGTCCAGTATACAAGAAAAGCAATGGCAGCAATCTAGGCGTATTAAATAACTTGTATTTTTATTCCTCCATAAAACCGCGATGTTTCGACCCACTCGGGGTCTTTGTCAAGCATAAGACAAAGACCCCGAGTGGGTTGAAATGTCGGGGTTTTATGGAGGAATAAAAATACAAGTTATTTAATACGCCTAGATTGCTGCCATTGCTTTTCTTGTATACTGGGAGCAGTAGTGCGGCATTTTTTTTTTCAAGCATCTAGCCCTGTGCAAACCATCTTACATCTCCCGCAATTGTCATCGCTAAACAGTGGGTTAATTATCACTGGGCCAGTGCAAAGCATCTCACATCTCCCATTCACTGTGTGTGCTGAATTAGCCGCAATTCTTACTGCTAAATCGTGGGTGAATTGTTGCTGGGCCAGTGTAGACCATCTTACATCTCCCATTCACTGTGTGCGGTGAATTAGCAGCAATTCTCATCGCTAAACAGTGGGTTAATTGTTGCTGCGCCAGTGCAAGCAATCTCCCATCTCCTAATCGCTGTTTGCGATGAGTTTGCCGGAGTTCCTATCCCTAAACAGTGCATTAACTTTTGCTGGGCCAGTGCAGAGCATCTCACATCTCCCATTCGCTGTGTGCGCTGAATTAGCCACAATTCTCATCGCTAAACAGTAGGTGAATTGTTGCTGGGCCAGTGCAGACCATCTCACATCTCCCATTCGCTGTATGAGGTGAATTTGTTGGAGCTCCCGTCGCTAAACAGTGAATTAACTTTTTCTGGGCCAGTGCAGAGCATGCCACATCTCCCATTCGCTGTGTGCACTAAATTAGCTGGAGTTCCCATCGCTAAACAGTGCGTTAATTTTTTCTGGGTCTGTGCAGAGCATCTCATATCTCCCATTCACTGTGTGCGGTGAATTAAGTATAATTTTCATAGCTAAACAGTGGGCTAAATTTTTCTTGGGCTGTGCACAATATCTCACATCTTCCATTTTCAGTGTGGGGTGAAGTAGCCGCAGTTATCAGCACTTATCCGCAAGTCTCTATGAGCGGTAAATTAGCCATAGGTATCAGCCCAAGACAGCGGTTTCATTTCTTCTGTCACAGCATAGAGCTTTTGGTATTTACAAGTCTATGTGTGTGGTGAATTAGCCCCAGTACTCAGCGCTATACAGCGGGTTAATTTATTTGGGCCCTGCTCTATCCTTTATCCGACATGATGAAGAGTAGGGGTAAGAGTCGAGGACGTGGACACAGGCATCCAAGTGAGGGTGTGGGCAGAGGCCGAGGTCCTGGGCAGGGTGGTTCAGAGGCGGCTGCTGGGGGATTAGGAGAGCACCGCGTCTCTCCGCTCCCTAGCTTCATCTCACATTTTGCGGGTCCGCAAGGTAGACCTTTATTACAAGCACAACAATGCGATCAGGTCTTGTCGTGGATGGCGGATAACGTGTCCACCAGATTATCTAACACTCAGTCTTCCACGCAGTCCACTTCTACCGGCCTCTGAATCCTCTGGCTGCTCCTCCTTCCTCCCAGCCTGGTCACTCCAGAAAAAGGAGAGATTCTGAGCAGGCAGACTCCCATAAACTGTTCTGGGGTCCCTGCCTTGAGTCTGAAAAAACCCACCCACCTGAGGAGTTTGTTGTGACCGATGCCCAACATTTGGAAATTTCCTGGAGCTCGGGTGATGAGGCTGGGGACTTCCGGCAACTGTCTCAAGAGCTTTTTGTGGATGAGGATGATGAGACACAGTTGTCTGTCAGTGAGGGTGTTGTAAGGGCAGTAAGTCTGAGGGAGGAGCGCACAGAGGATTCAGAGGAATAGCTGCTGGACGATGAGCTGACTGACCCCACCTGGCTTGCTAAGCTTACTAAAAACAGTTCTTCAGAGGGGGAGGCAAGTGCAGCAGCAGGACAGGTTGGAAAAGGCAGTGGGGTGGCCAGGGGAAGAGGCAGGGCCAGAGCAAGGAATACCCCAACGGATTCCCACAGCACCCCCTCGCGGCAAGCCTCCGTGCAGAGGGCTAGGTGTTTAAAGGTGTGGATGTTTTTTAGTGAGAGTGCGGACGACCGATGAACAGTGGTGTGCAACCTGTGCCGCATCAAGATCAGCTGGGAGCCACCACTACCAGCCTCACCACCAGCATGCGCAGGCATATGATTGCCAAGCACCCAACGTTGTGGAACGAAGGCCATTCACCACCTCCGGGTCACACCACTGCCTCTTCCCCTGTGCCACAACCTGGCACAGATCCAATCCCCCTCCCAGGGCGCAGGCACGAGCGGCTCCTGGCCTGCACCCACACCCTCACCTCTACGGTGTGAGCACGTTGCCAGCAGTCGGTAGCACATGGCGCGGCAGCACAGCAGTGGGGAGCACATTTCCGCAAGTCCCACGGATGCTGCCTCCCTCAGGACACTGCAACATTGCTTCCAGCTGCCAAAGCACCGACTGCTGTGCGATGTTCCCACACACTGGAATTTTATGCTGCACATGTTGGCCAGGCTTTACGAGCAGCGTAGCGCAATAGTAGAATACCAGCTGCAACATGGTCGGCGGAGTGGTAATCAGCCTCCGCAGCTCTTCACAGAGGAGTGGACATGGATGGCAGACATCTGTCAGGTCCTCAGAAACCTTAAGAAGTCTACAGAAATGCTGAGCGGCGATGCGGCCTATTTTTAACGTTACCTTCCCGCTGCTTTGCCTGCTAAGAAGTTTGCTGCTAAGCATAAAGGCTGACGCTTTGCGATTAGAACAGGAGACGGGGAATGACAGTATGTCGCTTGTTAGCCAGACCACCCTCACGTCTGTATCTCAGCACGTTTTGGAGGAGGAGGAGGAGGAGGGGGAATAGACTGCTGCCCACACTGCAGAGGGTTCTCTTGCTGCTTCATTCTCATCTGTTCAGCGTGTATGGGCTGAAGAGGAGGAGCATCCTACTAATGAGGACAGTGATGTGTTGCGTATTGGGACTTTGGCACACATGGTTGACTTCATGTTAAGCTGCCTTTCCCATGAACCTCGCGTTAGACGCATTTTAGTCAACATGGATTACTGGGTGTACACTAGCGATGAGTGAGGACCAAAATGCTCGGGTGCTCGTTGCTCAAGACAAACCTTTCGTAATGCTCGAGAGCTCGCTTCGAGTAACGAACACAATTGAAGTCAATGGAGGATTCGAGCATTTTTGTATGGGAGCGATGCTCCGTATAGGTGATGACTTGTGAAACACCAGAAAACATCAGAAAGTCATGGAAACACCACAGAAACGGATAGGGAAGGGCAGGGGCAGCATGCATGGCTGCATCTGAGGCTTCCAGGTCCCACTATTAAGCCAAAATGGGGGCAAGAGTCTGGCGGTCACCCCCCTAACAATTTACTTGGGACAAACCCTCATTAGCTAGGCACACGCACTGGCACATCTTAGCCAAGCACCACACTACCTGCAACCAAGGACAATCACTGCCTGCGGGTGACACTGTTGCCTCTTCTCCTGGGTTACATGCTGGCATTGCAGTCTAACTCCCCCCCCTCACGCATGACCCTGCGTCCACAGCGCACACAAAATTTTCCCGACGCAGCGTTCAGCTGCCCTCATGCCACACGCTCGCTTTATAGCCACACCACTCTCATGTCTATTTATAAGTGCGTACTGGATGAGGAGGAACTGGAGGCACACACTGCAGAGGGTTGGCAGGGCCAGGCTGTTGGTGAATTATTTCCCGAAGAGGAAAAGGGTATGAGAGTGATGCAATACCACAGGGCCCTGGTGGACAAAGTGATGCTAAACTTCCCATCTGACAGCGTTAGTGCCAGAAGGCGCAGTTCCGAGGGCCGAGTAGCAGGGGAGGCACGGAGATCAGGCAGCATGTACAGCGTAGGCAGGGGAACACTCTCCAAGGCCTTTGCCAGCTTTATGGCTCCCCAGCAAGACTGCGTTACCACTCCCCAGTCAAGAGTCGGAGGGAGCACTGTAAAAAGATGGTGAGGGAGTACGTAGCCGATCGTGCCACCGTCCTCCATGATGCATCTGCTCTATACAACTATTGAGTGTCAAAGCTGGACACATGGCATGAACTTGCGCTGTATGTCCTGGAGGTGCTTGCTTGCCCTGCCGCTAGCGTCTTGTCAGTGAGGGTGTTAAGTGCAGCTGGGGGAATCATCACAGATAAGCGTACCCGCCTGTCAACGGCCAGTGCCGACATGCTTACATTCGTAAAGATGAACAAAGCCTGGATTTCCCCAGACTTCTCCTCTCCACCGGCAGAGAGCAGCAGAACCTACAGATTCTTTTCACTGCCACCGCAGATAAAAGCATTCTTCTCTATCACTGGAAAAAAAAGGGGCATTTAGCTTTGTCAATCTGTCTCTGATATTAGTCCTCCTCCTCCTACTCCTCCTCCTGAAACATCATGTCATCACGTTGAACTGCCAATTTTTCTGCAGCCCAAAAGGCTCATTTAACAATTTTTTTTCCAATTTTTCAAAGTTTCAAAAGTATTGCTACTTTAACATGAACCAATTTTTTTAACAGGGCTGCCTCCAGGCTGTGTTCCAAATTAAGCAACAGTAAGCTGTATCTTGAAAAAAATGTTCATGGGTTTCACCTCCCCTCTCGGTTGAGCAGTTTTTCAGTGGTACATTTGTACTCTTTGTACACTAATTTTTCTGGCCCTCGCTTATACTCTAAACTAACTAATTTTTCCGGCCTTCACCTACAGTCATGGTACCCCAATTTTCAGGGGTTCACCTATACTTTTACTACAGAAATTTTACTGGGGTCTGCCTATACTTCTGCTGCAGAAATGTTACAGGGGTCTGCTTATACTGCTGCTACAGAAATGTTACTGGGGTCTGCCTATACTTCTACTGCAGAAATGGTACTGGGGTTTGCCTATACTGCTGCTACAGAAATGTTACAGGGGTCTGCCTATACTGCTGCTACAGAAATGTTACAGGGGTCTGGCTATACTTCTACTACAGAAATGGTACTGGGGTCTACCTATACTGCTGCTACAGAAATGTTACTGGGGTCTGCCTATACTGCTGCAACAGAAATGTTACAGGGGTCTGCCTATACTGCTACTACACAAATGTTACAGGGGTCTGCCTATACTTCTGCTACAGAAATGTTACTGGGCTCTGTCTATACTTTTACAACAGAAATGTTACTTGGGTCTGCCTATACTTCTGCTACATAAATGTTACAGGGGTCTGTCTATACTGTTACTACAGAAATGTTACTGGGGTCTGCCTATACTTTTACTACAGAAATGTTACAGGGGTCTGTCTATACATTTACCACAGAAATGTTACAGGGGTCTGCCTATAACTTAGCTACAGAAATGTTACAGGGGTCTGTCTATACTGTTACTACAGAAATGTTACAGGGGTCTGTCTATACTGTTACTACAGAAATGTTACAGGGGTCTGTCTATACTGTTACTACAGAAATGTTACTGGGGTCTGCCTATACATTTACTACAGAAATGTTACAGGGGTCTGTCTATACGTTTACCACAGAAATGTTACAGGGGTCTGCCTATACCTTAGCTACAGAAATGTTACAGGGGTCTGTCTATACTGTTACTACAGAAATGTTACAGAGGTCTATCTATACTGTTACTACAGAAATGTTACTGGGGTCTGCCTATACTTTTACTACAGAAATGTTACAGGGGTCTGTCTATACGTTTACCACAGAAATGTTACAGGGCTCTGTCTATAACTTAGCTACAGAAATGTTACAGAGGTCTGCCTATACTTCTGCTACTGAAATGTTACTGGGGTCTGCCTATACGTTTACTATAGAAATGTTACAGGGGTCTGCCTATACTTGTGCTACAGAAATGTTACTGGGGTCTGTGTATACCTTTGTTACAGGAATGTTACAGGGGTCTGTCTATACTATGGGTGCACTAAGTTTTCCCATCGTTGTGTTTTACCTATCTGGCACAAATAATACAGTGACTGACTAGGCCAGAATTGTGGGCCAAGTTGCTTGGCGGGGTGAAACTCTCCCATGGTTGGGCACTCTGATTTCTTCCTGTGTAATACTATCTTTGTGCACTTACAGCATAGGCGAGCCCAAGGAACTCAAAGACTTCCCCTTGCAGTGTTGAGCTATCTGTGTTGGGACACATGGATTTCCTATTGCTATGTAACTCAGGGCACCTTGGGTCACACAAGGTGGAGGCTGGGACTGAGCCTGACCCTGGGCCCGCTAACAGGCTTCCCACACAGACTATAGCGGGTCCTGGTCATGGTGTCTTGGCCTTGTAATGCCACCTCCTCCTCTTGCTTGGGGTCAGGGGATCATCACTGGGCATCATGTATTTTCTCTCGTGTTACCACAGTTATCTGAGAAACTCGTTTGGGCCAAAGAAGAGGAGCGTTACTGCATTCATGAGATGTTCACAGCTGTACTAGCATTGAAGTCCGCTCAAGCCCGCGATTGCTAAGGGTGTGGGCAGAGGCCTATGTCCTCGGCGCAGTGAAAGTCTGCCATGTTTGGGCACTGTGATTTCTTCAGGTTTAATAGTGTATTTGGGTTCCTTGGACTCGCCTATGCTGTGGGTGCACACAGACTTCCCATAGCGGTGATTTACCTGTGTGGCACAAAGTCACTGACTGACTTGGGTAGGGTGCAGAGTGCAGATGGCTTTCCCCTTGCGTTGCCGATGAGGTATCCGGCACCCAAACAGTATGACTAGTGTGTGGACACATGGATTCCCCATTGCTATGTCACTCGCGGCACCTTGGCCACACAAGGTGTTTGCTGGGACCGAGCCTGACAAAGAGCCTGCTCACATACTTCCCACACAGGCTACAGCGGGTCCTGGTCATGGTTTCTTGGCATTGTAAGGCCACCTCCTCCTCATGCTTGGGTCAGGGGATCAGCACTGGGCATCATGTATTTTCTCTCGTGTTACCCCATTATCTGAGACACTGGTTTGGGCCAAAGAAGATGAGCATTACTGCATTAATGAGATGTTCACTGCTGTACTAGCATCAGAGTCCGCTTCATGCCCACGATTGCTGAGGGTGTGGGCTGAGGCCTATGTCCTGGGGGAACTGCAACTGCGCCAGGTTTGGCCTGAGGAACTTGTTCCTGGTTAATCCAGTCTTTGGAGCGGTGAAAGAAAACATAACTGATTTAATGAGACGTTCTTAGTTGTACTAGCATTGAAGTCCGCTTTATGCCCAAGATTGCTGAGGGTGTGGGCCGAGGTTCTTGGCGGGGTGAAACTTTGCCCTGTTTGGGCGCTCTGATTTCTTCTTGTGTAATACCATCTTTGTGCACCGAAAGCATAGGCAAGCCCAAGGAACTCAAAGACTTTCCATTGCGGTGTTGAGCTATCTAACACCTACATAGAATGAATTGTGTGGGGACACATAGATTTCCCATGGGTTCGCTCACGTGCTTTCCACACAGAATATTGCTGCATTGTGGAGATGTGTGGAAGTGCTGGCAGCTAAGTCCCCTTTATGCCCACGTTTGCAGCTCCTGACTATTTTGCGATGGAGGTGGCACGGGATTGGAATGATGGTCGTATGTCAATTTATTATCGATTCTCAACAGCATTGTGGGCTATCGCTACCCCCCCCCCCCTTTCAAAGAGGGTCGCTGCCTGGCCCTGCCAACCCTCTGCAGTGTTTGCCTCTGGTTCTTCCTCATCGCAGACGCACTTGGAAATAGACATGAAGGTGGTGTAGCTATGAAGCAAGCCTGTGGCATGAGGGCAGCTGAAGGCTGCGCAGGGAAACTTTTGTGTGCGCTGTGGACGTAGCGTCATGCGGGGGGTTGGGCAGCATGTAACCCAGGAGAAGAAGCAGCGGTGTGACCCGCAGGCAGTGATTGTGCTTGGTTGCAAGTAGTGTGGTGTTTAGCTTAGGTGTGCCTTGCTAATGAGGGTTTGTCTGAAGTAAAAATTGTTAGGGGGGGCACTCTTGCCGCTATTGTGGCTTAATAGTGGGACCTGGGAGCCTGAAATGCAGCCCTGCATGCTGCCCCTGCCCTGCCCTATCCGTTTCTGTGGTGTTTCCATGACTTTCGGATGTTTTTCAGAGTTTCACAACTGAAGACTAGAGATGAGCGAGTATACTCGCTAAGGCACATTACTCGAGCGAGTAGTGCCTTAGCCGAGTATCCCCCCGCTCATCTCTAAAGATTCGGGGGCCGGCGCTAGTGACAGGTGAGTTGCGGTGGGGAGCAGAGGGGAGCGGGGGGGAGAGATGGAGAGAGAGATCTCCCCTCCATTCCTCCTTGCTCTCCCCCGCCGCTCCCCGCCCCCCGAATCTTTAGAGATGAGCAGGGAGATACTCGGCTAAGGCACTACTCGCTCGAGTAATGTGCCTTAGTGTGTATGCTCGCTCATCTCTAGTGAAGACCTGTGCGGAGCATCGGTCATATACAAAAATGCTCGAGTCCCCCATTGACTTCAATGGGGTTCGTTACTCGAAACGAGCTCTTGAGCATCGCGAAAAGTTCGACTCGAGCAACGTGCACCCAAGCATTTTGGTGCTCGCTCATCTCTAGTGGCTATGCTTACACTACTGGTGCTGCACAGCCACCTATTACTTTGTATTGCAGCAGCTGTGTTATGCAAAATGTATACAAACGTTCGTCCCATAAAACAAATGTTTATGGAGCAAAACACATTCACATTAGCGCTAGGGCATTTGTATTTTTTATTTTAATAACTTACACTCCGTATCCACCATTCACACATAATACAGACAGCGCACCCATCAGTCACACATAGGACAGTCAGTGCTCTTTACCTGCCACTCACATATAAGACAGTCAGTGCTCTTAACATTAACATGCAGAACACACTCCACACCCGCCACTCACACAAGTGCTCATTATGAAAAACATGACAGCAAGCTACATTGCTCAATAGGCCATGAACTTACAGTATAGACTAAAGCCAAGCCCAACTATTCCCAACATGTCTCATGTCGACATGTTCACTGTACCTCAGAAAGCAGTTACATGAATAAATATAGACATGTCTAATGCTATACAAATAACCTTTTATTAGATGATGTCAATAATACATTGCTTTCCATACGTGCAATTCTGTCCAGGGGCGTAGTTAAATCCTCATGGGCCCTGGTGGAAGGTACTGTTGTATTATGTTGCCACCGGAAGTTACAGCACTGTTGACATAGAGTAACAACTAGAGATGAGCGAACGTACTCGGTAAGGGCGATTTCGCAATCGAGCACCGCGATTTTCGAGTACTTCACTACTCGGGTGAAAAGTATTCAGCTGCGCTGTGGGTGAGCGGGGGGTTGCAGTGGGGAGTGGGGGGGGAGAGGGAGAGAGAGAGGGTTCCCCCCTGTTCCCCGCTGCTATCCCCCACTCCCCTCTGCAACCCCCCGCCCCACAGCGCACCCGAGTACTTTTCACCCGAGTAGTGAAGTACTCGAAAATCGCGGTGCTCGATTGCGAAATCGCCCTTACCGAGTACGTTCGCTCATCTCTAGTAACAACCCCAGCTTCTGATTGGCTGGGGACGTGTGTAATCCCCCAAGTACCATTGTCTGTCGGGGAGGACAGCAGCATGAGGAGAGACAGCGGCGGGGGTGGCATAAGGAGGAGCTGCGGTGGCGGCAGAAGCAACGTCAGGATGAGAGGCAGCGGCAGGGTCAGAGGCAGCAGCGGCAAGAGGAGAGGGAGAGGTGGCAGCAGAAGGAGAGCCACTGGCTGCGGTGGCATGACAAGAACTGGCGGAAGGAGAGCTAGAGGTCCTAGCAGCAGCGTTTGTATTGAATTTTCCATGGCTTCCCGGAGGAAGGGTTTTTCAAACCCATAACCTTGGAAGAATTGCTTTGAAGGCTGAAGACAAGTGCTGGGGAGCTGCGGAAAAGGGCAGCAGCGTCTGTTAGCTGATGTATCTGTTTTTTTCTTTTTATTGGAGCAAGGGCTTTAGGGCTATACAGTAATATTTCCTACTGTAAAAGTTTCATCACACCGCGCAAAACATGGGCTACAAAAACATAGCAAATTGCAGCTCTATAGAGCATGCCACAATTTTGTATTCTAGCATTGTCGCAGGCTACAAAACCCATTTGAATGCATGGGCTTCTCATACATGCATTTTGTAGCACTATCACGTTGCTACAAAATTGTGCAATTTTGTAGCCTGTGTAAAAGCAGCCTTAGGGCGCCCACCCACTGGCGATTTTTTTTCCTTTGCGTTTTGCGTTTTTTCTCAAGAGCAATTAGTTTTGAATGTACTCCTGTCCACTGGCGTTTTTTGTTTCAGTCCGTTGCAATTTTTAACATAGGAACTGTCAGTTGCATATGTGTCCTTATTTTTCTCTTAATGCACCCATGAATGTCAATGTAAATTAACGGAAAAAGCCGCGAAAATGCCGCGAAAACGCCGCGAAAAACGCGCAGAAAACGTGCCAAAAACGCGCCGAAAACGCTGCGTTTTTCACGCACAAAAATCGCAAACGCCAGTGGGTCGCGATTTTGCGCGATCGTGATTTTTACATTACAAGTCCCATAGACCCCCTGCAGAAAAAAAAAACCTGCGAATTTCGCAGTGAAAAAAAACGCCAGTGGGTGGGCGCCCTTACTGTGAGACCCATGAGGCATTCCCCATAGAACACAGCTTGGAGAATACACTGGGTAGAAATTTCCATCATCATGATCAGTGAGAATCTTCCTTCCAGGACAAACAATCTCTCCTGTAGCGTCACGTCTCAGGATTTCTAAGCAGATCAGATCATTTTAGATATTTTAGCTATTTTATTTCAGCTTTTTTATGGTAGTTTTGTTTCCATCTCTCATGTAAATTCTTCTAGCATGAAAGATTTCCATGCAAAACTTCAGTCCTGTTGGTAGCCAGTTGCTCAAGGGAATAAGCAAATACATGTAAGAGAAACCAATAATTGTACTCTTGTGTCATCTCAGTAAAATAACATACTATACAGCTCACAGCTATTAATAGGTGAGGTTAAAATCACAGAAAAAGGAATATACAGAAAAAATTACTGAAAGCAGCCATATACTTATCGATGTGCTGATACAAGAGGGCAGGTAGAAATATCACAATCTTCAGCATGCAGACAGCAAATGGAGGAGGATTGCATTGGTGCTAAGTACTGATGTACAACCACTCATACGCCTTCCTCAGAGCTTAAACAGACGAACGTGTTTGCAGAGCTTGTTGAATGCGTGAAAATCACACCCACAAGATCGAAGCATAGCCATTGATTTCAGTGGATTCGTTCTCATGAGTGTGTTTCTCATGTCCAACTCCTCCGCACAAGAGAAGATAGACCTTGTCTTATCTGTCTGCTTTTTTATGTCACAAGCAATATTGTGGGGTTTAAACAGCCACAGCGACGAAGACTTTTAACTTGCTCATATGCAAATAGGCTCCATAGCGGCAAGCGTATTTGTGCATGTGTTCGTTTGATTAGGCCCTTATACTGAGAGGTGGAGGCTGCTTAGTAAATAAAAGATACAAAAAAATAAGGTTAGTAACTGGCAGAAAAACAAATCACCCAGTTCAAAAAGAGGAGTTAGGAAACTGATAAAAAAAAAAGGAGTAAAGACGCCTCCTTAACCCTAAATGTTCTGAAGAAAACTGGAGTTTTTCACTGAGTTTGGTTTAGGGGAAAATATCACCATGGGATGGTAGAGCTCATATTTAAGGGGAGACTGTCAGCACTTTTTACCCCACAAATCTTGTACACCTCTGAATACAGGCATATTGTCATCCGGCTTTTCAAGAAACACATGATGAGTAATGGTAGAACTGAATTTTCAACAACCTGACAAGAGAGGACAAACTGAGGACTTAAAGGGGTTGTCTCGAGAAATCAAGTGGGGTCATACACTTCTGTATGGCCATATTAATGCACTTTGTAATATACATTGTGCATTAATTATGAGCCATACAGAAGTTATTCACTTACCTGCTCCGTTGCTAGCGTCCCCGTCACCATGGATCCGTCTAATTTCGCCGTCTTCTGGCGTTTTTAGACGCGCTTGCGCTGTGCGGTCTTCTCCGTGGTGAATGGGGCCGCTCGTGCCGGAGAGCTGGTCCCGCGTCGTCATCGTAGCTCTGCCCCGTCACGTGTGCCGATTCCAGCCAATCAGGAGGCTGGAATTGGCAATGGACCGCACAGAGCCCACGGTGCACCATGGGAGAAGACCCGCGGTGCATCGTGGGTGAAGATCCCGGTGGCCATCTTGGTAAGGGAAGAAAGAAGTCGCCGCAGAGCGGGGATTCGGGTAAGTAATATATATATATATTTTTAACCCCTCCCTTGGGTTTGTCTCGCGCTGAACGGGGGGCCTATTGAAAAAAAAAAAAACCCTGTTTCGGCTAGAGACAACCCCTTTAAGGGTCTGTTCATAACTGCACAAATTAGGTTATTAGACAAGGAAAAATATTGTTGCATGCAGCACTATTTTTCCCATCAAAACAAGTCCAGATTACATTATATAACTGGGAGCCATTGAGTGTTGGTGGTATCTATCATGTGATTGATGTACCAATTCTATCTGGAAGTAGACGCATCGAACTCTGAGCGGGTTCTGAAAATATGGTCTGACTCTCATAAATATAATTTATTGTCTCTAAGGTGTACACATGGTAGTAAGCCCATCTACTTTTGGCTTCCATGGCTAAACAGGCTGCACGGACTCTCAGTGCCTGATAGTGCTTATACTGGGAACGAGTGCCAGCATAATAGTAAAGCTGTATAGCCAAAGATCTATTGTTTTAATAATATTCACCCCCGCATATACTACAAAGGCAAGTCCACGCCTCAATTATCCTTAGTAGGACATATTCTTGTGTTGACATAAATACGTCTTTAATCTAGTGGAAACAGATGCCATCTTTCCACTATAAGCAAGCTATGGATCCTGATGAATTAGCCTAAAAATCAGGCTAGGGAAACGCGTTGATCCGTATATAAGATCTGTATAATAGATCCGCTTAAAAAAGCTAGAAAAACTATCTGAGCTGTGCATTAGACTAAGAATTAGATCATCTAGGGACAACAACCAGGGATCGCAATACGACTCTGGGCCCTACATGATAACTACAAAATAGAGTGGTCTTAAGATTAAGATGTAACGGGTCGGTGGATACAACTGATGGACCCCTTATATTATGGGCTTATTTTCAACCGCTGACTGATCTACCTAAGTGTGAATATATATTGGGCCAACACCCTGAGACTGATAAGTCCGATCTGAAAAACCAATTACCCTATGCCTTTCTTGTGGAAGTACATACAATTGAAATACGGTGTAATCACAAATTAGTGGTACACATACGCATATCAGGCCAGATAAGGGAGGAGAGAAGTAGCTTCATTAGCAGTCTAAGTACTGCCACTGCCAAACTGCACACATTTGAGCAATTGCGGGTGCATGTATTGTTGATAATCTCTAAAGGGGTATTCGTATATTTTTGCGGGTATATACACAATATCGAAAACCTTAATCCCAATTTAGACATAGAGGTAAAAGGGTATTTCACTTGTTTGTTGAGTTTATGTTTTTGTGAGTGCACATATAAGATTTTTTATCATTAAGAATAATAAAAGCTACGTTTTAAGCTTCATAATCAGTATAAATTTTATTAGGTTTTCTACAGTGATTGAACTCTGCAGGAACAACTTATTGCTGGAGGAAGTTGCCGTGGCGTAATAAGCAAAAAGGAAAAGATGTGTATAGTTATCAACTGTCATCCAACAAAATTTCACCTGAGTCACTGAGAAAAGCCCAGCAAAACAAAACTTTTAATAAAACGATTAAAGCCAGTATTAACATAATGTCACAAAAGTGTCTGCACCAAGGCGATTATATGGTATCTGGTTATGGTGGTAACATGGAAGCAAGTGTAGTGAGTCCAGGATACATTGGTATATTATTTACTCACACAACCCCAATATTAAAAAGTGTTTTTAAATCACAGTCTTCACAAGGCAGGCATAGCAGTAGTGAACATCATGTGCTGAATTTTTAGTCCTGCACAGGAAGATTTAGTTGACAAAAGACACAAAGTTATATGAATATTAAAATCCTTCCTTAGCTCAGACATTACCAGAACAGATGATTAAATATTTAAAGCAAATATACTCACCTGAGAACACAAGTGAAATAGCACCAGATAGAGAATGCAATGGCTTCCTCCAGTCAGGGCACTGGGAACAGGTCTGGCATATCAAAACAATAAATGTAGGACTTCCAAATTTTTCATGCAGATTGATGAGGTACCAGTATCACCATCACTTAATCACTCCGGGACATCACAGCTTTCTCTACATGTACCTGTTGCAGAGATACCCCTCCCTTCCAATCATGGATAGGATAATCCCATTCCACCTAAGAGTGATACTTTGTTTGAATAACATTCATATGAAGGGCCATCTAGAGAGCTGTGGGACTGAGCAAGTGATCACATCTACAGTTTCCTCTGGTGATTCTAATTGTATAGACATTGGTGATAACCAACCCTCCTCAGGCTCTAGCACTATGTCGGGGAAACTCTTTTTTAGACATTCCCTCCCAATTAAACCCTCAATTAATATCTAATCTGACACCTATCAGATATATGACCTGTTCTGCCATGGCTCAGCTAACGAGCCTTACCAATCACACTATGACACAATACTTCTCAACAACCAATCATCTACAAAAAGAAAAAACAGATAGAGGATGGGGTGGGAGGAAAAGGCCTAAAGTAAAGAAAAAACACTTCAGCAAGAATATAGTCAAATAGCAGAAGTATTTTTTTTTTACTTATCCACTTATAATTTAAATAAGCATGAAATATCATTACTATCCGAGGGTCTATCTTTTTGTCCCACAATGCCATGTAATAGTTTCCAACTTTTGTTGGATCTCAATTCCTTTATTCACAAGCTCACCTTGACACATCACTTTGCTATTTAATCTAAAACTAATATTCCAACTTCAAGTGTTTTGACTGAAAACAGGTTAAACTCCTCCCCCCTTTAAGAGCATTAAGTGTGGATGTCCACCCAAATCTCCTTTAAATCCCATACAACATAGAGGCTCCCACAGTGGTACATTTTATACTACATGTTATCAATAATGTCTTTTGTAGTCTAAAAGCCCCATTATTATCAAGAAGAACCTAATAACTAAGGAAAGACATGCCATCAATATATTTAGTGAAAATGGTGAGATGGTTGTAAGGCCAGCTGACAAGGGGCGATTACGATAAATAGCACCGTCATACTAAGATGGCAATAAATAGCAGCCCTATATGAAGAATACAATAAATAACACTTGTCATAGCACGACTACGTAAGATGACACCTCCATACCAAACGATATGTGCTCTGTTGTGAAATACACTATGCTGTGCCACCATCAATCCACATAGATTAGACCTATCTACTAATAATAAGTGTCTAAAAAATACATTCATTGAAGTGGCAGCTCCACCATCACCTCCGCCTGGCTGATTTTTTTTTTTTTCTAAAAATCGGGTCAGGCTGACCAGATCTGATTGAGCGAAAATCGGCCCAATTTTATTGCCTGCCTGATCACAACAAGCAACATTACTACTTCTTTTAGTCTTGGTACGGGGGTTGTTGCGTACCATAGTTGTAGTATGCAGGTGCACTATTGAAGGTATTACTTACTGTAGTCTTACAATGGTGGACATACGTACTATAGTCTTGTATGGAGGAGTTATTTAATCACTTCAGTTAGATACCAGTACAGTTTACTTAGATGCCAGTATAATTTAGTGTATTTTACAATAGAGTACATGATTCTTAGTGAACACAGCCCACACACCTGAGAGTTTTCTTGATAATGGCAGCCCCCATAATCAGATTTCGGGTATGTTCACATGGGTTGGAAATGTTGCTGATTTTTCACAACAGAATGAGCTGCAGAAAATCTAAAACACCTTCAGTACAAGTATTGTGGGTGGGATTTTGCAATATTCCATTCATGCACTAAGGTGAGAATATGTGCATCGTAAATAGACCTACACTGCAAATTTTAGATACCCATAATGTCAATTAAGGGCTTAAATAAGTGAGCGTGTTTGCTGTCGGTTTCTCACGCATGAAAATCACGCCTGCAAAACGGGACAAAGCCAAGTCACTGATTTCAGTTGTTTTGTTCTCACAAGTGTGTTTCTCGTACTCAATTCCTACATGTAACAAAAGATAGGCCCTGCCCTAAATTTCAGCTTTTTATTTAGCACTCACAATAGAGCGGGGTTTAAACTATAGAAAAAAAAAGACTTTGGTGTGGATTTCATGTGGATTTTCTGTTGCAAATTCTCTGTGAATTTGATGGGGATTTTCTGCTGTGTAAAGTCTGTAGCAATCATACCCAAAGGCGTATCTGAACTAGGTCAATGGATAATGCATATGTCCATGTCGTATTTCTATGCGTTGCGTTCCATTTAAGCTTTGTCATCTGTGTCACCCATTAGAATCTTGTGCAAAAAAAGAAACTGAAGGTCCAACTGTTTTTTGTAGCATTGTTTAACAGTGAACTCATTCATGTGTTCGCCTTTCTTTTTTGCACACCATTGACTTGAAAGGGTGACTGTTGTTCAGGAGATATAACCAGAAGAGGACCTGCTGAGGTGTCTTTACACAGAACATAGATTTATGTAAACTAATAAATGACATTCGCAGAGCTGAACTGATTGGAAAGGGTCAGTGTGCCGTCCATCGGCAGTCAGTTGTGAACACATTGAAATACCCCAAAGAAATAAGTCCTAATTGTGATTTCCTCAGAGTATTCAATATACAACATAAGAGCAAAAACATTCTGGAGGGAGAATTCGATATCTATAGTAATCCATCCTCAGAGATGGACTCTGGAGAAGAAGCTGCTCAGATGGCTGCAGATTTTGGCTTTTGCGTGGGGATCAGGATCTTACGGAATTTTTCAAACTGTTGTTACTCATAACATTTCTGGAAATCTTTCTAATGTCCTTCTTGTTTTATAATACAGCAGATTGACTTTTGAAAAGACTAGATAATCCCATTGTAATAACCTTCTTGCTATCTTGTGAATGCTCTTTTTACTCTATGAAAATTAAATAAATGAAAGATATTTTTTCAACTTTTCTCTCTTTTGTGATTATATCTTGGGGTTTCAGAACTATTGACTTTCCAGTGTTAAGGTCTCGAGTTGTAATTTGGTTTTAAAGGAAGCTGTCACCTGCCAAAAGTTATCTTCACGAATGCTCATGCATTTTTGCTGCGGATTTGAGGCCTTTATCTCTGGCTTGCATCACTTCAGGGAAGTTGCCACTGTTTTCAATGGGAGGCCTTGGGCAACGAATTGTTCATGTGTAAGACCCCATTCAAAAGAATGGGGCTAGCATTCAGGCGAAATATGTGCATGTCACTACGAACAAATCTTGAGCAAATTTCTCACCTGTGTGAAGGCAGTCTAAGACATGTAGTGCAATGCTGACACCGGCCCCTTTGAAAACAATGGGGGATGTGATGCAAGAACATAGTGATGGCAAAATCCTTAGAGGAGTTTAAAAGGGGACTTGATGTCTTTCTGGAGAGGAAGGGTATTATAGGTTATAAATCTTAGGTTAATTGTTAATCCGGGTTTACAGGCAGGTAGGAACTATTAGGGGTTGATCCAGGGAACAGTCTGATTGCCATTAGGGAGTCGGGAAGGAACTTTTTTCCCCAAAAGGGCTATTCTGCTCTTGGGTTTTTTTTGCCTTCCTCTGGATCAACAAAACAGGAGGCTAGACAGGCTGGACTAGATGGACATTGTCTTCATTCAGCCTTACGAACTATGTTACTATGTTACTATATAAGAACACACACAAAGATAGAACATGCTGTGATTCCTTTCCCGCATTGCATCACGATGCGATGTGGGAAAACTTGGCTCATGTTTATAACTCCATTCTTGCAATGCACAAATCTCACATGATTTTCTTGTCCGTGTGAAGCTGACCTTAAGTGAGGTGACAGCGAGCTGGGTGAGGTATTTTTAATACTCAGGCAGTCATTGGCTCCCCGGTGTCTGTCACTGAAGTTTGCATGCTGCATGGCAATATGACTCTTCAGATCCCGTAGAATTGTATAGGAGAGTTTGTGCACGGAAATCTCAGACGGTTTTCTGTGTGACGCACAGGCTTCAGCTGTAAAAAAATACATAATCCGACTCCTTGTCACCTTGTTTAACAGCAACCTAACTTAGTTTATGGTGCTGTTAGTCAGGTGACAGGTACCCATTAACGTATAGCAGTCACTCTAGAACAAATTAATATTGTAACTTGGGAGACTCCTCTTTGTATAGTATTAATTATCTTTTGTTGCCCTCTTAGTACCAACATATTCTTCAAAGCTGTACTTAGGTTGTGATCACTACCTGTGCTCGGTGGGACTCGCAATTTATCTAGGGACGGAACTTAATAGCAAGCCAAGCATCCTACTAGTATATTTTGGGAGTGTGGGCAGAGGAGCATACAAGCTTCATGCAAATGTTGTCCTTGGTTACATTCAAATCAGGGGCCTGGTATTGCAAGCCAACTGAGCTAACCAATAAGCCACCTGGACCACCAGTTAGAAATTGATCAAAATTGTTAATTACTGTTATCTAAAAAAAAGAAAGAAAAAGGAAACAGTATTTTTCAGTATTTTTAATTAAATAGAATGTATTATATATATATATATTTCACACCACAGCAAATAACATACAGATATTTGATATCCTTCTAAGGGCTTGGTCAGACAAGCAGATATTCACATGTTTTTCTGTGCAGAGAAAAGAATGCACTGCGTGCGCGGCAAAGCATTGGACCTACCAAAGATAGAACATATGGGTGGCAATAGACGTGGTCACACAGATTTGTTTCCGCACGCATTGCTTTTTTTTCCGTGCAGAAAAACACGCGAATATCCGCTCGTCTGTCCAAGCCCTAAACCAAGTAACTTTTGTTATACAATGAACATGTAAAATGGCATAAAAATGAAGCAAAATTTATTAGAATCAACTTTTTTATATATTTTAATTTAAAAAAATTAAAGAAATTCTAAACCAAAATACAAAACCACAACATAAAGCCTGAGAAAACAAGAATTGAAACCCCCAAAAAACATGACCCATCCAGGTATGTAAATGAAAAAAGTTACAACCTTTATGTCTCTCAGAATGGAAAAGTTTTAAAAACTGACTGTCTGTAAGGAGAAAAAATAGTTGAAAGTTCTTCACTGATTACATAAAAAGAATTAAACTATTCATAAATTTTGGCTTGTAAAAGACAAAAGTCTAATATCTAAATTACATTCTTATCTCATTTTAGCAATTCATCAAAATTGGAAAACTGTTGAGAGCATCTCAGTCACACAATAATCTTATACAAGCTGCCATTTTAGAAGAAAAAATGTATTAAACGTCAGAATGTGCTTAAGGGCTCAGTCAGACGAGTGATTTTTTTGCGCACCAATGTGCACACAAAAAAGGTTCTCCACGGATGTTCAAAGTTCGTGTGATTGAAGCTCCATGCCAAATTTTCAATGGGGCAGGCGCTACTGCCGCCGCATCGAAACAAATGTGAGTGGATTGCTATCCGCTGCTGTGGCTGTGAAGATCACTATCCCCTGCTGCGGAGAAGATTGTGATCCTCTGCCACAGCTGTGACAGCTGTGACAGCTATGGCAGGGGATTCCTTCATCCTTACGGGGACCACAGGGATGAAGGAATCACCTGACACAGCTGCACAGGTGTGGCACAGAAATGCGATGTTCTCCCATTTCTTTCAAATGGGACGGCGCTTCTGCCGCACCATTGAAAGCGATGTGATGCAGGCAACCCCTGCAGCAATTTTTGGGGAAGGGCTTGAAATATAAGCGCGAATATGTGCTCGTCTGTCCAAGCCTTTTCCCTAGCTGCTGTAAAAAAAAAATATGTATACATCACCTAGAGGCGCTGTCGGTGCTCCAACGCATCTTCTCCCACGGCACTCTTCCGAAGCATTTCTTTTGGCCAGGGATTTAAAAAGCCTCTGATTGGCTGAATGCTACGACCAATCAGAGGCAGCGCTCAGCTGTCATTCATTGAACATCTAAAAAGACCAAGGCACATTAGGATGAGCATCTTCCGCAACTCACTGCTGGAAGCGACCATGTACAAGGAATGGAACAATGGGGGACTATATAGTATTATTAGAATTAAATATGGAACTTTTAAAAATAATAATTTACCAGACATGGAGAGACTTGCACATATAAGAAACATTATCTGTAGCAGTAAAAATAAGCTCATACTTTTCAAAGCACTGAAGTGAGACTGTAGGTTTGGGCTTCGATTATGTGACCCATTGCTTCTCATCCGTCTGGTGTGCATTAGGAGGAAATGAATTAGCAAGAAATTGGCCACACAAAATATTATAAATGGCGGATAAGAGCCTACAGCAAATATCCAGAACCGTTCAAAATAGATTTCAGCCATAGCTTCTCTGTAATCTGTCACATTTTCAATAGATCCATTTGATGGAACCCGAACCTTGGAGTCATAACCATACCAACCAAATGGAAGGCTGGAAATCAGTGAAATTAGCAGAGAGACCTGAATCAACCACGGGGCCATGGTGGAGATCCTGGTCTTCAGGAAAACAAATAGTTTATAGTTGTAGGTTACAATTCTCACACAGTAGAAGACACAGAGGATGGTGGCAATCCAGAAACTGCTGTAGTATATGAACAAGTTCAGAATATTTACGGTTGATAACAGAATATTATTTTGCATCAGCCATGGAAGAAATTGGAAGATACTGTTCTGTATAATGATACTGAAATAATTCAAGCCTCTGGAAATGGCCAAGGAGCTCAGGATCTTATCGCAGGTCTCGAGAGATTTCAGCCTTTTCCATTTCATGATATTAGCAGCCACAATAATCAGATTTACTGTGATACCCAGCAGGCAGCTCACATAGAGCACAGCGGTGAGAACATATTCCATCATCATCAGTGAGGGTCTTCCTTCCAGGATGCACAACCTCTCCTGTAGAGTCTTATCAAAGGTTTGTATACAGAACAGATCATTTATGGTAGTTTTATGTCCATCACTCATGTAAATTCTACCAGCATGTTTGACATGATTGATTTCCATGTAAAACTTTAATCCTGCTTTTAGATGTGCTCAGAAGAATAAACAAATACAGAGAAGGGAAGCCAATAATTGTACTCTTGTTTCACCTCTGTAAAATATACTTCCCAGCTCAGGTCTGATAAGATGTCAGGTTGGTAGCTGACAGAAAGACAGATCAACAAGGCTACATAGAGGGGCTAGGAAAGTGATAAAAAGGAATACAGACACTTATTTGACCTGAATGTTCTGAATTAAATCTGGAATATGTTGTTACATATGATTCAGGGGAAAAAAATCCTTCCCTGACCCTTTGTACATCTCTATGGAATGGTAAAACTCATGTTTAACCCATTGAGGATACAGCCTTTTTTATTTTGGTTTTATATTTTCTGTTTCTCCTCACTTTCAAAAGATTCTATATTTTTTATTTTTCCATTTATACTCCATGAGATTTGCAAACTTCAGCTGGTGGCTGAGGGGACATCATAGCTTGTTGCTGCGTCATGTAAGCTGCATTAGTTTCACGGCGGCATTGAACCCTCTGTGGTGACATGTTTGCACGACAGTGATGGTTTGTTTCAACACTGGACACCGGTTGACTATTAGATGAAGGCTGGACTGGTGTTAGCGGTATTAGCACTTGAGATGACATGGTATCATGTTCAGGAGATGTGCAAATAGTGGGGAAGGATTGAACTTCAATGTTGTTGGTCAGTATGCACTGCCAGCTATGTACATGTGTGAGGTGTCATTTATTAAAGTCTCCACACGGGTGTCCAGCTGTCTCACAACCAACTACAAACTGTCAGATTGAGTACTGCTGTATCCATAGCAACTGAGGCAACGGGGTTTGTGGGGGATGTAGTCCGCCTATAATCCCTCATTCAGCTCAGAGACCATGTGACTGATCCCATAACAGCGACATCATCACAGGTCCTGTCAGCACACGAGCTATGTATGTATATTTGTGAGGTGTCATTTATTGGAGCCTCCACACAGATTTGCAGCAGTTTCACAACCAACTACAAACTTCCAGAATGAGTACTGCTGTATTCATAGCAACTGCAGGGGGTTGTGGGGAATGTAGTCCATCCATAATCCCTAATTCAGTACACAAGGAGGATAAGGGACCTGTGATGATGTCACTCCCATGTGATCAGGGGGTGGAGCTAAGAGTCAGTACCTGACATCACAGGTGCTGTCCTGCTCTGCATGTAACTCACATCACACATGGAATGATGGACAAGTGGTCGTTAGCACTTTTATTAACAGCTGGGATCAGCATTAGAGCTGATAACGGGTGTCATAGGCAGGTGTCTGCTATCACAGATTGCTGTGATCCTGCTCCATAAAATATATGTAAATGTATGCCCTGTGGTGTGAAGGGGTTAAAGGGGACTATTATAACATTTCCCTCCACAAAATTGCTAATACCACTGAAAGCCATATTTGGTATTATCTGGCTGAACTAAATGGCAGAACTGGATTTTTAACAGAGGGAAAGGAAAGGACAAATCAAGGACTAGGGGTCCGTTCAATTCTGCAAAGATTAGGTCATGGAGCGGGAAGAATGTCATTGCATGCAGTGCTATTTTTCCTAGCAAAGCAAGAGTCGAGACTGCATTATGGAACCGTTGGCTGTTGGTGGTATCTTTCATATGATTGACCTACCAATGCTTTCTGGAGGTAGACGCCACAACGCAAATGTGAACATATGATTGCATTTATTCAGGATTTTATTGTGCATCAAACTCTGCAGGAATGAACTGTAACTGGTAAAATTTGTCATGGGGGTTTGTGAAACATTTACAACTGCTGTCCGAGAAAACATCACCTGTGAGTCACGGAACAAAAACAGCAAAATATAACTGTTAATCCATTAAAATCAGTATTAAAATTATATCCTAAAAGTGTAGGAACCAAGACAATAATATGGTATCCGATTATTCAGACAAGCCCTGTGGGCCCGCATTATAGCCGCAAGAAAAGATCGAGTCTATAGTGCTGTAGAGATCATGTGAACGGACTACTTCAAGCTACTTGAAGTAGCCCATTCACATGATGCGAGGTGTGTGATTTCAAGGTTCCCATTGGAGTCTATGGAAAGCATGCATTAAAGATGGGACAGATCCTATCTTTGCACGCACCTCGGAACTGACAGGCAAGTTTTCACTCGCATGTCCTATCTTTTGTTATGTGTGCTGATTCAGCGTGCCTAACATTCTCTCATGAGAACGCTTCTATAGGAACCTATTGGTTCCTTTAGAAGCACGTTCTGTGCACTGCTAACAGTGTGACGGCAGCGTTTGTCTGAATGAGGCCTAAGGTAGCTACAAGGAAGCAAGTAAAAATGAGTTCAGGATACACTGGCATATTATTTACCACCAACCCCAGTAGTAAAATCTGTCCTTGAATCACAGTCTTTACATGGCAGGCTCAGTAGTAGTGATCATGATGTACTGAATTTTTAATCCCTCATGAGAAGGTTCATATGACAAAAGTCACAAGATTATATGAAGAATGCAGACATAATACTATTATGGATGGCATAAAACTAACCCTAGCACAAAAACTGCACTCATCCCCATAGAGCTCCCACACTGAAAAGAGTGACCCTGCTGTCTACACCCTAATATGCCCTACACTGTCCTAATACTACATCTGAATGATCACTATTACTGTACCTGCCATTTGAAGACTGATTCAGAGACACCTTTTGCTCCGAATCAGCATATGCGAAGTGAGAGTGACCTATTCAATATGAGTATAAAGTTCTGGTGAACTGAGCAGAGTCAGACTCAGGTGATGAAGGGTGCTGTACACTTATGATTGCTGGTTAGTGTGGAAGTGTGGGTGTGGTGATACTTGTCTTATTTGGCTGGGTGTTCAAATTATCCTGATTTCTGCAAAATCAAATCTGAACCAAATTCTGGTGAATATCGCAGAAAAATCAAATTTTCCATAATGCCTGCTGCAGAGTTCAGCATGCAGCCGATCAGCAACAAGTGTGCCTTGTTATGTCACCAAATGCGTTCTTGCAAATGGGAAGCAATTTCTTTGGCAAACCGCATCACATGATTTGTCTATACATAAGCTGTGTTACATCTGTATGCTTATATAGCAGGGGATCTCTTGTTAGGGTCAGATATTCTAGAGAAGATATATTGCTGCTGGTGTGAAAGCTTGTATACGCGGGTATATTGAAGGGAATAAAGGAAGAAGCAACATCACGTTTGTATGCTTAGAAAATACTTAATTGCCTAGATGTGTGTCATTCTACATGGGGGCCTCTCTAACACATTATATCCTCATTTATTGCCATGTGTAAAAAACATTTTTTTTTCATAAAGGGGTCATCTGACTTTGTTAAATAAAAAAAAAATAATCTCTTGTATAAGTACATGCTCGCTGGTCCGTCACAAGTCATTTTCTGTTTAGTAAGCTACACAATGATCATTTATAAGCATTTTGCTTTATTTGGCCACTACAATTCAAAGTAAATAAGCGGCCATGCTTACACTAACGGTTTTATTTTTGATTTTAATAACTTACACTCAATACCCACCAGTCACACATAATACAGACAGCACACCCATCAGTCATATAGAAGATAGCGCACCCATCAGTGACATAAGACAGCGTATCTATCAGTCACACAGAAGACAGATAGCACACCCATCAGTCACACAGAAGACAGCACACCCATCAGTGACATAAGACAGCACACCCATCAGTTACACAGAGGACTGACAGTGCACACACCAGTCACACCTAAGACAGCTGGCACACTTGCCACTCATATATAAGACAGTTAGTACTCTTTACATTTACATGTAGGACACACACCGCACTGACACTCACATATAGGTCACACGAGTGCTCATTAAGAAAAACACGACAACAAGCTACATTCCTAACCAGGCCATGATTAGAGATGAGCGAGCATGCTCGTCCGAGCTTGATTCTCATTCGAGCATCAGCATACTTGAAAGTACTCGTTACTCGAGCGAGCAGCATGCGGTGCTCGAGAAAATTTCACCCTCTTCTCCCCACATGTTTAGTGGCTTTATTAGCCAATGAACATGGAGGGAAGGCTTTGGCACCTCCTGCTATGACGTGCCAACCCTGTACACGTCTATAGAAGTGATTGGCTGGCCAGATCAGGTGACCTAGGATCATAAAAACTCAGGTCACCTGATGCTCGCCTCACACAGAGGCTGGATTAGCTGAGGGACAGAGCTGCTGTGAATGAAGGAGAGCGTTATTGTAAGTTAGAAGGAGCGTTTAGGTAGTGATCTATTTGCAAAGAACCCAACAGTCCTTTTTAGGACTACAACTCCACTTTTGTGCATCATCAGTTTGGCTGTCTGGGACCAGTAGTGCACACAAAGCATTCACAAGCATCCCGGCTGTATACTGCATACAGTTACCGGTTCTATACAGTATACGGCTACTGGTGTACCCAGACTATATAGGAACTAACAAAACGCCTCTCATTTTTCATTTTTTTTATTTGTGTTTGGCTGAAAGAATTTGCACAATACGACCAAGTGTGTGTCCTGTCAATCATCACTGTATAACAAGACTGTACTCATTTTAAACTATATATTTTTTGTTTAAAGCGTACATAAAATACCCTTAGTCTGTGTCCTGTCAATCCGGGCTATATAACAAGACTGTAAACATTTTACACTGTCTATTTTTGCTTTAAAGTATACGTAAAATACCCTTAGTGTGCGTCCTCTTGATCCTCACTATATAAGAAGACTGTACGCATTTTATAGTGTCTAATTTTTGTTTAAAGCGTACGTAAAATACCCTTAGGGTGGCTCCAGACAAGCGTGTATTTTGTGCATGTATATGTGCACAAAAACACGCGTCTATTAGCCCCAATGCATTCCCTATGGTGTGTGCACATGTCCGTGCTTTACATGTGTGTGCCTGCAAAGATAGGACATGCGTGCACCATAGTGAATGCACGCATTGTTTTCAATGGAGCCGTGGCTGCTGCCAGTGGTTCCATTGAGAACAATGGTCTTCCGGCACCCCTGCATTGTTTTTCAGGGAAGGGCTTAACATATAAGCCCTTCTCTGAAAAACAAAAATTTTAGTGTAAAAAAAAAAATGTAATAAAAAATATACTTACCTGTCCGCCGCTGCCGTGTCCCTCGCGGAGATGATAAACACGTCTGACGCATGTGGCAGATGTTTCCTTCATCACCACTATTAAAAATAATTCCCAGCAGCTACATCTGCCACATCTGTGACAGATGCGGCAGACGAATTCTTCAATTCTCTACTGCAGCTGTCACACATGACAGCTGCGGTTGGGGATTCTGCTGGCGTCACCCCGTCAACTGATTTTAGGTAAGGGCTTTATATATAAGCCCTTCCCTGAAAATCCAGTAAAAGTGGAGAGAGCTGCCTTTGATTGGCTGAGCACTGAAGATTGCGAGTCCTACCTTGGTCATAGTTTCTCCGGCTTATTATGCCACCTCCTCCACCTCTCAATTACCATCTGTGAGCACGTCGCCTTCAGTCGGTAGCTCGAGGGCTGTGCTGAAACTCCTGAGCTTAGGTGACAAGAGGCACACCGCCCAAGAGCAGTTACAGGGTTTGACGGAGCAGATAGATCTGCAGCTTTCGCCACTGAACTTCCAACCAGGCATGGTCATGTGTGACAATGGGCATAACCTGGTGGCAGCTCTGCAGCTTGGAAGACTAAGGCCTCATGTCCACGGGGAAAATCAGATCCGCTGCAGATTCTCCATGTAGAATCTGCAGCGGGTCCCTCCTGCCCCGCGGACATGAGCGCCGAAAATAGCAATTTAAAAACATTTACCTATCCGGCGCGGGTGGGGAAGGTCAGCTGTTCCTCACGGCCGGATCTTCATTTTCGGCCGGCGGATGAATTCCTGACGCCGGCGGCACGTCGCCGGCACGTCGTCGACGTGCCGCGCGCATGCGCCGGGCACATCCGCCGAGCCGAAGCAAGGAAGATGCGGCCGTGAGGAACAGCTGACATTCCCCGCCCGCGCCGGATAGGTAAATACTTTAAATTCCTATTTTAGGTCTCCCGCGGATCCGGACGGCTTCCATAGGCTTCAATAGAAGCCCGCGGGAGCCGTCCCCGCGGGAGACCCGCATGAAAATGGAGCATGGTCCAGATTTTTCCATGCTCCATTTTTTTTTAAATCCCTTTTATTGACGATCCGCGGGTATTTATCTACCCGCGGGTGGTCAATGCATCCCTATGGGATGCGGATCCGCATGCGGGAGATCCGCTGCGGATCTTAAATCATATTTTGCCCGTGGACATGAGCCCTAACACATGTGCTATGCCTGGCCCACGTGTTCAATCTGGTCGTTCAGCGCTTTCTTAAAAACTACCCCAATTTGTCTGAGCTGCTCAGCAAGGTATGTCGCGTGTGCGCACATTTCAGAAAATCTACCACAGATGCTGCTACCCTCAGGACACTGCAACAGCGCTTCTAGCTGCCAGTTCACCGACTGTTGTGCGATGTGCCCACGAGCTGGAAATCAACTTTGCACATGTTGGCCAGGGTTTACGAGCAGCGTAGAGCCATTGTTGAATACCAGCTGCAACTTGCCCGGAGTGGTAGTCAGCCTCTGCACTTCTTCACAGGGGAGTGGGCATGGATGGCAGACATCTGTCAGGTGTAAAGAAACTTTGAGGAGTCAACACAAATGGTGAGCGCTGATGCCGCCATTTTCAGCGTAACCATCCCGCTGCTTTGCCTGCTGAGAAGGTCGCTGCTAAGCATTTAGGCCGAAGCTTTGCGGATAGAACGGGAGATAGGGGATGACAATATGTCGCTTGATAGCCAGACCACCCTCAGGTCTGTTCCTCAGAACGTATTAGAGGAGGAGGAGGAGGGGGAAGAGACTGCTGCCCACACTGTAGAGAGTACCCATGCTACTTCCTTCACATCTGTTCAGCGTGTATGGGCTGAAGAGGAGGATGAAACTGAGAGTCATCGTCCTAGTGAGGACAGCGATGTGTTGCATACTGGGACTCTGGCACACATGGCTGACTTCATGTTCAGCTGCCTTTCCTGTGACTCTCGCGTTAGACGCATTCTGGCCAACACGGATTACTGGGTGTTCACCCTTCTCAACTCACGGTATAAGGAGAACCTTTCCACTCTCATTCCCGTAGAGGAAAGGAATACGAGAGTGATGCAATACCACAAGGCCCTGGTGGAAAAGCTGATACTCAACTTCCCATTTGACAACGCTAGCAGTTGAGGACGTAGTTCAGAGGGCCAACAAGCAGGAGAGATGCAGGGAACAGGCAGCATGTCCAGCACAGGCAAGGGAACACTCTCCAAGGCCTTTGCCAGTTTTATGGCACCCCAGCCAGATGGTGTCACCACTCCCCAGTCTAGGCTGAGTTGGAGGGAACAATGTAAAAAGATGATGAGGGGATACATTGCCGACTGTACCAACATCCTCCGTGATCCCTCTGCTACATACAACTATGAGGTGTCAAAGCTGGACACGTGGCACGAACGCGCGCTGTATGCCTTGGAGGTGCTGGCCTGCCCTCAGCTAGCATCTTATCAGAGAGGGTGTTTAGTGCTGCTGGGGGGATTATCAAGGATAAGCATACCTGCCTGTCAACTGACAGCGCTGACAGGCTTATACTTTTTAAGATGAACAAAACCTAGATTTCCCCAGACTTCTCTTCCCAACTGTTGGAAAGCAGCTTAACATAAAATATCTTTAAGCTGGAACTGGAGAACCATGCACCCTCTATCACCCCAAAAAAGGGTAGAGGTATGTTGGTCTATCTTTCTCTGATCTTCCTCCTCCTCCTCCTCCTCCTAAACCAGCATGTCAGCATGCTTCAGAGGCCCAAAAGGCAATTATTCAAAGGCCCAAAAAGCTCTGTAAAAACTATTTTTTTTCGGAGGGCTGCCTCCCGGCTCTGTCAAAACAATTTTTTCTGAGGGCCACCTCCAGGTTCTCACCCCCAATTTTGAAGAGGTTCACCACTAAAGTTCAGCAAACTTGCTGGTTCCAGCTTCATATGCCCACAGAGTCCACAAATGTAATCCAGAGCAGTGTGCAGCTATCTGACACCGAAGCAGAATGAATTGTCCTGGTTTGAGTACACTAATTTCTTCATAGTACATGCTGTCTTTTTCTGGGGCACTAATTAAAAAGCCCCTCAGGGAGAGGCAGCAGCTGGGACAGGCGGTAGCTTGCCTGTTGGTGGACTGCCACCTGGATCCCATTAAGCAAGTACGAGCTCTATGTTAAAAAAAATATTTCAGGGGTTCACCTGCGCTCTGGATAAACAAATTTTTCAGGGGTACACTTCTATTCTTCGTAAACAAATCCTTTTAGGGGGTTCACTTATACTCTTGGTAAACAAATCTTTCAGGGTTTCACCTGCACTCTTGGTAAAGAAATCCTTTTTAGGGGTTCACCTATACTCTTGGTAAACAAGTCATTCAGGGTTTCACCTGCACTCTGGGTACATAAATCCTTTTAGGGGTTAAACTACACTCTAAATAAACAAATCTTTCAAGGGTTCACCCATACTCTTGGTAAACAAATCTTTCAGGGGTTTCATTGGCTCCAATAGGGTTCGTTACTCGAAATGAGCTCTCGAGCATTACAAAAAGCTCAGCTTGAGTAACGAGCAACCGAGCATTTTGGTGCTCGTTCATGTCTAGCCATGATCCTACAGTATAGAGTAAAGCCAAGCCCAACTATTCCCAACATGTCTCTCCACATTCACTGTACCTCAGAAAGCAGTTACATGAAGAAATATGAACATGTCGAATGCTATACAAATAACATTTTATTAGATGATGACAATAATGCACTGCTTTATATACATGCAGTTCTGTCCAGGGGCGTAGTTAAATCCTCATGCGCCCAGGCGTAAGGTGCTGTTGTATTATGTCGCCACCGGACTTTAGGAGTGGCAACATAATACAAAAGTGTTGACATAGAGTAACGCCCCCAGCTTCTGATTCGCTGAGGTGGTTGTAATCCCCCAAGCTCCATTGTCTATTGTGAAAGTCAGCAGCACCAGGAGGAGAGACAGCGGCGGCATGATGAGAGACAGCGGTGGCGGTGGCAGGACAAGAGGCAATGGTAGTGGCAGGATGAGAGGCAGCAGTGGCAGGAGGCGAGGGAGCAGCAGTAGTAGAGGCAGCGGCGGCATTGGCAAGAGAAAGGCAGTGTCAGCAGGAGGAGAGTCGCTGGCAGTAGTTACAGGGGGAGAGCCGGCGGCAGGATAGCCAGAGGTCCTAGCAGCATCTGCATTGAATTTCGCATGATCTGGAGGGTTAGGGTTACTTTTCTTGTTAGGCATATATATAATGCAAGCCTAACACGAATGCAAACCCTAACCTTAACCCTCCAGGCCAGGCAAAAATTAATGCAGATGCTGCTCTTAGGAGTCTTGGGAATTCCGCCAATTGGGAGCTAGGGGCGTGACAGGAGTGTTCCTCCATGCAAGGCCATCTCTGGCCTCTGCGATGTCCCACAACACCCTGATCCTGCAAGAACCTGTCCTCAACTTCTGCATATACACACTATCGGCAACATGTTAAACCAAAGGTAGCCGAGAGCTTGGAGTTGTTGTGGGGGGCCGTGGTATGCGATTCTAGTCACGTGATCGATTATCCAATAGATAATGGCGATCATGTAAAAGAATAAAAATAGTTTAAAAAGGTAAAGTTTCATCTCCTCTCACAGATCTGATCCATGAGGGGAAATGAAACTACTTATCTAAGGCCTCTGACGATGTCCCCAAATGGGATCTTTTTCCATTGATTTTTACCTGGCTCCTGTACATCTGCTTGTCTGCAAAATGGCAGACGCAAGTGCAGAACCTGAGGAGGGCCCAGGAAATTTAAAATCTCATTGTTCCTGGTTACCAAAGATAGCCGAGAGCCTATAGCAGTGACCTGAGACCTCGTTGGTAATAAAACACAGTGATCTACCTTAGGATGGTTTTACACAACTGGATCAGAATTGCGGATTCGGCATGTGTTTAATTTGGAGTAATATGCGGATTAATCAAATGTATTGGAATACACAATATCACTCACATTAGCGGGTCGGAATTGTGTAATCTTTTTTGCAGTAAATAGAACACAGCATGTTCTAATTTACCGCAGATATCTGCGACACAGAGCACATTGTGGTCACACACACAAGTCTTGATCACCTTGTTAGGCTGTTAGTTTCCACTTCCTTTTACCTACATGTAGTTAATTAAAAACAAACACTCCACACATGATTGTTAACAGAGATGAGCAAACATACTCGTTTCGAATAATTACTCGATCGAGCACCGCGATTTTCAAGTACTTCAGTACTCGGGTGAAAAGATTCGGGGGGCGCCAGGGGGCGGGGGAGGCGTGGTGGCACGGGGGGTAGCAGCGGGGAACAGGGGGGAGCCCTCTCTCCCTCTCCCCCCCACTCCCCGCTGCAACCCCCCACTCACCCACGGCGGCCCCCGAATCTTTTCGCCCGAGTACGGAAGTACTCGAAAATCGCGGTACTCGGGTGAAAAAGGTGTGTGGCCGAGTACGCTCGCTCATCTCTAAATTTGTTAACCCTTTAGTATATTACTTTTATCCTGTTATTCTAAAGCACATATCAGTGAACTTCACATATGCATTTGTACATTTAAATGCCATTAGATCATATAAAGTGTATGTACATTGTGAGGGACTAGTATGCACAAAAATATAAAAACTGATACAGATGTTTTGTTCTTTAGTATATTTTAACCTATCTAAGAAAATCAAAGCAGAGAAATTTGAATTCTATGGAATAGAGCTAGTAACTAATAAAAGAAAATTTAAAATAGATCAAAATATGATGTTTAAGCATAAAATATTTTTGGAAGGGTGCTTTAATATTAATACAGATTGGATATAATAATTACTGGCTAAGGGTGGCTTCACACGAGCGTGTTTTTGCGCGTACATAGGTGTGTACATATATACGTGCAAAAACACGCGTGAATGCAGGTCCTTGCATGATCTTCAATGGAGCCGCGGCTGCTGCCGGCGGCTCTATTGAAAGCAATGACCTGCCGACACCCCTTAGTTGTTTTTCAGGGAAGGGCTTTACATATAAGCTCTTCCCTGAAAAAAACAAACAGAATTTTAGTGTAAAAAAACATGCACGCATTGTCTTCAATTCATTAAAGGTTCTAGATTTCAAAATGGGGTGATTTGTGGGAGGTTTCCATTGTTTTAGCAGCTAAAGGGCTTTACTAGTGTGCAATGGAGCATGAAACACCTTCTAGAAAAATTTCTGTTCTGAAAGCCACTGGCTCCTTTCATTTTGGGCCCCATTGTAAATACAGACAGAAGATTAGGGCAAAAATAGGTATGTTTCTGAAGACAGGATAAACAGGCATATCCATTTTGGGGTGTAAATCCTAAATTTCATGTGCACTATAGAAAAAGAAAACTGTCTTTAAAATTATTTTTTCTCCTCTAAAGTATATTAACTCCTGAAAAAAAACTGTGGTCAAAAAACTCATAACACCTCTCAGTCGTTTTTTGAGGTATCTATAATTCTGACACCTATGAGCATAGGAAAACAAATTTTAACAATCAATGTTAAATTTGTATGTCTCCTAAATTGTTAAAAAAAAACGTAAAGCTTTTCTAATATGCTTCCTGAAAAAATGAAATCAATGGAAATATATATCTCATGAAAAATCAGTACAGTGTGTTTGCACATATTTGACATACTGCAGTTAAAAATGTGAAAAAATTACAATGCTTTCAAAATGTTCCCAATTTTGAAAGTTTTAAAAAATATACACAAATTGTATCGGGCTATTTTTACCATCACAATGAAGTACAATGTGTGTCGGAAAAACAATTTCAGAATTACTTGGATATGCAAAATCTTTTAAAAGTTACTCTATGTAAAAGTGACACGTAAGATTTCCAAAAAATTGGCCTGGTTATTAAGGTGCAGACAGGCTTGGTCACTAACTGGTTAAAGGTATGGATAAGAGTAGTGGATGCTTGGGAAAAACTTACAGCAGATGTGCCTGGAAAATCAACATTAAATTAATTCAAGCTGCCGGGCATAAGTTTTGATCTATCCTAACAGAGAAATAAAAGAATGGCAGAGTTGGAGAGGATCTCTAGGGTCATCTGGTCCAACAATCTGCTCAATGCAGGATCAACTAAATAATCCCACAGATGTCTGTCCAGTCTCTGTTTGAAGACTTCCATTGAAGGAGAATTTACCACTTCCCATGGCAATCTGTTTGACTCCTTGATCACTTTTACTGTCAGGGCTCCTTCACATGGGTGTGATTTTGTCCTGTTACTCATGGCCGCATAATGGGATGAAACTAAACCATTGATTTCAATGGTTTCATCTTCATTAGCGGTATTCTCGCCCACTAATAGTATGGGTGAAAAAAGATTGGACTTGCCCTATCTTTCCTGCATTTAGTTAATATGATGTGCGGAAAAGATGGGTCAGGAACTATCTTCCTGCTGTTTTATTCAGACTCGTGCTCGACAGCGCAAAATTTAAATACTCTGAGAAAAAAAAAACACGTTCCTGTGAACTACGCTCCGTAGTAGAAAGCATAGTTGTGCATACAGCCATGTGAAGAAACGCTCAGAAAGTTTTTTCTAATATCTAATTTGTGTCTCCTCCCTTTCAGTTTCATCCCATTGCTTCTAGGTTTACCTTGTGCAAATGAGAATAGGGCTGATCCCTCTGCCTTCAGATGTTTGTAGACCGCTATTAGGTCTCTTCTTAGCTTTCTTTTTAAAGTAAATAAAAAGGAAATAATATAAGAACAGACTAGATGGACCAGGGAGTCTTTCTATCATCAGCTTTATGTTTCTAAAATACCTACATCCTCTTTCCCTTTTTTGAACACCTGTATGATACTTTTGTGCATTACCACAGCTGGTGTCAATGTTTTACTGCGCTTTCACTTTCCCCTCCCTTCATTTTATCATATTAATAGGGATTTATCAGGAAGTTCCTAAACTGAACCAACCTTGTCTGAGTGTTCATCCTGCTTATTACACAAGGCCTGTTAAATAGGGTAATAACAGGGAGATTATAACAACTTTTCAGTGATACCAATCACATAGATTAATCTTTTATTTACTTGTTATTAATTGAATGGCTGTGATTGGTTCATGGAGTGCTGGCTCTGAATGGCTGAGCTGTGGCGCTCGTGAACCAGTTCAGAGGCAGTGCTTCCCGGAGAAAGGGTTTTTCAAACCCCTAACCAGGTAAAACTCACCTGGAGCTCGAAGGGTTAACCTTATTACAGGAAAAAACCCCGACACCCAATGTTCACGTTGGCTTGTAGGAGTTTCTTTTGCAATCCCAAATCCACTGAGTAGTGAGAGACGTCCAGGGATTTATCAAGCTTATCTGAATAACCAGAAGCTTGTTGTAAATTAGCAGTATGGAATGTAATACTAAACCCTTACTACAGGGGATTGTAAACTCACGTCGTATAACTTTATTTGAAGCTACGCGTTTCAGCACTTTAATGTGCCTTTTTCAAGCTTAAAACATACAATAATGATCCAGTTTAAATACATTCATAGATATTACTCACAACATGCTTTCCCTGTCGGCGTCCCGGCGAGGTTGTCGGTGACGTAATTGCTTGGGAGGAGTTCACTATCCTCTAGCGTAAACCATCACATGACTTCTTTTGGAATGCATATCTGTGTTCCACGTTTTCAATAAACTTTATCAACTATCTTTACGAACATATTATAAAACCATACGATCTCATGTATGCGGCTATTGATGCAATGGAATTGATCCTTCATCAAAATCGAACGCACTTAATATATTGTTAAACTAATTGTTCGCTGATTAAACTGGACAATCAGTCACAAAGGACTTTTCTAAAACTAATAAACTTTTACATATTCATAGTTAATATTGTAAAGTTTATATATGGGTTATATAGTTTTGTATTAGTTTTAGAAAAGTCAATGTTAGAATCTTTATACAAGCCTTGTAACAATGACCAGGAATTGAAAGCAAAGTCAGAGCCCATGAACAGACAGCTGTTTTAGGGGTTTTGCCCTTCATCAGTATGCAGTACACAAGGCTTCTATGAAGAGTAGAGATGAGCGAGTGCCCAAATGCTCGGGTCCTTGCTATTTGAGTACAGCTTTTCGTAAAATTCGAGAGCCCTATTCGAGTAATGAACCCCATTGGCTTAAATGAGAGACTCAAGCATTTTTGTATGGGGCCCCCCATTCTCTCTCTCTCTCTCAACGTTCGCTCAACTCTAATGAAGAGTCTAACATTGATTTTAGGTATTGCTGCCTACCAATAGGTGGCACTGTGGAGGTATCGTTTCATCTCCCTTATTAGCATATTACCCAGAGGAGAGTAAATGTACTTTTAAGTCTGCTCACTCACCATCTCGGTGCTCTCCCTAAGGAGAAAAGATAGCGTTTCTGAACCACATCATAGGCTTCCCTCTGGCAAAGTCAGACTCCTATTATACACTGAAGAAGGGCAAAAACCCTGAAACAGCTGTATGTGCATGGGCTCACATTTTGATTTCAATTCTTGGTCATTGCTACAAGGCTTGCATGAAGAGTCTAACATTGACTTTAGGTATTGCTGCCTTCCAGTAGGTTGCACTGTGGAGGTATTGTTTCATCTCCCTTATTTGCAAGGCAGTCTAAGGCACAATTAAATAACTTGTGTTACTGTTAGGCTAACAGTACTAACTGTGACGCTGACAGCTGCAGTGGAGGATTACAGAGTTTTGACCATTAGTTAGAACAGAAGACCTTGCATTGCATCGTGTGCACCTAGTACGTGGTGTGATGCTGACGCCGGCCCCATTGAAAACAATGGGGAATGTGATGCAAGAAGTCACACAAAGATAGAAAAAGCTGTAATTTGTTTCCCTCATCGCACCTATTTATGCGCAAACAACAGGTTCATCTGACCGAGACCTTAGTACCAACATATTCTTTAATGCTGTACTTAGGTTGCCATCACTCCCTTTGCTCTGTGGGGCTCACAATTTATTTTTGGGCGGAACTTAATAGCAAGCCAAGCATCCTACTAGTATATTTTTGGAGTGTGGGTAGAAGAACATACAAGCTCCATGCAGATGTTGTCCTTGGTCAAAATCAGGGACCCAGTACTGCAAGACAACTAAGCTAACCAATAGGCCACCTGGACCGCCAGTCAGAAGAGTGCTAATTACTGTTAATTTCAAAAAAGGAAACAGTAGACAGTATTTTCAATTAAATAAAATGTATTATATAAGTATTTTACACCACAGCAAATAACATGCATATTTGATATCCTTCTAAACCAAATAACTTGTGTTATACAGTAAATATGTAAATAGCATACAAATTAAGCAAAAACATCAGAATCAACTTTTTATATTTCAATTAAAAATTAAAGAAATTCTAAACCAAAGTACAAAACCACAACATAAAGCCTGAGAAAACAAGAAATGAACCCCCAAAAAAGAAGACCCATCCAAGTATGTAAATGAAAAGCTAACATTTATGTCTTTCAGAATGGCAGGAGGAAATAATTAAAAAACTGACTTATAAGGAGAAAACAAAATAGTTGAAAGTTTTTCATTGATTACATAAAAATAGTTAAAGTATTCATAGATTTTGACTTGTAAAAGGCGGTACAGTTAAACTTATAAAAGTCTACAATATCTAAATTACATTTTCATCTCATTCTATCAATTAATCAATCTTGGAAAATTACTAAGAGCATCTCAGTCACACAATCTATATATATAAAGACGAAAGCCCTCACTGACTCACTGACTGACTCGCCACTAATTCTCTCACTTCCCGATGTTGTAAAAACATGAAATTTGGCAGGAACATTGATTATGTCCAAAATAGGAAAAGTAAAGAGGTCCCAACTCGATTATTCAATTCTAGCGCAAAAGAATTAGCGTCCAAATTTTATGTACGGAATCTATATCTCTCACTTTCCGATGTCATAGAAACTTGAAATTTGGCACGGGCATTGATAATGTCATAAATAGGAAATGTTAATGGGTCCCAACCCGATTATTCAATTCTAAGCACAAAAGAAATAGTGTCCAAATTTTAGTTACGGAATCTAATTCTCTCACTTGAAATTTGGCACGAGCATTGATTATTATGTCATAAATAGGAAAAGTTAATGGGTCCCAACTTGATTATTGAATTCTAAGCGCAAAATAATCAGCATCCAAATTTTACGTACGGAATCTAATTCTCTCACTTCTCAATGTCATAGAAACTTGAAATTTGGCACGAGCATTGATTGTGTCATGAATAGGAAAAGTTAATGGGTTCCAACTCGATTGTTCAATTCTAAGCGCAAAATAATTAACATCTAAATTTTATGTACATAATCTAATTCTCTCACTTCCCGATGTCATAGAAACTTGAAATTTGGCACAAGCATAGATTATGTACAAAACAGGAAAATTAAAGCGGTCCCAACTTGATTATTCAATTCTAGTGCAAGATAATTAGCATCCAAATTTAACATACAGAATCTAATATTCTCACTTCTTGATGTCGTAGAAACTTTACATTTTGCTCGAGCATTGATTATGTCATAAATAGGAAAAGTTATCGGGTCCCAACTCGATTATTCAATTCTAAGCGCAAAATAATTAGCGTCCAAATTTTACGTACATAATCTAATTCTCTCACTTCCTGATGTCATTTTATATAAAGGAAACGTCGCATGGTTACTTCCACATGGTGTTTCCTAAGTAACGCAAAGAACCATGCAAAATGGTGAACGTATTTTTTTCCCCGGTATCTCTGAGTTAACCACGACTTCATAAGATTTTCCGTGTGAACACCAGATAAACACGAGTACCAAATAACTCAGGCGAAGACGGGTATATCAGCTAGTATTCATATACATACGGCCATTTATGAAGAAAAATACATTGAAGTCAGAATGTATTTTAATAGGAAAATTTCAAACAATAAAATGATCATTATGACTAGAAGGAAATATAAATGATGTATTGCTGAGGCTTGTAAAGAGTCCTTTAGGAACATCTGAAAATACCAAGGCAGGTTAGGATGAGCATCTTCCGCAACTCACTGCTGGAAGCGACCATGTACAAGGAATGGAACATTAGGGGGCTATATAGTATTATTGTAATTAGGATAGGAAGTTTTAAAAATATAAATTTACCAGACATGGGGAGACTTGTACATATAAGAAACATTATCTGTAGCAGTAAAAATAAGCTCATACTTTTCAAAGCACTGAAGTGAGACTGCAGGTTTGGGCTTTGAATATGTGACCCATTGCTCCTCATCCGTCTGGTGTGCATTAGGAGGAAATGAATTAGCAAGAAATTGGCCGCACAAAATATTATTAATGGTGGATAAGAGCCTAAAGCTAATATCCAGAACGGTTTAAAAAAGATTTCAGCAATAACTTCTCTGTAATCTTTCATATTTTCAATAGATCCATTTAATGCAACCCGAACCTTGGGGCCATAACTATACCAACCAAATGGAAGGCTTGAAATCAGTGAAATTAGTAGAGAGACCGGAATCAACCACGGGACCATGGTGGAGATCCTGGTCTTCAGGAAGATGAATAGCTTATAGTTGTAGGTTACAATTTTTACACAATAGAAGACACAGAGGATGGTGGCAATCCAGTTACTGCTGTAAAATATGAACAAGGTCAGAATATTTAGGATTGTTAACAGAACATTATTTTCCATCAGCCATGGAAGAAACCGAATGATAATGTTCTGTATAATGATATTGAAAAAATACAGTCCTCTGGAAATGGCCAAGGAGCTCAGGATCTTATCACAGGTGTGAAGAGATTTCAGGCTTTTCCATTTCATGGCATTAGCAGCCACAATAATCAGATTTGCTGTGAGACCCAGCAGGCAGATTGCAGCTGTGAGAACATTTATCATCATCATCATCATTGAGAGAATTCCTTTCAGGATGCACAACCTCTCCTGTAGTGTTGTGTCTCAGGTTTGTATACAGAACAGATCATTTCTGATAATTATAGTAGTTTTGTGTCCATCACTCATGTAAATTCTACCAGCATCATCGATATGATTGATTTGCATGTAAAACTTTAATCCTGCCTTTAGCTGGATGCAAATACATGTGCTCAGGGGAATAAACAAATATAGAGAAGGGAAGCCAATAATTGTACCCTTGTTTCACCTCAGTAAAATATCATACTTTCCAGCTGTCAGGTTGGTAGCTGACAGAAAGACAGATCAATGAGGTTACATAGAGGGGCCAGGAAACTGATCAAAAGGAATACAACACCTATTTGACCTGAATGTTCTGAATTAAATCTGGAATATCTGGATACATATGATTCAGGGGAAAAATCCCTCCCTGACCCCGTGTACATCTCTATGGAATGGTAAAACTCATGTTTAACCTATTGAGGATGTATATGAAGAAAATGCTGTCCTTACGGAGATCATGTCCACAATCCTTTATTAAATGAAGTGCTACATACAAGCAGTCAGATGTTTACACAGGACGCGTTTCCACTCCATGAGGAGTCTTGATCACCTGATTATGGGGGTTATGTCACTCCCTTAAATGTCTGAAAAAATTAAAACCAATTAAAAACAATACAAAACAGCTGACTTGCACAATCCTATATGGAATTTACCCGGATCTCTTCTAATATATTGCAAACATATTACAAACTCATTCTACATATAATATTATTGATTACATTCTTATTTATATATATATAGTATGGCAGATACAATGTAAAATTAGTTGTGTCAAGATTATTAATTTGTACTCTTTCCTTTTACTTCAGGGTTTTCTATATGTATGTAATAAATAAAAGGAAAAATTCTGTATATGTTATAAAGTAGAAAAGATTAAATACCATACTGTAAGATTTGATAGAATATATCATAAGATTTAAATATATATATTTCAAAATATACTGAAAATCAATATAACAGGTACATCTATTAATAACTATGAAATATAAACATAAATAACAAAATATTGAAGACATATATTTGAGTCATCCAAATAATGTTATAGCAAAAAAAAGAAAAGAAAAACCTAAAGTAAAAAGAAAGAGTAAAAATTAATAATCTTGACACAACTAATTTTACATGATATCTGCCATATTATATATATAAAGAAGAATTTAATCAATAATATTATATGTAGAATAAGTTTTTAATATGTTTGCAATATGTTAGAAGAGATCCGGGTGAATTCCATATAGGATTGTGCAAGTCAGCTGTTTTGTATTGTTTTTAATTGGTTTTAATTTATTCAGACATTTACGGGAGTGACATAACCCCTATAATCAGGTGATCATGACTCCTCATGGAGTGGAAATGCGTCCTGTGTTAACTAGAGATGAGCGAACGTACTCGGATAAGCACTACTCGTCCGAGTAATGTGCTTTATCCGAGTACCGCTGTACTCGTCTTGAAAGATTCGGGGCGCTCCGCTGCTGACAGGTGAGTCGCAGCGGGGAGCGGGGCAGAGCGGGCGGGAGAGAAGGAGAGAAAGATCTCCCCTCCGTTCCTCCCCGCTCTCCCCTGCAGCTCCCCGCTCCGCAGCGCGTCCCGAATCTTTCAGGACGAGCAGAGAGGTACTCGAATAAAGCACATTACTCGGACGAGTAGTGCTTATCCGAGTACGTTCGCTCATCTCTAGTGTTAACATCTGACTGCTTGTATGTAGCACTTCATTTAATAAATGCTTGTGGACACTATCTCCGTAAGGACAGCATTTTCTTCATTTACCTTTCCTGTGTGCCATATTTGGATGGAGTGGTCCGAACGGGATCCCAAGCCGGTGCATGATTTTCCAAGAGGAGGAAACACAGAGGCGGTGGGTGAGCAAAATCTTTCTAATGCATATCCATTGAGGATGTAGCCTTTTTTATGTTGGCTTTTAATTTTCTGTTTCTCCTCCTCACTTTATATATTTTTTAGATTTCTATTTACACAGCTAAATGAGGTCTTGTTTCTTGTGGGACAAGTTGTATTATTCAGTTATACCATTTAATGTACCACATAATTTACTGAAAAACCTAAAAAAATGTCTAAGTGGAGGGAAATGGGAAGAAAATGCAACTCTGCCATGTTCAGGGGAGGGGGGTGTAAATGTATTTCGCACCATAGACACTACGGAAAAAATGACATGATAACTTTATTCCGTGGCACAGTATGATTACGATAGCACATTTAGATTTTCCTTTTTCTCTATTACCTTAAAAAAAATAAAAAAAGACTTTGGAAACAAAATTAGGCTTTATTTTGCTGCTTTTGACAGCCATTACATTTTTGTTTTTCCGTCTGTATAATTGTATGAGCGCTCATTTTTTGTGGAACCTCCTGTAGTTTCTATTGGTGCTAAATTAGGTGTTTATCTTTCTCATCACTTTTTATTACATTTTTTGTTGGAGGCAGTGTGATCAAAAATGTGCAATTTTGGTGTTGTTTTTTTTCTTCTAATGACGTTAACCATGTGGGATAAATAATGTATTTCTTTAACAAATTGGACATTTATAGGTGCTGAGATACCAAATATGCTTTTATTTAGTTTTTTTTATTATTGATATAGGTAAAGAAGACTTGAACTTACAATCATTTGATCGCTCATACAGTATATTGTAATACCACAGTATTACATTTTACTTAATGCAAGCTTTCAAAGGCATTCAGGAAAACGATTGGGGCATATAGGGGACTAGTAATTATTTGAAAATTATAGTACCAGTGTTTCTGGTGGTGCAATGCTCTGCACAGCTCTGCTACATGCACTCCACACACACAGCTCTGCTACATGCTTGCCACACACAGCTCTGCAAAGATGCTTTTGCATATGAGTTGCACGTGATTTACGAACTTCAGCAGCTTGTTGAGGAGACATGTTCGCTTGTAGCTTTCGCATATGAGCTACTCAAGACTTACAAATGTCAGCTGGTGGCTGAGGTGAAATCATGGCTTGTTGCTGTGTCATGTGAGCTGCATTAGTTTCACGGCAGCGTTGAACCATTTGTGGTGACATGTTTGCACGACAGCGACGGTTTGTTTCACCACTGGACAACGGTTGATGATTAAATGAAGGCTGGACTGGTGGTATTAGCACTTGAGATGATATGATATCATGTTCAAGAGATGTGAAGATAGTGGTGTAGGACTATGCTTCAATATTTTTGTTCAATATGCACTGCCAGCTATATATGTGTATTGTGAATAGAGATGAGTGAGCATACTTGTCCGAGCTTGATGCTCGTTTGAGTATTAGGATACTGAAGATGCTTGCTTCTCGAGTCGAGCACCACGCGGTACTCGGGTAAATTTGATTTCCCCTCCCCGCATGTTTAGCACCATTTTTTAACCACTAAACATGCACGGAAGGCATTACCACTTCCTGCTGGGACGTGTCAGCCCTGTGCAAGTCTACAGCAGTGAGTGGCTGGGCCGATCAGGTGACCGCCGAGTACTTAAAGTGGCGCCGCCCGCAGCTCGCCTCAGACGCACGCTGGCAGGAGTTAGGAAAAGATCTGCTGCTGAGATTGGGAAAGTGTTAGAGTAGGGAAGGGATCCTGTCTTCAAGAACCCAACAGTCCTTCTTAGGGTTACTCCTCATTGTGTGCATTACTTTTTTGGCTGGCTGGGAGCAGTAGTGCACCAATTTTTTCTTCAAGCATCTAGCCCCGTGCAGACCATCTCACATCTCCCATTCGCTGTGTGCAGTGAATTAGCCACAATTCTCCTCGCTAAACAGTGGGTTAATTGTTGCTGGGCCAGTGCAGACCATCTCACATCTCCCATTCACTGTGTGCGCTGAATTATCCACAATTCTCCTCGCTAAACAGTGGGTTAATTGTTGCTGAGCCAGTGCAGACCATCACACATTTCCCATTCGCTGTGTGCGGTAAATTAGCCGCAATTCTCCTCACTAAATAGTGGGTTAATTGTTGCTGGGCCAGTGCAGAGCATCTCACATCTCCCATTCGCTGTGTGCGCTGAATTATCCACAATTCTCCTCGCTAAACAGTGGGTTAATTGTTGCTGAGCCAGTGCAGACCATCACACATTTCCCATTCGCTGTGTGCGGTAAATTAGCCGCAATTCTCCTCACTAAATAGTGGGTTAATTGTTGCTGGGCCAGTGCAGAGCATCTCACATCTCCCATTCGCTGTGTGCGCTGAATTAGCCAAAGTTAGTTCTCATTGCTAAACAGTGCAATATTTTTTGCTGGGCCAGTGTAGAGCATCTCACATCTCCCATTCGTTGTTTGCACAGAGTTAGCTATAATTCTTATCACTAAACAGTGGGCTAATTTTTTCTAGGTCTGTGCAGAGCATCTCACAACTCCCAATCACTGTGTGCGGTGAATTAGCTTTAATTCTCATTGCTAAACAATGATCAAGGCTCTTGACAGAGTTAAAACCAGTCCTTGTTTTTCTGTGAATATGCACAATTTTTAAACAATAAAGCAGCAAGTATCTCACATCTACCATTCTCAGTGTGGGGTGAAGTAGCCGCAGTTATTAGCACTATCCACCATGTTAATTTTTTCTGCCCCTTTGCAGAGTATCTCACATCTACCATTCTCAGTGTGGGGTGAATTAGCCACAATTCTTCTAGCTAAACAGTGGGTTAATTGTTGCTGGGCCAGTGCAGACCCTCTCACATCTACGATTCACTTTGTCAGGTGAATTAGCCGCAATTCTTCTTGCTAAACAGTGGGTTAATAGTTGCTGGGCGAGTGCAGACGATCACACATCTCCCATTCACTGTGTGCGGTGAATTAGCCGCAATTCTCTTCGCTAAACAGTGGGTTAATTGTTGCTGGGCCAGTGCAGACCATCACTCATCTCCCATTCGCTGTGTGCGGAAATTAGCCGCAATTCTCCTCTCTAAATAGTGGGTTAATTGTTGCTGGACCAGTGCAGAGCATCTCACATCTCCCATTCGCTGTGTGCGCTGAATTAGCTGAAGCTAGTTCTCATCACTAAACAGTGCAATATTTTTTGCTGGACCAGTGAAGAGCTTCTCACATCTTCCATTCGTTGTGTGCGCAGAGTTAGCTATAATTCTCATCACTAAACAGTGGGCTAATTTTTTCTGGGTCTGTGCAGAGCATCTCACAACTCCCATGCACTCTGTGCGGTGAATTAGCTTTAATTCTCATCGCTAAACAGTGGGCTACTTTTTTTCTGGGGCTGTGCAGAGTATCTCACATCTACCATTATCATTGTGGGGTGAAGTAGCCGCAGTTATCAGCACTATCCACCATGTTAATTTTTCTGCCACTTTGCAGAGTATCTCACATCTACCATTTTCAGTGTGGGGTGAAGTAGCCGCAGTTATCAGCACTATCTACTGTGTTAATTTTTTCTGCCCCTGTGCAAAATCTCTCACATCAACCATTCTCAGTGTGGGGTGAAGAAGCCGCAGTTATCAGCACTATCCACCAGATAATTTTTTTCTTCCTCTGTGCAGAGTATCTCACATCTACCAATCTCAGTGTGGGGTGAAGAAGCCACAGTTATCAGCACTATCCACTGGGTTATTTTTTTTCTGCCACTTCATACAGCCTCTCTTATCTACCAGATTCTGTGAGCAGTAAATAACCCATAGGTATCAGCGCAAGACTGCAGTTTAATTTTTTTCTGTCACACCATGCAGCCTCTGGTATCTACAAGTCTCTGTTGTGGTGAATTAGTCCCCAGTTCTCTGCACTATACACTGGGTTAATTTATTTGGGCCCTGCTCTATCCTTTATCTGACATGATGAAGAGTAGGGGTCGAGGTCGAGGACGCGGACGTGGACGCGAGCGTCCAAGTGAGGGTGTGGGCAGAGGCAGAGGTCCTGGGTGGGGTGAATCAGAGCCGGCTGATGGTGTATAAGGAGAGCGCTGCGTCCCTCCGCTCCCCAGCTTCATCTCACATTTTGCGGGTCTACGTGTTAGACCTTTAATACAAGCACAACAGTGCGATCAGGTCCTGTCATGGATTGCGGATAACGCGTTCAGCAAATTATCCAACACCCAGTCTTCCACGCAGTCTACTTCTACCGGCCTAGGGACTGCTTTTCTGAATCCTCTAGCTGTTCCTCCTTCCTCGCAGCCTGGGAAAATGAGAGATTCTGAACAGGCAGACTACCAGGAATAGCTCTCGGGTCCTGCCCTGAGTTGGAAGAAATGGTTCCTCACCCACCTGAGGAGTGTGTCGTGACCGAAGCCCAACCTTTGGAAAGTTCCCGGAGTCTGGGTTATGAGGCTAGGGACTTCCGGCAACTATCTCAAGAGCTTTTTGTGGATGAGTATGATGAGACACAGCTGTCTGTCAGTGAGGTAATAGTAAGGGCAGTAAGTCCGAGGGAGGAGCGCACAGAGGATTTGGAGGAAATGCAGCTGGACGATGAGGTGACTGACCCCACCTGGCTTGCTAAGCCTACTAAAGAGACAGGCCTTCAGAGGGGGAGGTAAGTTCAGCAGCAGGACAGGTTGGAAGAGGCAGTGGGGTGGCCAGGGGGAGAGGCAGGGCCACAGCAAAGAATACCCCAAGTATTTCTCACAGCACCCCCTCGCGGCAAGCCTCCGTGCAGAGGGCTAGGTGTTCAAAGGTGTGGATGTTTTTTAGTGAGAGCGCAGACAACCGATGAACAGTGGTGTGCAACCTGTGCCGCACCAAGATCAGTAGGGAAGCTACCACTTCGAGCCTCACCACCACCAGCATGAGCAGACATATGATGGCCAAGCACCCCACGAGGTGGGACGAAGGCCATTCACCACCTCCCGGTCACATCACTGCCTCTTCTCCTGTGCCACAACCTGCCACACAGATCTGATCCCCCTTCCAGGATGCTTGCATGAGCGCCTCCCGGCCAGCACCCACACCCTCACCTCCACAATCTTCCATGGCCTCCAGCAATGTATCCCAGTGCAGCGTTCAGCTTTCACTAACACAAGCATTGGAGTGAAAGCGGAAATATGCCGCCAACCACCCACATGCACAAGCTTTAAATGTGCACATTGCCAAATTAATCAGCCTGGAGATGCTGCCATACTGGCTAGTGGAAATGGAAGCTTTCTGCAGCGTGATGGCGGCAGGAGTGCCTTGCTACTTGGTCCCCAGTCGCCACTATTTTTCCTGGTGCACCGTCCCCGCCCAACACCAGCACATCTTGCGCAACATAAACTATGCCCTCACCAACACGGTTACTGGGAAGATCCACTTAACAACAGACACGTGGACAAGTGTTGGCAGGCAGGGACACTATATCTCCGTGACGGCACATTGAGTGAACTTGGTGGAGGCTGGGACTGAGTCAGAGCCTGGGATTGCTCACGTGCTACCCACACCGAGGATAGCGAGACTTACCTCGGTAATGGTTTCTCCGGCATATTATGCCACCTCCTCCAAAGCCCCCCCCCCTTACTCCTCCTCCGCCACCTGCACCTCTCAATTAAGAAGTGTGAGCACATCGCCAGCAATAGGTAGCGCGCGGCAGCACAGCATTCGGGAAGCCTCAGCAAGCCGTGCTGAAGCTAATCAGCTTAGGTGATAAAAGGCACACAGCCTCCAAGCTGTTACTGGGTCTCACGGAGCAATCTGACCTCTGGCTTTCACCGCTGAGCCTCCAATCGGGCATGGCTGTGTGTGACAATAGCCATAACCTGGTGGCGGCTTTGCAGCTTGGCAGCCTCACACATGTGCCATGCCTGGCCCACATCTTCAATCTGGTGGTTCAGCGTTTTCTGAAAAACTACCCCCACTTGTCTGACCTGCTCGGCAAGGTGCGCCACGTCTGCGCACATTTCCACAAGTCCACCATGGATGCTGCCACCCTAATGACACTGCAACATTGGTTTTAGCTGCCAGAGCACCGACTGTTCTGCGACGTGCCCACGCACTGGAATTCTATGCTGCACATGTTGGCCAGGCTTTACGAGCAGCGTAAAGCAATTGTAGAATACCAGCTGCAACATGGCCGTCGGAGGGGTAGTCAGCCTCCCCAGTTCTCCACAGAGGAGTGGGCATGGATGGCAGACATCTGTCAGGTCCTCGGAAACTTTGAGGAGTCTACACAAATGGTGAGCGGTGATGCGGCCATAATTAGTGTTACCATCTGGCCGCTTTGCCTGCTGAGAAGTTCACTGCTAAGCATAAAGGTCGACGCTTTGTAGTTAGGACAGTACATGGGGGATGACAGTATGTCGCTTGATAGCGAGACTACCCTCACGTCTGTATCTCAGAGCGTTTTGGAGGAGGAGGAGGAGGGGGAATAGACAGCTGCCCACACTGCAGAGGGCAGTTTTATGGTTATGGTTCCCCAGCCAGACTGTGTCACCCCTCCCCAGTCAAGACTGAGTCGGAGGGAGCACTGTAAAAAGATGGTGAGGGGGTACATAGCCGATTGTACCACCATCCTCTGTGATCCCTCTGCTCCATACAACTATTGGGTGTCAAAACTGGACACGTGACATGAACTTGCACTGTACGCCCTGGAGGTGCTGGCCTGCCCTGCCGCTAGCGTCTTGTCAGAGAGGGTGCTTAGTGCAGCTGGGGGGATTAACAGGGATAACCGTAACCAAAAAAGGGGACAAGAAGCTTGGTCTATCCCTTTCGGATCTTACTCCTCCTCCTAAAACAGCATGTCATCACGCTGAACTGCCAATATTTCTCAGGGCCAAAAGGCTCTGTTAAAACCAATTTTTTTGGAGGGCTGCCTCCAGGCTCCGTTACAAAATAAGCAACAACGAGCTCTATCTTTAAAAAATGTTTCTGCAATTTTTCAGGGGCACACTTGTACTCTTGGTACACCAATTTTTCAGGCCCTTGCCTATATTGTTAGCAAACAAATTTTTCCGGGATTCGCCTACACTCTTGATAAACAAATTTTTTCAAGTGTTCGCCTATACTCTTGGTAGACCAATGTTTCAAGATTTCGCCTATAATCTTGGTACACCACTGTTTCAGGGGTTCGCCTATACTCTTGGTACACCAATGTTTCAGGGGTTGGCCTATACTCTTGCTACAGAAATGTTTCAGGGGTTCACCTATACTCTTGCTACAGAAAGGTTTGAGGGGTTTGCTTATCCACTTGCGACTGAAATGTTTCAGGGGTCCAACTATACTCTTGCTACATAAATGTTTCAGGGGTCCGCCTATACTCTTGCTAAAGAAATGTTTCAGGGGTTCGCCTACACTCTTGCTACAGAAATGTATCAGGGGTCCGCCTATACATAATAATAATAATAATAATCTTTATTTGTATAGCGCCAACTTATTCCGCAGCACTTTTTACATAAATGTTTCAGAGGTCCACCTATACACTTTTTACATAAATGTTTCAGGGGTTCACCTATACTGTGGGTGCAGAAGGCTTTCCCATTGCAGTGTTCAGCTATCTGGCACAAATACACTGAATGATCTGGATAGGGTGCAGAAGGCTTTACCATTGCAGTGTTCAGCTGTCTGACACATACACCGCATATTGGGTCACACAAGGTGGAGGCTGGAACCAAGCCTGACCCTGGACCCGCTCACGTACTTCCCACACAGAGTATTGCGGGTCCTACTTCAGTCATGGTTTCTTTGGCTTATTATGCCACCCCCCCTCCTGCTTGTGGTCTGGGGATCAGCTATCTGACACATACACAGAATAAATTGGGCAGACGTGTGGACCGAGGCTGATGTCCTGGGTGGGGTGACACTCTGCCATGTTTGAGCACTCTCATTTCTTCATGTTTAGTACTGTCCTTGGTTTTCATCTGCTCGCCTATGCTGAGGGTGCACAAAGGTTTTCCATAGCAGTGTTCAGCTATCTGGCACAAATACATTGAATGATTTGAATAGGGTGCAGGAGGCTTTCTCATTGTGGTGTTCAGCTATCTGACACATACACATAATGAATTGGGCAGAAATGTGGGCCAATGGGGGGGCGTGGCCTAACCTACATTCTAAGCAGACGTGCTGCTCCGGGGCTCCTCAGCCAAGGAAGAAATAGAAGCTTCCCCTAGCTTCTCTGAACCTCCAGACGCCTCTCCCTACACCCTACCATCACCCCCGCAGGACCGGGACAAACAGAGAGTTCCACGAGCGCCTGGGCGACATATAGCAACTGAGGCCTAGCGCCGGAAGAAAGCCGGGGACTAAATTTCTGAGCCGGCCGGAAGCGCGCAATACGGCCCTCTTACCTGGCTGGAGACCCACCGCTCGGCCCCGCGGACCACCAGGCGTGCCCAGGAATCAGAGGTACGTGAGAGGCGCTCACCACTGAGAGCTGCGGCCCCCTCTGAAGCGCTGATCCCGGCGGAGCTTCACTTCTGGTCCGCGAGCGCTCGGGAACCAGCGGCGGTGTAGCAACATCATACCACACTCTGTGAGTACACAACAGCCCTCAGGAGACCCCAGTCGCCACTCCAAACACCTCTGAGTGCCGACAGGAGACCTCACTAAGCAGCAGCCGCCATATTAACCGCTCTCTACAGCGGGAAAGCTCACACAGCAGGGCCTCTTATTAACCCCCTGCAGTCTGGTGGACTCTGACTAGGTGCCTACAACAAACCTCCACAAACATCCACAGCTACCCCCCCCCCCTCATAAACTGCAGCCTGAAACCTGCACACTGGACTTGCACACCCTTCCCTTACAACTGCATAAAGATACAGACCAGAACAATAAAGAAAATTGCCATTAGGCTGAGGAGCCTGAGACACTACTGCTTTACTACCATTAAGAGGCCACGAAGAAAAATTGCGGCATGTAAGCCGCTGAGGACAAGCGTGTCTCACTCACCTACTTATAAAGCTCAGATCCCTCCCCCCACGGGTTGGGAGTTATAGCTTTCAAAACACAAGATTCGACAGCAGTCGGCCCCCTTCCCTAGCCCCGCCGAGGGGTGCACATCAGAAACCCACCCCATAAAATAAGGGGTGAAAATTATGATCTAAACCAAGCACCCTCGATTGGGAAACAATGCTATATCAATATGCATAACTTAAACTAATGCAGGGCGAGCCTCCACAATACCTCAGCACAGACCCCTCTTATCTTCAAGATTAAATACCAAGCATAAAAATGGTCAAGACCAACAGAGAGAGGAGTAGAGACCAGACGGGAACCCCAAGACTAAACAAGAACCAAAACGAGATGGATAAGTATCTCAAGAAAAAACACAGCTCTCCAGCTGCACAGAAAAATAAAGCCATAACTAACGCACAGCCAGACCTAGATATAGAGGACTCCGATGCAGACACTGCTTCGATTACCTCAGATCACAACGAAGACCAAGATCAAGGAGTAATCTCAAAAGCCTTCTTCAAACAATTCCTAACACAAGCTATCTCGCCTGTTCTTAAGGAACGAGCCGATATCAAAACTGAGGTGAAACACATAGGGCGCAGAGTCGAAGAATTAGAAAACACTCAACAAGATATTCTCCTCCACAGCGCTGCGCTGCAGGCCAACCTAACAGCACAACAACACCAGCTACATCAGGCTATGTTACTACTCGAGGACCAAGAAAATAGAAGCAGACGCAAAAATATCCGCTTCAGAGGAATCCCCGAGTCCATTGCCAGAGAAGAACTCGAATCCACAGCCTTACACATTTTCCAGACCCTTCTTGGAGAAGAACGCGCAAAAGACATAAAAATAGAACGCATCCACAGAGTGCTGCGCCCTAAACCCTCATCCACAGACCCATCAAGGGATGTAATTTGTGGCCTCCTCAGTTATGTGGACACTTCAACCATTCTTCAGAAAGCCCGAGAGGCCCAGAGTGTCCTCCTAGAAAACTCCAAGATCTTCCTCTTCCAAGATCTCGCTCCAAGCACACTGGCAAAGAGACACATTCTAAAGCCCGTAACAGATGCCATGAGAGCAAAAAAACTCCCAATAAAATGGCTCTTCCCCTTTGGTCTGGCTACCTTCAAAGAGGGACAACAGATCTCCATCAGATCGCCTGAAGACCTTAAAGAAGCTTGGCAAAAACTAGAGATTCGACCAATCGACATCCCTTCGTGGCTTCCGGTCCAGCTGCAACACCAGATACCAAAGCTGACGAAAGCAGATGGATGGAAGCTCACTACAAAGCGTAAAAAAATGCAAAGACAAGCCGACGACTGACCTACAATTGACGTATTCGAACAGTGGTCTTTCTTTCTCCTACTTTGTCTTCCCCCCGCAGGTGAACTATGTTCCTCCCCGTTAATGCACAAAATTTTGTGTGGACTCCAACATGCCGGGACTTGGTTGAATTCACCTATCTGGGACTCGTGAGTGGATACCTCCTTCACTGTTACTCTTATATTTAGATGCCGTTAAATTGTTCAGGCTTTTATCTCATTTGAGAGACTGCTCTCTCCCCTCTGCTTCCCCCCCCCCCCCCCACAACCGGCCCATATTGTCTCCTGTTTGAGACGAACCCCTGGGGCTAGGAGGGGAGATGGACGCAGCCTCCGGCAGACAGCCTTCTGACACCCAGGGGGCCCTCTCCTGGTTGGATAGAGTAAATATACCTCACATGTTACACACTAGACACTTTAGGAGACCCACCACGAGTGCTTACAAGGACACATAGGAGATGTCAGAGAGAAGCTGTTGCACCCAAATATGCCATACTTTGTGGTTACTATGTGGGACGGGACTGGGGCCGCTCTCCTCCGAGTGGCGTGCACCCGCCCTCCCCCCACTCCTGCTTCCTCCTCCAATTGCTCCTCCAGGTGAGACACACTTGCTCTAAACCCCCACACGCACGGCTGTGTTGAGGAGACCCAACGGGTCAGCCAACTCCACACACTATGCGGTAGTTAGACTGAGGCCGACATTTTCCCTGGGTCTCACACACACCCGAGCTCATTTCAATCTGTTTGCTCACTACTAAACATAGTGAGCCCTGTTCACATGTTCTGTTTTGATGAGATGACTTACCAATCAAATGCGATGATGCCTAGAGTTTTACTTAACATTACCCTCCTTTCTTACAAATTCAATGGCAGAACTTAACTGTATTTCCTTTAATGTAAGAGGAATGAACACCCCTCAAAAACGAAGCCAGATTTTCTCTATACTTGAAGTCTAAATTGAAGTCTGAAATAGTGTTCCTACAGGAAACACACCTCAGGCACAACCACCTACCCAAACTCCCCACTTTTCGATACAATAAATGGTATCATAGCACACACACCTCAGCCTCGAGAGGGGTCTCTATAGCAATTGGAAATAACATCCCCTTTAATATAACCCTCACGAAAACAGATCCCTACTGCAGATTTCTGTTTCTAAAAGGCACCATAGCGCACAAAAAAATTCAATTTGCAAATATTTACGCCCCCAACAAAAACCAAATTCCATGGATAATCCTCACCTTGAACGATTTTGCAGAATTTGCAGAGGGTATAGCGATCATAGGAGGAGACTTGAATTTAGCAATGGAACCAGAAATAGACACCACAGCCAACTCTTCCTTGATTCCCTATAAACAACTCCGTAAGCTCAAAAGCACCCTCTCAGATCTGAATCTTCATGATACCTGGAGAATGTTAAACCCTGAAGTAAGAGACTTCACCTATTATTCCCAAGTACACACCACATATCACAGGCTAGACTACTTTCTAATATCAGGGACCCACGCCCAAGCTATTAAAGCAGTGGACATTGGGCCCATCTCAATATCAGACCACGCCCCAGTCTCTCTAAAACTTACCCTCGACAGCCTGCCGGTGAGAGAGTGGACGTGGCAGCTAAACCCCACATTAATCGACCATGAGGAACAAACAAAGACTTTAACAAACAAACTTGAAGAATTCTTTAAATTTAACAACACCCCTGAAACACCACAACCGATCCTTTGGGAAACGCACAAGGCCTTTGTTAGAGGCGAATTAATAGCCCTTGGCACAAAGCTAAAGAAACAAAGAGAAAAAGAGGTCAATGACCTACTGTCCCAAATTTCTAATCTAGAAACGTCACATAAACACTCACAGGATCCCAAAGTTCTGAGCGAACTAAAAAACATCAGAATCAAGCTGAAAAATATACTAAATATAAAGATAGCAAAAGCCCACCTCATCTCCAGATATAAAATTTACTCACACGGAGATAAGGGCTCCAAGCTCATGTCAAACCTAATTAATAAACAAAAAGAAAAAGCCTTTATCAACAAAATAAAATCCCCCTTAGGCAACGTCGCAACCTCCACAACAGAAATAGCAAAAGAATTTGAAAAATACTACACATCTCTGTATAACCTAAATGACCCCACAACCAGCAATAAACAGAACGCAGACTCAGCAGAAATAATTTCTTTCCTCAATACTCTGGACCTCCCCATGTTAAAAGAAGAAGAGAGAGCCCAGTTGCTACGCCCATTCACCCCATCGGAGGTATTTGACACTTTATCTTCCATCCCTACCGGGAAAAGCCCTGCCCCAGACGGGCTCCCAACGCTCTACTATAAAAAATTCGCGAAAACGCTACTACCACATTTCACGAACCTGTGCAACTTGCTTCTCCAAGGTGCGACGCTTCCTGAGCAAGCTCTCGAAGCCTTTATCACCTTGATTCCAAAAGAGGGCAAAGATCCAGAAATCTGCGGTAATTATCGCCCTATTTCACTATTAAATACTGACCTTAAATGGTGGGCAAAACTCGTGGCTCAACGCATAGCCCCAGTAATCCCCAGGCTCATCCATCCAGACCAAACGGGTTTTGTCCCAGGCCGGGAAGGTAAATTTAATACAACCCGCATTATCAACGCCATCCACTATGCCAAATCTAACGGAATCCCGCTCACTCTTCTTAGCACAGACGCTGAAAAAGCGTTCGATCGAGTGAGCTGGACTTTCATGACCCACACATTGACTAAATTTGGCTTCCCAGCACAATTCATAAAGGCGATACTATCTTTATATTCGAAACCCTCAGCCAGAATCCGGGTAAATGGCTCACTATCAAACTCCTTCCCTATTAATAACAGTACTAGGCAGGGTTGCCCACTGTCACCAACCCTCTTCATATTAGTTAGGGAAACTCTACTACAGAAGATCAGACAAAACCCAGACATTAGAGGACTAAAGGTAGGGAACAACACCCACACCACAGCTGCATTCGCAGACGATCTTCTGATCTTAATGTCCAATCCCAAAAAAGCACTCCCCAAAAGCTTAGAAATTTTTGAACTTTTCGGGAAAATCTCAAATTTTAAAGTAAATTATAGTAAATCTGAAGCCCTAAACATCACAGCCCCAAACACTATAATAAACTTACTCAAAAAACAACACCCCATTATATGGCCCTCCTCAAGCCTAAAACATCTAGGTATCATATTGACCCCAAATCCCACCTTTCTTTTTAAAGCCAACTATGTCCCTCTCCTTAAGAAAGTACACACTCAACTCCAGCAATTAAAAGTTCCATACCTCTCATGGATAGGCAGGAAAAACTTAATCTCCACATACATCCTCCCCTATATCCTCTACACTCTACAGACAGTACCAATAGAAATACCAATGAGTTTCTTTTCTAAACTAAACCAAGCTTTTAGTCATTTCATTTGGAATAAACGCAAACCCCGCCTAGCTCTTACTTATCTAAGCCAGAAAAGAGCACAAGGGGGCTTTAACCTTTCCAACGTCCTACTCAATTATAAGGCCATTCACTGAGCCAGATGGCGATCATTAGCTAACCTAGATAAAAATCCACCAGACACAAAACTCGAAAAAGACACTTTGCAGCCCAAAGATCAATACCATCTCTGGTCACCCGGCCCTCTCAAGAATACTCTCTCAAATCTAAGCCCGACCACGAGAGGTACTATTAAAGTAGTCCGCTCCTTACGGCACGATAAAGATCCCTTAGCAAAAATAACCCCAATGACTCCAGCCTCCCTAATCCTGGCAATATTAGCAAACAAACCGAAGGTGGTGACCGGAGACTGGACACATCTCAGCTCAACAACTATAGCCGAGATATTAAAAAATTGCCGTCTTACTAATCCATCTCAAATCAAAAAATTAATTCCAGACAAACCAGTCAATTTCATAGAGAACCTAGATCTATATAACTCTATCAAAAGATTTCAAACAATCTTTTGTAACAGAATAAGAGACCCACTCTGGTATGAGACTTACCTATCCTTTATACCACTTCCAAAGAAAAACATGTCTCTCTTGTATAAGAGCCTACTCCTCAACCAAGCCCCAGAAAAACCCTGGTATATTAGAGAATGGGAAAACTAGTTAAAAATTTCCCTAAACAAGAAAGAGACCCAGAAAGTCCTCAGCAATTCGCATGGATTTTCCAGATGCGTCCGGATTCAGGAAAACTCGTTTAAAATCCTAACCAGATGGTACAAAACACCTGACTATCTATACAAAGCAAACCTCTCACCAAATAATAGCTGTTGGAGGTGTGACGCCGACAGGGGCTCTATCCTACATATTTGGTGGCAATGCCCTGCTATAAAACCCTTCTGGGAGAAAATTACCAACCAAATAAATAAAATATGCAAAACTTCATACACTTTTACCCCAGAAGAGGTCCTCTTATGGAAACCCACCCCACAGTTCACACCATCGAAAAGCACCTTTCGACGATACTCCTGTCAGCGGCTAAACTAATCATCCCACTCCTTTGGAGGGAAAGATCAACCCCCACTCTAGACCTCTGGAGAGACAAAGTCTCCCAGATCTACAGATTTGAGGAACTAGTAGCTTGGGAAACAGCAAACAGAGAGAGTTTCCTTTCAATCTGGAATCCCTGGATCCATTATTTCGCTGCACCTCAATAAGATCGGACTTCTCACTTTAGTTCTTACCATCGCCAAAACTCATCCTGGCTCATCGCTACAACTCTCAACTTTCAACACGAAAATCTGTCATCTCGTAGTTTCTTTAATGCTTGATAAGTTAATGTTTCTAATTTAAGTTCACAATCTTTCACCCACTCCAAGTCTACAAAGAATCTGCTACCCTTCTACGCACCAATATCAACACACATGTTCTTTGTGTTATGAGGCTTCATAATTTTGCTATGTAAGGCCCTGCGTGGTTAATTATTACTGAATTATTGCTGATTTCTAACTTTGAACAACCAGCATTGTTTGTATTACAAATGTAAAACGTATCTTCTTTATCGTGAAAAAAATAAATAAAAGAGATTGTTTAAAAAAAAGAAAAAGAAATGTGGGCCAATGTTCTTGGTGGGTAGAAACTCTGCCATGTTTGGGCACTCTCATTTCTTAATGTTTAATACTGTCCTTTGGTTTCATGGGCTCGCCTATGCTGTGGGTGCACCAAAGTTTCCCTTAGTGGTGTTCAGCTATCTGGCACAAATACACTGAATGACTTGGGTAGGGTGCAGATGTCTTTCCCATTGCGGTGTTCAGCTATCTGACACATACACAGAATGAATTGGGCAGAAGCGTGGGCCGAGGCCGAGGTCGTGGGCGGGGTGAAGCTCTGTCATGTTTGGGCACTTTAATTTCTTCATGTTTAATACTGTCCTTGGGTTTCATGGGCTCGCCTATGCTGTGGGTGCAAAAAGGTTTCCCATTGCGGTGCTCAGCTATCTGGAGCACATACACTGAATTTCTTGGGTAGGGTGCAGACTGCTTTCGCATTGCGGTGTTCAGCTATCTGACACATACACATAATGAATTGGGCAGAAATGTGGGCCGAGGTCCTTGGTGGGTAGAAACTCTGCCATGTTTGGGCACTCTCATTTCTTCATGTTTAATACTGTCCTTGGGTTTCATGGGCTTGCCTATGCTGTGGGTGCACCAAGGTTTCCCTTAGCGGAGTTCAGCTATCTGGCACAAATGCACTGAATGACTTGGGTAGGGTGCAGACGGCTTTCGCATTGCAGTGTTCAGCTATGTGACACATACACATAATGAATTGGGCAGAAATGTGGGCCGAGGTCCTTGGTGGGTAGAAACTCTGCCATGTTTGGTCACTCTCATTTCTTCATGTTTAATATTGTTCTTGGGTTTCATGGGCTCGCCTATGCTGTGGGTGCAGAAAGGTTTCCCATAGCGGTTTTCAGCTATCTGGCACAAATACACTGAATGACTTGGGTAGACTGCAGAAGGTTTTCCCATTGCGGTGTTCAGCTATCTGACAAATACACTGATTGTTTTGGGTAGGGTGCAGATGGCTTTCCCATTGTGGTGTTTAGCTATCTGACACATACACAGAATGAATTATGTGGGTACACATGGGTTTCCCATAGCTATGTAACTCACCGCACATTGGGTCACACAAGGTGGAGGCTGGGACAGAGCCTGACCCTGGGCCGGCTCACGTGCTTCCCACACAGAGGATTGCGGTTCCTACCTCGGTCACGGTTTCTCTGGCTTATTATGCCACCGCCCTCCTGCTTGGGGTCTGGGGATCAGCTATCTGACACATACACAGAATAAATTGGGCACAAGTGTGGACCGAGGTCCTGGGCGGGGTGAAACTCTGCCATGTTTGGGCACTTTCATTTCTTCATGTTTAATACTGTCTTTGGGTTTCATGGGCTCGCCTATGCTGTGGGTTCACAAAGGTTTCCCATATCGGTTTTCAGCTATTTGGCACAAATACACTGAATGACTTAGGTAGAGTGCAGAAGGCTTTCCTATTGCGATGTTCAGCTATCTGACACATATACAGAATGAATTGGGCAGAAGTGTGGCATCTGAGTCCGCTTTATGCCCATGTTTGTTGTGCCTAGTTGTACATATTAGGCTTTAGCAAGCACCCCGGCTGTAATACAGGTCAACTCATTGTACACTGCCTGTTTTTGGGTGTCTGCTGACGTATAATGCCCTGAGTGGTAAACAGCCGGATTGGTTTAGGTGTGATAAACACACATGTCCCTGGTGGTCAGCGCTGGTCGGCATGTATTATTTCTCATGTTTCGTGTTACCACAGTTATCCGAGATACTGGATTGGAGCGTTCAAAGGAAGTGTAAATGATTTAATGAGACTTTCCCAAGGTCCCTGTGTACCTGTGATGGCAACTTTTGCAACACCTCCTGCTTCAAACCAATCTTTGGTGTTAGTATGCGCTGCTGCAATGTGGAGATGTGTAGAATTAATGGCATCTGAGTCCCCTTTATGCCCACGTTTACGGTTCCTGACAATTTTGTGACGGAGATGGCACGGGATTGGAATTATGATCATGTAAATTACTTTATCAGCAATTCTCATGAGCATTGTCGGCTATCACACCAAATTTCAAAGAGGGTCACTGTCAGGCCCTGCCAACCCTCTGCAGTGTGTGTCTCCGGGTTCCTCCTCTTCCAAGACGCACTTAAAAATAGACATGAGGGTGGTGTGGCGTCACCCCCCTAACAATTTTTACTTGGGACAAACCCTGATTAGCAAGGCACACCTTAGCTAAGCACCACACTACCTGCAACCAAGGACAATCACTGCCTGCGGGTGACACCGCTGCCTTTTCTCCTGGGTTACATGCTGGCATTGCTGTCCAACCTTCCCCCCTTCCCCCCGTACGATCCTGCGTCAACAGCGCACACAAAAGTTTCCCTGTGCAGCGTTCAGCTGCCTTCATGCCACAGGATCGCTTCATAGCTACGCCACCCTCATGTCTATTTATAAGCGCATACTGGATGAGGAGGAACCGGAGGCACACACTGCAGAGGGTTGGCAGGGCCAGGCAGCGACCCTCTTTGAAAGTGTGGGTGATAGCCCACAATGCTGTTGAGAATTGATGATAAATTGACGTTCGATCATCATTCCAATCCCGCGCCACCTCCTTTGCAAAATTGTCAGGAGCCGCAAACGTGGGCATAAAGGGGACTCAGGTGCCAGCACTCCTACACATCTCCACAATGCAGCAATACTCTGTGTGGGAAGCACATGAGCAGGCCCAGGGTCAGGCTCGATCCCAGCCTCCATCTTGTGTGACCCAAGGTGCCGCGAGTTGCATAGCAATGGGAAATCCATGTGTCCCCACACAATTCATTCTGTGTAGGTGTTAGATAGCTCAATCAACACCGCAAGGGGAAAGCCATCTGCACTCTGCACCCTACCCAAGTCAGTCAGTGTATTTGTGCCAGACAGGTAAAACAACGCAATGCGAAGTCTTTGTGCACCCACAGCATAGGCGAGCCCAAGGAATTTAAATATGGTATTACACATACAGAAATCAGAATGCCCAAACATGGCAGAGTTTCACTACGACACGGACCTCGGCCCACATTTCTACCCTAGTCAGTCAGTGTATTTGTGTCAGACAGGTAAAACACTGCTATGGGAAGTCTTTCTGCACCCACAGCATAAGCGTGCCAAAGGTACCCAAGGAAAGTATTAAACATGAAGCAGTTACAGTGCCCAAGCAGTGTCCTTCGCCGAGGACCTCAGCCTCTGCACACACCCTCAGCAATCGTGGGCATAAAGCGGACTCCAATGCTAGTACAGCTGTGAAAGTCTCATTAAACCAGTTACCGTTGCTTACACCGCTCCAAAGACTAAATTAATCAGGAAGAAGTTTCACAGCTCCAATCTGGCGCAGCTGCATTTTCCCCCGGACATAAGCCTCTGCCCACACCCTTAGCAATCATGGGCATAAAGCGGACTCCGATGCTAGTACAGCTGTGAACGTCTCATTAATGCAGTAACACTCCTTTTGGTTGGCCCAAACCAATGCCTCAGATAATTGTGGTAACACGAGAGAAAATACATGTTGCCCAGTGCTGATCCCCTGACCCCAAGCAGTAGTAGGAGGTGGCATTACAAGGCCAAGAAACCATGACCAGGACCCGCTATAGTCTGTGTGGGAAGTATGTGAGCGGGCCCTGGGTCAGGCTCTGTCCCAGCCACCACCTTGTGTGACCCAAGGTGCCCTGTGTTACATAGCAATGGAGAATCCATGTGTCCCCACACAATTCATTCTGTGTAAGTGTCAGATAGCTCAATCAACACCGCAAGGGGAAAGCCATCTGCACTCTGCACCCTACCCAAGTCAGTCAGTGTATTTGTGCCAGACAGGTAAAACACCGCTATGGGAAGTCTTTGTGTACCCACAGCATAGGCGAGCCAAAGGAACCCAAGGAAAGTATTAAACATGAAGCAATTACAGTGCCTAAACATGGAAGAGTTTCACTCCACCGAGGACCTCGGCCTCAGCACACACCCTCAGCAATCGTGGGCATAAAGCAGACTCCAATGCTAGTACAGCTGTGAACATCTCATTAAATCAGTTACGGTTGCTTACACCGCTCCAAAGACTGGATTAACCAGGAAGAAGATCCACAGGCCCAACCTGGTGCAGTTACATTTTCCCCAGGACATAGGCCTCTGCCCACACCCTCAGCAATCATGGGCATAGAGCGGCCTCCGCTGCTAGTACAGCTGTGAACGTCTCATTAATGCAGTAACGCTGCTTTTGTTTGGTCTAAACCAGTGCCTCAGATAACTGTGGTAACACGAGAGAAAATACATGTTGCCCAGTGCTTATCCCCTGAACCCAAGCAGGAGGAGGATGTGGCATTACAAGGCCAAGAAACCATGACCACGACCCACTGTAGTCTGTGTGGGAAGTATGTGAGCGGGCCCTGGGTCAGGCTCTGTCCCAGCCACCCCTTGTGTGACCCAAGGTTCCCTGAGTAACATAGCAATGGGAAATCCATGTGTCCTCACACAATTTATTCAGTGCAACACCGCAAGAGGTAGTTTTTGAGTTCCTTGGGCTCGCCTATGCTGTCAGTGCACAAAGATAGTATTACACAGGAAGAAATCAGAGTGCCCAAACATGGGAGAGTTTCACCCGGACAAGGACCTTGGCCTCTGCCCACATTTCTGCCCTAGTCAGTCAGTGTATTTGTGCCAGATAGGTAAAACACTGCGATGGGAAGTCTTTGTGCACCTATATTATAAGCAGCCCCCTGTAACATTCCTGTAGCAAAGGTATAGGCAGACCCCTGTAACATTTCTGTAGCAAAGGTATAGGCAGACCCCAGTAACATTTCTGTAGCAGATGTATAGGCAGACCCCAGTAACATTTCTGTAGCAAAGGTATAGGCGGACCCCAGTAACATTTCTATAGCAAAAGGTATAGGCAGACCTAAGTAACATTTCTGTAGTAAAAGTATAGACGGACGTCAGCAACATTTCTGTAGCAAAGGTATAGGCGGACCCCAGTAACATTTCTTTAGAAAAGGTATAGGCAGTCCCCAGTAACATTTCTGTAGTAAAAGTATAGACGGACCCCAGTAACATTTCTGTAGTAGAAGTCAAGGCAGACCCCTGTAACATTCCTGTAGCAAAGGTATAGGCAGACCCCAGTAACATTCCTGCAGCAGAAGAATAGGCAGACCCCTGTAACATTCCTGTAGTAAAAGTATAGACGGACCCCAGTAACATTTCTGTAGCAAAAGTATAGGCAGACCCCTGTAACATATCTGTAGCACAATTATAGGCAGACACGTGTAACATTTCTATAGCAAAAGTATAGGCAGACACGTGTAACATTTCTGTAGCAAAAGTATAGGCAGACCCCTGTAACAATTCTGTAGCACAAGTATAGGCAGACACGTGTAACATTTCTGCAGCAGAAGTATAAAAACTTTGAAAAATTGTAAAAAAAATGTAAGCAGAGCCTTTTGGGCCACAGAAAAATTGGCTGTTCAGCGTGATGACATGATGTTTAAGGAGGAGGAGTAATAATATCCGAGAATGATTGACAAAGCTAATTCCCCCTTTTTTCCCGGTGATAGAGAATGCTTTTTTCTCCGTTTGCAGCGAAAAGAATCTTTAGGTTCCGCTGCTCTCCGCCGGTGGTGAAGAGAAGTCTTAGGAAATCCAGCCTTTGTTCATTTTTATAAGTGTAAGCATGTCGACACTGGTAGTTGACAGGTGGGTACGCTTAACTGTTATGATTCGCCCAGCTGCACGAAACACCCTCTCTGACAAGACGCCAGCGGCAGGCAGGCCAGCACCTCCAGGGCATACAGCGCAAGTACGTGCCACGTGTCCAGCTTTAAAACCCAATAGTTGTATGTAGCAGAGGCATCACCGAGGACGGTGGTACGATCGGCTACGTACTCCCTCACCATCTTTTTACAGTGCTCCCTCTGACTCAGCCTTGACTGGGGAGTGCTTACACAGTCTTGCTGGAGAGCCATAAAGCTGGCAAAGGCTTTGGAAAGTGTTCCCCTGCCTGCGCTGGACATGCTGCCTGATCTCCGCGCCTCCCCTGCTACTTGGCCCTCTGAACTGCGTCTTCTGCCACTAGCGCTGTCAGATGGGAAGTTTAGCATCACTTTTTCCACCAGGGCCCTGTGGTATTGCATCACTCTCGTACCCCTTTCCTCTTCGGGAATGAGAGTGGAAAGGTTCTCCTTATACCGTGGGTCGAGAAGGGTGTACACCCAGTTATCCGTGTTGGCCAGAATGCGTCTAACGTGAGGGTCACGAGAAAGGTAGCCTAACATGAAGTCAGCCATGTGTGCCAGGGAATCAGTACACAACACATCGCTGTCCTCACTAGGAAGATGACTTTCAGGATCCTCCTCCTCCTCTTCAGCCCATACACGCTGAATAGATGACAGGCAAGCAGCATGGGTACCCTCTGCAGTGTGCCCAGCTGTCTCTACCCCCCTCCTCCTGCTCCTCCCCCTCCTCCAAAACACACTGAGAGATAGACATGAGGGTGGTCTGGCTATCCAGCGACATACTGCCATCCCCTGTCTTCTGTTCCAACTGCAAAGCATCGGCTTTTATGCTTTGCAGCGAACTTCTCAGCAGGCAAAGCAGCGGGATGGTAACGCTAATGATTGCCGCATTGTCGCTGACCATCTGGGTAGACTCCTCAAAGTTTCCGCGGACCTGGCAGATATCTGCCATCCAGGCCCACTCCTCAGAAAATTCATAAAGAAGTAGCGAGCAGCGCCAGAGATGGATACATTTTCTTTAAAAGCGCATCAATAGATGCCTCTTTATTATATTCAATACATCCAGTAAAACGCACGACGTTTAGACCCGACAGAGGGTCTTTTTCAAGTGCACTTGAAAAAGACCCTCTGTCGGGTCGAAACGTCGTGCGTTTTACTGGATGTATTGAATATAATAAAGAGGCATCTATTGATGCGCTTTTAAAGAAAATGTATCCATCTCTGGCGCTGCTCGCTACTTCTTTATGAATTGATGACCTTTGAGGATCCAAGGGAGTCGGTTCCTCCTGCACGAGCTTTTGCGCATTATTTCCTGTTCCCTCCCATTATTGTGGTTGAATCCAACGGAGTGCTGCCGCAACTTTGATTATTTCCACTCCTCAGTAAAGAATTGGGGAGGTTGACTCCCACTTCGCCGCCCATGTTGCAGCTGGTATTCCACTATTGCTCTACCCTGCTCGTACAGCCTGGCCAACATGTGCAGCGTAGAATTCCACAGTGTGGGAACAGCAGTCGGTGCTCTGGCAGCTGAAAACGATGTTGCAGGGTCCTCAGGGTGGCAGCGTCCATGGTGGACTTGCAGAAATGTGTGCAGACGCGACGCACCTTGCCGAGCAGGTCAGACAAGTGCAGGTAGTTTTTAAGAAACCGCTGGACTACCAGATTGAAGACGTGGGCCAGGCATGGCACGTGTGTGAGGCCGCCCCCAGGTTACTGCTGTTGTCACACACTACCAAGCCCGGTTGGAGGCTCAGCAGCGAAAGCCAGAGGTCGGTCTGCTCTGTAAGACCCTGTAACAGTTCGGGGGCTGTGTGCCTCTTGTCACCTAAGCTGAGTAGTTTCAGCACGGCCTGCTGACGCTTGGCCACCGCTGTGCTGCTGCCCCGTGCGATACTGACTGCTGATGACGTGCTCACATTTCTTAATTGAGAGATAGAGGTGGTGGAGGAGGGGAGGGGGAGGGTTTGGAGGAGGTGGCATAAAACGCGGCAGATACCAGCACTGAGGTAGGACCCGCTATTCTGGGTGTGGGTTGGACGTGAGCGGTCCCAGGCTCTGACTCGGTCCCAGCCTCCACCAAATTCACCCAATGTGCCGTCAGGGAGATATAGTGACCCTGCCCGCCAGTAAGTGTACCTTCCCAGTAACCGCGTTGGTGAAGGCACGATTTATGTTGCGGGAGACGTGCTGGTGTAGGGCTGGGACGGCACACCGGGAAAAATAGTGGCGACTGGGGACTGAGTAGCGCGGGACCGCCACAGCCATCATGTTATTGAAAGCCTCCGTTTCTACAAGCCTGCACAGCAGCATCTCCAGGCTGATTAATTTGGCAATGTGCACGTTTAAACTTGTGCATGCGGGTGGGTGGCGGCTTATTTGCGCTTTCACTCCACCGCTTGTGTTAGCGACAGCTGAACGCTGCGCCGAGAGACATTGCTGGATGGAGTGGAGGACAGTGGAGGTGAGGGTATGGGTGCAGGCTGGGAGACGCTCATGCCTGCGTCCTGGCAGGGGGATTGGATCTATGTGGCAGGTTGGAGCGCAGGGGAAGAGGCAGTGGTGTGACCAGGAGGCGGGTAATGGCCTTCATCCCACCTTGTGGGGTGCTTGGCCATCATATGCCTGCGCATGCTGGTGGTGGTGAGGCTGGTAGTGGTGGCTCCCCGGCTGATCCTCGTGCAACACAGGTTGTACGCCACTGTTCAACAGTCGTCCGCGCTCTCACTTAAAAACATCCACACCTTTGAACACCTAGCCCTCTGCACGGAGGCTTGCCGCGAGGTTCTGCTTTGGGAAAAAGTTGGAGGATTCTTCGCTCTGGCCCTGCCTCTACCCCTGGCCACCCCACTGCCTCTTCCAACCTGTCCTGCTGCTACACTTGCCTCCCACTCTGAAGCCCTGTCCTCAGTAGGCTTAGCAAACCAGGTGGGGTCAGTCACCTCATCGTTCAGCGGCTCTTCCTCCAAATCCTTTAAGCGCTCCTCCCTTGGACTTAGTGCCCTTTCTACTACCTCACTGACAGACAACTGTGTCTCATCATCATCATCCTCCTCACGCACAAAAAGCGAGAAACAGTTGCCGGAAGTCCCCAGCCTCATCACCCGGACTCCGGGAACTTTCCAAAGGTTGGGCATCGGTCACGACAAACTCCTCAGGTTAGAGAGGAACCAGTTTTTCCCACTCATGGCAGGGACCCGAGAACAGTTCCTGGGAGTCTGCTTGCTCATCAGAATATGTCATTTTCATGGAGTGAGGACACTGGGAGGAAGGAGGAGCAGCAGCCAGAGTTGCAGTCCCTAGTTCGGGAGTAGTGGACTGCGTAGAAGACTGGGTGGCCGATACATTGCTG